>JBAJMU010000004.1:9139098-9549682 GCA_037952995.1 Hyposoter didymator
TTTTTTTTTTTTTTTTTTTTTTTAATTATTGATGAATCTATTTATTTTAGTTTTTCGACCTCTCTCTCAACGTTTTACGCTTTTGTTCATTGTCATACGATTTCAGTGGACCTGGTAGCGGTAACTACCTTCACCCGAATAACGAATACGGTAAGGGAACTGCTGCTGTTGGGGCGTGTCGTTGATCAGTCTATACCATCCTTCGATATCTATTTGTTATTCCTAACACTCGACTCTGCTTGCTTAACGAAAAAAGAGCTTTTTTTTCAGCCCGCTTCAGTGTAACGAGAATATTCTCTAAAAATGCAGTCTCCTGTTTTGTTATCAGTGACTAAATCACAATCTTGATAGCTTAGCACCCAATTATTTGTTTACGTTTTGTCACTCATCTGGAATACCTACGTGCTGGGCAAAAAATCCTTAGAACAGTTCACGCAGTTTTCTTATGGTTACTATTCAACTTTTGAACGTTGTAACCCATTTTTTTTACCTCTAAACTACAAACTGGGGTAAATATTCACTCCACGGGTTTCTTGTTCGTAAAATCGTTTTGGAAGCAGTAATCTGGCTTATAAGTATATGAATCTTTTTGTTTTTTTCATGCCAAAGAGAATGGCGAAGAGAAAATTAAATTTCATCAAATTTTGGTTGATGAAAAATCTATTTAAAAAAATTAAAAAAATCGCAAAGAATTTAATAACATTTGGTAAATATTTTCTTTAATAATATTTATGATAATACACATTTTTCAAGATTTTTCCACCCCCAGTACTCGAGTAATTGAACAATAAAGTTCACAATTGTGTTTCTAGGTTCGTAGCCAAAGAATGTTTTCACCAAATTTGATCAAATTCTGTTTTTTTTTTATTCCGTGATCCAAACTCGTTAAAAACGCCGAAAAAATTTACTTGAAAACGGAAATGGAAGTTATCGCCCGGTTCGTAGTTCAGGATTAATGAAAACGTTGATAAATAAGTTGGAAAAATGAAAAGCGACGAGTGCGGTTTTTTGCTCGCACGTTGTGCACGTTGAATGTTATTGTTAGAATAGCCACAGCCCTCTAGTGCTATGACGATAATTGTATGCGCCACGCGTGCCGTATTGCTCGAGGAACGATGTCCCCCCCCTCCCCCTGAAAAGAAAAATAAAAACCGGTATAGAAATTCCTTACTGAGCGCGCATTAGGTGATGAAAGCGAGAAAAAAAATTTGTAGAGATTTGTTATTGAAAAAACGAAAACCATAACGTTTTTTGTCTATCCGCGCACACACTTGGTGTGCTGTACGAAAATGCTGCTACGCGCGACCTCCTTCGACCTCCAACAGTCTTCAGGACGGAATCGAGCGGCAGTTGACACCCCCCACTCCACCACCACGAAGGAACCTACCGGGGTCAACTACATCGACTACAACAACAGCAACCACAAGCCAAGCATCAACTACTACGACAGCAACAAGCACAACGTCAACAAGCACAACAACACCAACAACAACACGTGCAACATCCTCCGGTGGCGGCACAATCACTCTCACAACAACGGAACGTAACGATTCGAGCACCGACTCAACGACAAGCCTCAGTCCAAGCCCGAGCTTCGGTTCTTCCTCCAACAGCGCCGCCTGTTATTATTCGTACGCGACACGAGGCTGCTGCGTTGACTTAGTCGCCTGGGGTCATCAGCACGGTACGAAATCCATTTAGATCGAGCCTTTTATATCGATCATCGTCAAAAAACCAAAACCTACATACGAAATCACGAATAAACTCTCCAAACTTGCATTTTTCGAGGTTTATCGATATTTAGGCTATTCGTACATTGCCGCCCTGACGTTAACCGGTCAATTGAAATTTTACACCTTTTGCAGTTGAATTTTTCAAGCAGAAATCTCCCAAATGACCAAAAAATTCGAAAAATTATTTTTTCAATTATTTCCCCATCGATTTCTCAGTTGCCAAAGAATTTCGAAACGCGAAAAACTCCTGAAAAAAAAAAAACTTGGAATCACGAAGCTCAAATCCTCCGCGTACGTAAATAACGAAAAAAAAATTGTATTTAAAAAATGCGGATGACGATGCACAGCAGCATTGGAGGACGACGAGGCAGACACATCAACAGAGGATGGTGGCTGTTCGACCGCTTCAGGGAAGCGGAGCAAATGGCGAAAGCGCACGAGAAAGAGCAAAACAACATTTCCGAACGGTACTAAAGGCGATAGCGCTATTGGACCAACGAGATTCGCCGCAGCCGGTGGTGGCGCGACAGGGCCACTCGCCAGAATCTCGTCGAAATCACGAAAAAGGCGGGACCACGAGGACGAACGGGGAGAAGCTATTACAAACCGTGGCCCCGATACCACTAGTGGAAGAAATGCCAACAATGGCGATCGTAGCATCGCCAACGGACTCAAACTCGCTCAGACTCAGGCAATCGCCGTTGCCGGATATCTTGCCGACGTCGATACCAAACAATGGCGGGGCTGCGAGTCCTGCATCTCTCACAGAGCATCTTTTCATGGCAGAGGTGATTTCGGTTTCGAAAACGAGACTAAACGGACAAACAACGCGTCGCGCGAGATTATCGGCTTTTTTTTCACTTTAAATCACTCTGCGCGGGAATAATTATTTTCGAGGCAACAGAAAACTCAAACGAGTCGAGAAAGTCACATTTTCATAATTTCATAGAAAAATTGAACAAATTCAATTTTTATTCGAGCCGAAAATCGAGTTCAAACGGAAAACAAAATTTCTCAGTAAAATCGTTCGAGTGTGTAGCTCGATCGGTCGTTGTATTCGCTCGAGGGAATTCGAGGAAAGAGAAGCAAAATATCGCGGGCTGCTTCGATTTCGTTCGTATTATGCCCAAGCCTGTTTTTTCACGTTAATTCACAAACATAAGCCACCCCCTTTTTTCCATCGTGACAAAACACATCGGGAATAAAATAAAAAACACCGGGAGAGTCAGCTCGGTCGCTCATCCAGCGAAAACGCATGCAGCTCGATAAACAAAACCGAAAAAGTTGTGTCGCGAGGTTTGTGTTATACTAACACTGTGTCAAAAGCATTTTTACGAAAATCCCTTGTGTGACAAGCAAAATCCATCCAACTAACAAACATTGTAGCTTTTTTGTTTCATTTTATTTTTATTTTTTGCTCGCACTAAACGCTCTCAAAACCACGCAAGCAACGTACGAAAATATTAGGAACAACGACCAAAGTTTCATGGGAGACTTTTCTCCAAGAGTCGAAAAATTCGTTTGTAAACAAACCAGGGCTGCTTTTCGGTGCCACCAAATACCTATTTGGCCGTTTAGTTACTATTTCGACCGCCAGAGCCATTCGCATACATATACACTTTAATGTTTTCGATGTTTTTCTCAGTTCCACGAAAATACTGTCGCTTCAAAGAAATAATGCGCTATACTTATAAATTCGATGAATTCACTGGAAACGAAATTTTGTTAGAAATCGTCGATATTTTTTGATCAACGCAGTAAACTAAATATTCTTGAACAATTTCAAAATTTTCGTTATTTTTGCCGTATATTTGGTTTCTAACGGAGCGAAACTTACGATTGGAACGACTAAATCAAATTTCTCCCGAAGAGACTTTCTACGAGATTCCTCGCTCCATTTACACGATTTTTGGGATTATTAAAAAAAACGTTTAGTCGAACGCATCGAACTAAATATCGATCTTTTTAAAATAAAATTTCGTTTTCAGTGTATTCGCTATTCCATTCAACGTTACGAGAATTCAAAAACAATGAACAAAGCGGTTGCACTCAATTTCTTAACAAGATCGCGGCAGTCAAATTTTCCCCCGCACCATTACGTAATATTTGAAAAACGTTAGTTGGGTCGATTGTGACAACGTTTACGAAAAAAAAACAACGCTCCTTTTGGTTTTTTCCGTTAAATATGAAAGAAAAACATGGCGAATGACGATTAAGAGATTCGACGTAATCGCGAGTGCATACACACAAAATTCGAGAAACCGACGCTCATTTATTTCGATGGAATCTTGATGGTCGGTCTTAACGAAATTTCTTACCTTAGTTTCCTGGGCCGGGGAGAGTAACGGAGGCGTCGGAACTGAACGATTGTCTCACAGCTTGCCTGGAAGTCCGGCCGATCGAAAACCCAACTTCGAAGTCATCGGGAGCGCCGAAAGTCTCGTCGGCCGTGTGAGTTAACACTTCACTCTTTTCCACTTCACTCACATTCACTATCGAGATATTGAAAAGTGTTTATTTGTACTTTGGAGTTTTGACTGAATCGAGAATACCGACAGCAACGGGCACATGACCGATACGAAAACACTCCGAAGTAAACAAAAGACACGCGCGTAGGGACTCGCGATCGCGCATGCACGACTGCGCGGCACGGCGGCCCGAGCCGAACTGACCACTGCGGCTGGCGGNGGCGGCTCTCGCGGCTTCGGCCGCTGGTGCCGGCACGTTCCACTTGTTGACGGCCATGCGCCACGCGGTGAATACCGCGCGTCTCTTTTCGCAACTGCTTGAATCATTTACGTATAATTATAAATTTTTATATATTCCGAATTGAAAATTCCCATGAATATTTTTACATGGAATATTTCTCAACTAGCGGACCGTGTAGAATCGCATTATTTTTTTCCCGGAACTCGCGGCCTCCCGCGCGAGGCCTAGTACGACAGTAGGCGAACGAAAACAGTGACAGATTTCCAGGAATTGTTATGAATTCCCCTGAAATTAGTGACAAACGAAATATCGAAATAAAGCGAACGTTGTGAATCGTCATGCAGGTGTTGGTGGAGCAAGGTCTCGGGAAGTATTGTGATCCCGATTTCGTGAAATACACATCGAGAGAGATGCAAGAAGCTCTTGACATGACGAGGGAGGAAATGGATCGTGCTGCGCATCAGTTGTTGTTGCAGGAGAGACGGGGTCAGCCGTTGACTTTTCAACTGCAACAAGGGATGGATCAGCACTGGAACGAGTCGAATCAGCAGCAAGGTCCGAGGGAAATAGCGTACCAGCAATTACGCGAGCCTCTCTCGTTCGAGCAGCAACAACAGCAGCAGCATCAGCATCAACAACAACAACAACAATATCGTCATCAACAGCCGCCATCTTAGCGACGTGAGTGACGCTGATGGCGTCTTCCGTACAAAAATTAGTTTCAATTCAATCGTCTATAGCAAACAAAAGAAAAAGTCATAAATCGTTCATTTTAACAATTGAAAATATACAAATCGATCGCGTTTCCAAATCTTATCGAAAAATTATATAAATACGTATGTGTGTGTGTGTACGCGCGCGCGTCTGGTGTGTGTGTATTTATATATGTAAATATATACAAATACACATGCAATAATTGAAAAAAAAGTCCCTAAATTTTGTACATGTTGTATAAAAATTCTGTTATTCCTATAAACAGTCAAAATGCACACATTTAATTATACGTAACGTGCCATTTTTTCTACAGTGGCAAATACGCTATGTATATAATTATACGGAGTTTCACAGCTTGAATTTTTGACAATTTACACTTGCGTTCCGGACCTAATTCCGAGACGAAAAGTCTATTACCGTTTTTCAATCAGAATCCATCCTGCCGAGTTATTAATTAGTCAAGTTAACGACGCTGCTACCTATTACTGCTCATAGTCTCGAAACGGTCAGAGATAGAGCATAAATGAATAGGACCAATTCGGTAGAGCAGTAAATTTCCTACAGAAAAAGCCCCCTATGCGTTTTTCCAACTCCAATATTTCAGCTTTAAAATTACATCTACAAAAAATTTTATTCTCAACGAAATTGTTTCGTTGAATTACTCTACGAAGGTAGACAATCGTCCATTTGGATCGTCAATAACTTTTAAACAGCCAATCCGAGCAGGGACAATGTTTTCAAATCGAAATTCTGTCCGGAATTTAAGTTTCAATTATTGACAATTGAACCTGCAACGCCTCGTGCTAACGTGTGTATGTACAAATGGAATATTTCATGCCAATTGCTTCCAACATTTTCGTACAAATTTTTTTCTATTTTTCAAATATTTCGGAAGTACCAAACAAAAATATCCGAGCACCGATTTTTTTTCTCTAAAAATCACAACCAAAAGTCTCAACGTTAAAAATTTGATGAAAAAAAACAAAAATTGTTGCGATAAAAAGACTCAGAAAATATTGACAAGCATTTTGTACGAATCTGCATCGGTGCATACACGCAGGCACATTGGGGCTGGTTTGTATTTTAAAGGACACGTCGAAAGATTCTTATTCGGCGTGAGCTGGATCGCCAACGAACAGCGATGCGCGAGAGGCTCAGAAAACCTCGATTTCCGTATTAATTGTACAGAGACAAAAGAAGCAAAGAACGAATCAAGAAATCGAGGAGAGCGGGTTAAGAAGGCGAAGAAAAATCGATAAAACTCGTTGATTTATCCAAATTTCCTTTCCATCCCTCAACGAATTTCCCAATCGAATTTTATTGCCAAGTGGAGAAAGAAACAATTATCTAAACGCTACTGTTGTCCGATTAAGAGATTAATTATATTATCGCGATACGATATTGCTACTACGTCTCGTAAGCTATTACAAAAAGATTAAAAAAAAAAAAAAAACCATAAGTCGAAAGAAAAAAAATATGCGAGCGAAAATAAAACGCTACCCGTTTCTACTGTACGTATGAATAATGAATAAATTAAAATATAACGGTAGTAGTTGCAACTACGAAAACGTAGTGTCGACCGCACCATTTGTTACTAGAATCACATTTATTATTCGATATTTAAATAATTATTATCAAGTATATCATGATTGTCGACCTCATGTTAAACATTACTATCATTGTTGTTATTTTTAATTAATATTAATTATCATCATTATTATCATTATTATTGTTGTCCGTAACGAAGAATTTAAGAGGAAATAACAAGTGCCTAAGTATCTATAATAACTTATTTCGGACCAGAGAAGATCTTTATTAATAATTCATATATATTTATATGCATTTATCAACAGATACATATAAATGTATATGTACATAAGCACACATGTGTTGTGGATATGGTCGAGATATATTGTACTACGATTAATCAATTACTCGACACCTCAACGTCATTCTCTTTTTTAATGAGCATCCAAGTTTGCATCGTTCCAAGGCAACGAGAACTCTGCATTTTTTTAAAACAGAGACATTGAAGCTTCATGTAGTTTTCGTCCGCGAGAACGAGACTTCGCGATTCGAAAACTCAATCCACCAGAAAAACAGGAATTACTGCGTTCATTGATTTGTTAACGAACGAATATTTCGTTGCTTTCCAACGATGCAAACTTCAGTGCCATTTGCACTTGTACGAGGGAGAACTTTGTGCATTTCTCGCTGACTTTCAAACACGTCGTACAGAGTTGCATCCCACGCAATATTTCAATAATGCATCATCAGTTACGATCTCCACCAGTGCTTTTTTTTTATTCCAACGAATTTAATGATTTAACGACAAAATTGATGATACGTCTTCCTCGGAATTTACAATCATTATATAATTATGGAAATTCGTATTTTAGAACGATCCACTTTTGTATTAAACATTTTTGAATCTCTGATTTGAGTGAAAAGAAAAATCGAGTGTTGCTCACGACAGTAAAATAAAAAATTTGGTTTTTTATTCAGACGTTTTACGTTCGTCGAGATTGAACAAAATTCTGAGGCTTTTGTTAAATATTACCCGACGAAATAACGTTCTCACTTCTTGAGTGAATTTTTTTCGTGGAATATTCTGAAAAATTATTTTCTCTGACCAATAAAATGGAAATTTGTTTCAACTGCGAATGGATAGTCGCAACGGTTGATGCATTATTTTTATCTCAACGTTTTGACAACTCTGATGTAACGACACGAAGAGCCCACGAAGGAGAATCAGAATAATGAAGAACGGGTCGATTCTGAAAAAAAGGGCAAAAAGTGAATAAGCAAATTTTCTAGAATTTGGCGCAATAAATATCTGCGGAATGTTCCCATCTGAAAAAGCTTTCGAATTCTCGTCCATTTTGGCTGACTCCTTATTGTGTCGATGCCCACAGATTTCAACTGGAACGAACGATCCAATTAATTCAGACAAACCCATCGAGGATGCAGAAGAGAATCGTTAGGAAACATAATTATATACACTCAATTTTAACGCAATTGCTTTTCGACGTTGTCCTTCTTGTACTTAACGATGTATTATCTAATAATGTCTTTTTATACTATTGTAAAAAGTGTTTACAAGTTAAAAAGAAGAAACGAAATGAGGCACGCGAATCGTTCATGAAGGACGACCAAAGTGTTGACAAACAAACAAGCTCGTGGCGATGTTGCGGACTGAAACAAAGAAAATGGGAATAAAAGCACCGCCGTGTGCAAATTGTATAATACTGTGATTAGTAAAGAAGAATGAAATGATGAAAAGAACGAGTAACCAACCGCATCGAGCTCTAGAAAAATTTAAATGAGAGAAAGATTTTAAAAAACGTGATTGAATTCGTTATTTTGGCATTACGAAAAAAAAAAACAAACAAACAAACGCGCTGCAGACAAATTGTACATGGATCGGTTAGTGTGGTTAGTAAAACGGGCACCGCAGTCAATGGGACGTCGGGCCAAACGAAGAGAAGAAAAAAGACTCTTTTAAATACCGAAGACATTATGATGACATACGTTCAATTAGTCAAGCTCGTCCTTTCGCCCTCGCTACCAAACTCTTTCCTTCCTCCTTCCCCTTGAAACAAGGAAAAATACTTAACAAAAAGGAAACGTTTAAAAACAACTCAACCGACCAAATATCACTGACGAGTGCCTGATTCTCCACGATATACTTATTTCCCACGCCCAATTTGTATTATTACGCGTCTGTACGCTCCAGTACTTAATGTATTTACCGCGTTCACAGTTATTGTACCGAATACACGATATTTACGACAGAGACCGCGCAAACAAACGTAGCAACTTTTTTCAACGACGTATATTATAGACAAATAAATCAACAACAAATAATAAACAGATAAACAAGAGCACACGCTTATCGTTCAAGTCGCTTGATCATACTCGCGCACAATAAGAATAAAAGTCGAGCGAGACCTTGACCAAACTGATTAATCCAACATTTTTATCATCGACGATTATTTAGACACTAAATTCTACTTTGGCTACTTTGAGGAAAAAATACACATGGTCAAGAAAATTATTCAACATTTGCGAGTTCAAATTTGCCCTCAACGATTCACTCATATTTTCTTACTTCAGCAGCTACTGTTGTATACCAACGCGTTCGTATATACGCTCACAGAGCCATGTCAATCAAACCGGAAGTGTTTAAAATTCAGCAAAAAGAAAACATCACCGAAAGATCCGCCTGACTACTGTTCAGCTTAGATTCATGTAAATAGACGAATTTACGCACCGTCGTAACTCGTGGGAGTTTTATCCAATTCTTTCCATTTATTTCATCGTTTGAGTGAAAAACAAAAAGACGAGAGACTAAACATACGAAAAGAGTCTTTCGATCACGTTGTTTAGGGAGAGAAAGTGCGTGAATTCGTTCGATGAGAATTTATATACAGAGCAATGTATACATGTACATTTTATTCGGAACTATATTTATAAATATGGTTCCCATTGATCCTTTTGCACAAAATAACAATAAAGATTTAAATCCCGAAATATTGATTAAATATAAAACGTCGATGCAGATTTTTCTGTCGCGACTATGAATGCGAAGAGATTCGAGAAATTAATAAAAACTTACGAAACAGAGGAACGTCGAATCAGCACGAGAGTGTGTGGAAAAGCAATGATTCTGCCAAACGGTGACGATTTGACACGAAAGTTTGTTGTCTTGCTGTTGTTGTTGTCGAGATTGTGTCGAATTAAAAAAATGAAAAAAGAAAATACATTTAAGAGTTTCCATTATCTTATAACACGAGTTCACATTTTTTCGAGGCTCGAGTGATGTTTTGTTTCAAGGCCACAAAACCGTCGAGCCGCCAGCGAGCGCAGGAGAGGCAAAAGATTCAAAAGATTCTCTTCGGTGAATCTGGGAGATTTGGAGAACGTGAATAAAGGAGAAAATGAGTGGAAAACGTCCAGTTGGTTTACAGAATCACGCAAAGCTCGATCCTCATTTTGCTTTAAGTATATTTATATTATTTTACATAACAATATACAGACTGTATGCGGGTTTTGTTTGATGTATACTGAATTTCGGTGAAGAGAATTGACGCTGATAGAGAAGTACATCGCCGTTTTTTATTCTTGTTTTCTTTTCCTGGCAAAACGTTAACTCGATGAGAAAATAATTGAGAGGCTAGTTTTGTCAATGAAGAAAATAAAACACCAAAAAACGTAAGTCAGATGCGGATGAGTTTTAAAAAATGAAGCCAGTGGGGCTGGGAGGACGAACGATTCACTATTATTTCATAACTTGAGCTGCTTTTTTTGCTTTTATCAGTTCCACGAGTTCCTGCAACAGGAAAATCAACGATTGCATTATAAAAGAAAAACTTTAAATAGAGTTAAAGGTGAAAAATGTTTTTTTTTGGATTCTCGTACCTTGTATCGTCGCATGCATTCTTTCTTCGTCCTCGTGGGTATGCAGCTGGCGATCTGATCCCATCGATCAGAAACAGGCGCCGAATAAGTCTTGAGCGCCTGTTCCAAGAGTTTTTGTTCCGCGGGTGTCCAAGGCTGTGAGACAGTCGCTGCGGTAGCTGCCGGCGTAGCAGTAGTTTGTTGCGGTTGTTGCGGCGCTGGTTCCTCTTTCCTGACTTCGTCGGCGGTGCCGTTTGAAATGGGATTGTCAAGACGTTCCGTGTGAGCAGGCATTCGCTCGTCAATCGCTTCCTTGCTCTTTTTCTCAGCGATAAAGTTGTCGTAAGCTTTTTTATTCGCCTGTTCTTTGAGGCTCGATTTGCTGAAATCTGTGGATTGTAAATCCTTCGCTTTGGCCAATACTTCCTTCGCGTCGCGTTTCAGACCGTTCGCTGAATTACCGTGTTGATTTATAAAATTTGCGACGACCTCCCATCGCTGATTCGTACCAGCGGGAAAAAGATTCACTGCCTTTATTAGCAATTGCAAATCGTGCTCGGTCCAAGGCACCAGATGGGCTTTCACTTGCTTCTCTGGGGTTGAACGTGGGTCGTTGCTTATCAAACCAACTCGCCTTTCGGCCTCCATTCTTTTCTCCGTTTCGGTCACGATGTTGACGAAAGCCTCGCGACCATTAGCCTGCAAATCTTTGATCGTTTCTTCGAGCTGCGCGAGCTTAAACAACTCGCAAATTTTCTCTACGCTCTCCATATTCCTTATACTCTCGGAAGGACTCTCGGCGAAGTAATCTTTGCTCTTGCACAAATCACGAAGAGCCTTACGCTCCTTCTTCAATGCTTTCTTCAGCGTTTCTCTCTCTTGCTTCAGCACGTCGTTTCGCGCTTTTTCCTCGGCATCTCGTTTCTCACGCTCCTCGCGCTCTTTCTCAGCTGCCTCGCGAGCCAGTCTCTCCTCCTCCTGCTGACGCGCCTTCGCTGCCTCCTGCTTCGCCCTCTTCGCTGCTGTCTTTCGATCCTTGTCCTCCTGCTGGAATTTCCTTATTCTCGGATCCGCGTTGTACGCAATGTCCACCAGCGAACGGATCCTCGCCATTTCTTCTTTCTTTCGCTTGGCACGCGTCGCCTTGTTCTTCTTCTCGATCCATTTTCTCATGTCACGGCTATGCAAACAAAATTTACTCATTAAGCTTAGACAGCGTGACAATAATTCAATGAGGGCTCAACTTCTTTTTAGAGGTTTCCATAAATTTACAACGGATTCGTAAACTTTTATCCCCGGGACTACAAACCCATTTTTTTACCTTTAAAACTACAAACTCGGGTAAAATTTACCCGACGGGTTTCTCGTTCGTAAAATAGTTCAGGAAGCAGTTATCTGACTTATAAGTCTATCAATCTTTCTGTTTTTTCATGCCAAAGAAAACGGCGGAGAGAAAATTCAATTTTATCAACGTTTAGTTCGAGAAAAATCGATTTGGATTTCTAAAAGTTTGAGAAATTAACTTCGGAACGTAATTCGGAGCTCGCCGAAAAATTTAACCCTCTGTGGATGGTGGCGATCCAAGCAACAACTTTTTCCGAAAATCATGTGTTTCGAAACGGTTTATTTGAAAATAAAACAAGGCAACGACTGTAATAACTGTGAATCCTTGAAGGAGAATGAGCGGAGAGTATTCCAGAATTATTTCGGATTTTTCTCTCTCCAAATACGTGAGATAAAGTGGCAGGACGAGAAGGACGCATGCATGTGACTCCGAGTGCGATAATACGATTCGCGGAGAGTTGAAAATAATATTCCTCCAGGACTTGAAACGATAAAGCAGGGGAAAAGTTGACAAAACGTTAAACTTACTCTTGTCCGCTCTCTTTGTCCTCCTCATCCAGATACGAGTATTCGCGCCACGATTCAAACTCGTACCAGAAAGAGTAAAAGCGTTCAACCTGATCTCTCGAAGTATTGGAATCCCCCAGCTGCGGAACAGGCTTTTTGACGGACCATCTAGCATTCTCCTCGAACGCTTGTCCCATAGTTTCGTAAAAATTATTTTTGGCATCTTTTTCGTCCGGCAAATCGTCACTGAAGTGCGAATCTACGCTGTCGTAACTGCGACGTTTTACTGGATTGCCGAGCATTTCCCAGGCTCGCGTTATGCAAGTGAAATAATCGTCGTCCTCGCGAATCTCTTCACCCATTGCCTTTCTCTTGTCCGGATGATGTTTCAGAATTTTTTGCTTGTCTACAAAAAGTTACCAGATCAGTCGATAACCCCGTGAAATCGTTCCCAGTGGCGATCATTTATTTTTATCGTCAAAAGGCTCGAGGAGCTGATATTTTACATGAAACAGTTTTCAACTTACATGCCCTCTTGATTATATCCTCCGTAGCCTTGTGCCTGAGTTTTCTCAGTCCCAAAACAGCGTAATGATCCTGCTCTTTCCATTCTTTAGGATCCAAAGATCGCAGATACTCTAAATCGTCTTCAAACTGATCCTCCAAGTTCTCTTCGTCGTCGGACGACTCCGAAACCTGGCCGGTCTCTGTATTCCTTTCAAACTGGGTCCGCAATCTTGTATGACCCGCAGCGTGTAATACTGACGCACCGACAGCTTCAAAGACGACCTTGCGCAATGCTGTGCGACAAATGAATGTTCAATGGAAAGAAAAAACCAAACGCTCTCCAAAAGACTAAGGTGAATGCACGGGATTGCAAAAGTACGACATTGCGGGCCGGACAGAACGAAAAATGGAGAAATTACTTGGAAATTTGGGTCGTGAAACGTTGCTTTACAAAGGAAAGCAAATTTCCGAAATAATGAGACGAAAGTTGCATCGTGTAGAATTTTTACGATTCATTTTCGGGACTTGAAAACATTCGAGTCGACCTTGTGCACACGAATTTACATACGAGAATGTTTCGAGTACAAATGAAATTGCAATGCACGTAATTTTTTGCCTTTAAAACTAAATCGCTTCTCCTTCACCCTGCTCAGCTTTTTTTGGGGCCGGGATCCAGAAATATAACCTCCGGTGCACGCGTATGAAATATGAGATTTTCGTGGTTTCAATAACTTACCAGATATCGTGTTGAATATAGTACATTCGCCCATTTCGACTGTCTGTGTCATTTCGCAGCAGAGATATAGGACGAATCTGAATTAACGTAACGAATACTATATAATCGCGTTGAAAGAATCTTTCACGGCCGCCGCGAACGTCGAGGAAACGAGGAATGGAAGCGTGGACATACAGAAACAGAAAATGTAGAGCTGAGGAAAACACTTCGATGTACCACACTATACGCACGTCTGGTGCGAGTCTCACTTTTTCCCTATTTTAAACTTGTATTAACAACGTCTGCTTCCTTGACTATTCACGCGCGTGGCGTGGATTCTCGTGCATGCATGCACCGCGTTTGTTTTAACCCGAATTTCTTTTATTCATTCATTTCATTTTTCTTCTCTCCTCGTTGGTTGCTAATCGACTAATCGAATCGATCTTTTTCATACGAATCGATTCGAGCGTCAGCTCGAGCATACTGGCAACGAATTCAGACGTACATAGAAGAATAGTTCTTAAGGATTTTCTGTGCCGAATTTATTGGGGACATGTCCCCAGCGAGCGTAGTTCCCCAAGTTCCCAGGTGGCGGCGCTGACGGCAAAATCCTATTGTCGCTCTCGCTTCCTCTCGTAGGCTCATACGCTGGGGACATCGCGGCTCCTTCTCGCTCTCGTAGGTTTATACGCTGGGGACATCGCGGTGTCCTTTTTGCTCTCATTGTTCTTATGCGCTGGGGACAGCAATGCTCTCGCGCTTGCTGGGGACATGCGCGCTCNAAAAAAAAAAAAAAAAAAAAAAGCTAGAGGTGAGGTTTGATCCATCGACACCGCCCGCTTAGCTCGAGCGCGTTTCTCCTTTGCAACGGGTAAGAGAGAGATGGCTGCCGGAACGCGACTGCCACGCCGCCTAGCGACAGTTTTAGTCGCAGAAAGTTTGTCTTCAAGCCGGCCATAAGAACTGTTCTTCTATGTACGTCTGAATTCGTTGATACTGGTCACAGTATGCTCAGTCGGTAATGTAGCGTGGCGTTCGTTCGTGGTTCATGGTAGTTCTGTACGCCGAGGATAACTGGAAAATAAACTTTGAGTTTAGTTATCCATGGAGCGCGTTGGGAAAGTTACCAGCAATGGATAAAAACGTGGGAATAATGGACGTACCTAAATTATTATTCAGTATAGACGTAGAATTTTCAAAAACAACTTTCAACTACATTCCGGTTTTTTTTTCAATAATTTCCCGTACATTTTCATACTATTATCTTCAGAGAAAAAACTTTCACAGCATTATTACGTCAGTGCGCATCATTTTGCATGAGAACGAAAATTAGAAAAATCGATTAACGTTGCTGAGGATTGATCGAAGGGTGTTCGACTTAATTTTTTAATTTTAAAACAAATGAAACAATTCCAGCATGAAATACTACGACGTTCGCAACATTGACTTTGATCAAAATCTGCACAAAGTGACAACGAAGTAAGTTCGTATTTCGAAATAGTAGAATTCTGTGTTGATGACATTTTTCAAATTGAATCTATCCAGTGATGAGATCAGCAATAAAACAAAAGGTCGGACATTGATTCAATTTTTTCTAACATAGAAAAAATTGTGTGTATGCATGGAAAAAACGTTATGGAGCAAAAGTTGAAAAGATGGATCGAGTTGACGAGAAATGCTTTCTGTATCGTTCGAGTTAAATCGGGTCGATACTGAATTTTGCAAGTATAAGCGATTGTCGGAAGAAGGGCAATTTCTATATCTGTCTGAAAGTCAATCTTTCCATTTCTATCTTGCTCCCTCGAGACACGCTACACGTATAAGCTTCCCGAGGTAAACGTCGAGAGTATTTTGGTTATAGCGGACAGATTGGGCGGGTTATACTTTATTCTGGCTCCGGAAATAATCGAATCATACTAACGAGATTTCGTATAATTCCACCATAAATCTATGGCCCTCTATCGAAATATAAAGAATTTCAATCTGGCGCAGAAATTCTGATGATATTTCCAACGATTCGAACGTACGTTTCCGCCGGAAGTTACTTTCCAATGATCTATACCAGGAGCTGAATATTTCATGATTTTACGAAAAACCTCGCGAAAAACTCCTGTTCATCATCGTTTTCATAGTTCGCATTTTTTTTCACTGACTCTTACCAAGTTGAGAGCTACACATTCCAACTATTATTGCATATCCGCGGTTCGATGATTTAGCATCTTCTGCCGAAACAAACGGTTCAGGGATTAGTATCGACAAGAAATCCGTTTCCCCGCTGTGGTACTTTACCTTTTGTTAAGTTGATTGTCCGGATAGTAGAAAATGTCAGTTTTTGCCTGGGTCGTATTGACCCATGGGTAGCAACTGCGACAGGCTGAATTGTTCTCAATCGTCAGTTCCATGTCTTTTTAATTTCGTGAATAAATAATACTTCGCTGGGGTTTAACTGAATTTGATGGACTAAAAGATAACGAGTCACATGTTTCATACATTGTGTGTGTGTGTTGTAAAAATTAATGAATCTAGTACGGATCGTGAATATTTACAATAATGGGACTATTAAAAAATCATATGAATTATTCGCGGAAGAACTTTGAGTGGAATGTGGATCAATGCGATTATATCTGCGTCATATATTATTTTACTCCGTCACAATGTAAACTTGCTCGAGTTTGTGCATTTCATGAATTCTCGCATTGCTTCAAAATACGAAACTATCATTTCACATTCCAAGTGGCATCCGGTCTATTTCAAGTAACCGTACAAGCTACGCTTATCGATTCTTATGCCGGTGCAACGTTCAGCAAACCATCAGTGTCAAAACAAAACGTCGTAGGTACGAAAACGATGATGGGAAAAAATGAATAATTATTCGTTAGTCTCGATGGATAGTAATGAGTGGGAAAAAAAGTTGAAACCGTAATTACGAAGATTGTAATCGGCCGAGGTACAGCAAACGGCTCATTTTACCTCTTGACGACGGTTCTTTAGGAAAAATAGTTCGATAATTATATCGAATCGATTATTTTATTTTTATCCTTCGATGAGGTTAATTGAAATAATTGTGAATGCCGAGAAAAGAATTTCGAATGAACTCGAGTCTCGGTGTGAATTTTCAATTTTTATTTTTATTTTTAACGGACTCGAGATTTTTTTCCTTATCAGCGCGGTGAGATTATTCACGTCACTTGACTGAAGTATTATACCGAGAGGGCGCTATAACGCCTTGGTACATTTAGATTCGAGCAGGTTAGATACGAGCGTGTACGAAGGATCCGCGATATTTTCAGATATATCCTCTCGTTTCCCTGGTATCTCGGGAGTCTATCGGATCGTAAAGAGAAGAAAAAAATGAAACATCGGCCATGCATTCGAAATTTAACGAACGAGCGACCCTCCGCGACCCTTCGAGGGGGGCGCCACGATCGATTTCTCATATACGCTTCTCCCTATTGTAAAAAGCGTTGACCGTGATCCTTCTTCTTCTTTTGTCCTTTTTGCCAGTACGTGCAAAAGCTCTCGTGCGCATCACACCCAATGTCTTTCTCTTTTGTCTCTGTACAACATGCATTTGACATTATCCTAAAAATTCAACCGCCTTCTCACGATAAATTCTCACGTTACAACTTTGGATCTTCATTCTCGTTGCGACCAACAAATTATAATACACTTTTTCAACTTATTCTTTCATCCATGAACTCACGCGTTACAAATTCGTTCTCGTATCTCTTCTTCCGTTGCATTACCCCGGAAAATGTCTCACAGAGAAAATTGAAACAAAAATTAATTAACGAAATTAAAATTTTATCAAGATCCAGGAAGAGCTGAGATTCCACATTCGAACTATCACGAAAAAAAAGTCGTTTTTTCAAATAAGAGTGAACGACGATTCACTTCGGCGATATCGAGCGGCAAGAATTAGAGATAAAATTCTCGGGTTTGAACTCGCAGATTCGCCGATTTGAGGTAAACATTTTTCGGCGTTACATTTTCATTCCCAACAATCGTGCTTTCCGGAAAGTGTATACACGGTTGGGAAGCGATGCCATTGCTTTATGGATGAACAAAAACATTGGAAAAAGGTGCAAATATTTGGACTGTACGTGAGCGAACAAGCGATGGAAGTCGAAAGTATTCGGGGAATTAAAAAAAAGGGTCTATTACGCGGCGCTCGCTCGATTAAAATGCGAATCCGCGTCAGAGATGGATCGATTTTTAGTGATCAAAGAGACACACAAAGCCCACATAACTTTATGCGTCAAATCGTTTGGGCTCTCGGACCTTTTGTTTACCAGATGTCGATAAAGCGATATTTTTCCCCTTTCGTGTGGCACTCACACGTGAACGAGTTCTAAGCTGGGTGTTACGCATGAATTCTTGCTCCCCTCGAAATCGGGGAATATGGAAGCGATATATATCGCGCAGCATCCTTCGTGGATTACTATTAAAATATCAAAAGCTGGGCTTAAGGGGGAACGAATAAAAAAAATAAAAAAAAAATTGGCGAGCTGTTGTAGGATATACTGCGTAGAAAGAAATAGAGTGTTGCTTGTAATCCTATGCATACGTGGCTGGTTCAATACGCCCGTGCATATTTCTTCGTATGTGTGTGTGTGTGTGTGCGGAGATGAAAAGATATGCGTGAAAATCCTCATATCGGAAGATGGTTTCTGCTTCACTCGCGTAATTCCCACGTTGACTGGCGTTTTTCGAAAATATAGAAATACATTTTTTCGATTTGCAGAATCATTGGAACTATTGGTCCACTCGTTGGAACGTAATTGAATTTTTTCGTTGTTTTTTTTGTTTTTTTTTTTTTTTCATATTCGTTCCCTCGTGTACGCTACTTTGCAGTCTTTGATGTAGAAAGTTCAATGAACTTGATAAATGTTTGAAACGATGAACGATTCTGAGATATTTCCGAGTAATTTATTTTTATTTTATGAAAAAAAAGCACATATGTCCGTATAATGCGGTTGTTTTTGTTCGTCTCCTTAATGAGGTCTCGCTTCAAATTGGAAAAAAAACAATTGCGGAGATAAGTCGGACTGATATGGTTTCCAGCTGCTCCGGATGATTGTTCGAGAGGGTCGACTGTATATTGAAAAGAAAAGAAAATCGTGTAACGATTGGAGTCGACGATATGCAATGTAGATATCGAGATAACTCGTCCCTCGTTATGTCGTGAAAAGTTGTTTCGCCGATGCTCGCTCATCCTACTGGGGAAGCAGGAAGATATATGTATATGCACTTCCGGCAAGTTTTGTCGAGTAAAGTGGCGGGTTAGATTGACTGTTACAAGGTTCGTGTATATATTTTATAGGATATCCATGGAAATAAAGCAACTGTGGGTAAAATATAAATATAGGACTGAAGCAATATCCGCTGGGTCCAGCTCAGTGAACAAATGTATTCCTGTATGTAGTCGCGGATTCCAACGTTCCGTTTGGTTTTATTTTTTTTCAATTTCATTTTTTATTCTTGGAGGAAAGGTTCCTGTGCGCGTTGTCGCGTCCGTCCCGCCCCTCATCTCGTAAAGTCGCACTTTTAAAGCTCTTTTTCTTCTACCCANNCTACCCCCTTTCGCTCTTCGCGCCAGCCTCACGTTGGCCACTATATCGCTAGCTTTTGAGAAACTGCACGCCCCTCCTCGCGCCTCATACCGGCATCCCCTATATTCTCCCCCGACGGCAACGTTGAGACTTTTCTCCCTCCTTCTCTCTCGCTCTATTTCTCTCTCTCGGTCACATTGCGTTTTCCACCGTCCTCCATCTTTGTTTACAACCGCGAGAGCTCCAGCTCCGTGTATAACCTGAAGCTCCCGCTGGTCTTCGTGAATTCCCGGGATCAATGCGTCGGTGCGCCAAAACGCCTGCGCTAGCCATTGCGATCCCTACTCTCTCGTCGTGTTGCTTTACGTGTCGGGCGGGTTCGCCGTCTCTTGTGTATGTTTATGGTATCTGTATGTGTACGTATGTGTATATATGTGCGTGTGTATACGAAACCATCATCCGGCGGTAGCACCGCGCGTCCCCGCGCGTAAAACCGAGCAGCGTCACCCACGGCCAAGGAACCGCGCTCCCGCCTTCCACCGACGGCGCCAACTGCCCCGCAGCCTTCTCTTTCGTCCCCTCCACACTCCCTTCTCCTCCTCAACCCCCTTGGAACCCCTAACCATACCTTCTGACCGAACCCCCTCTCTCTAGCTCCGGTTTCCTACCCAGTTCTCACTGACGCGAACCAAGCCGCTATACGGACTGATCCGCAGAAACTACCCCAACGCGCCTGTGCAGGGGTGGTGGCGCCGAGGCGCAAGAAAAACTCCGCGATCCTCTCTAGGGTCTCGAAGGGCTGGTGCCCGCGATTGCCTGACCTTACACGCATTAAAACCCAAAGATTTTTCCTCTATCACATCTCGTACAACAACCAGTTTTCAAGTTTTCTCACTCTTCATACTTCCATTTTATAATTATATTTCTTTTTTATTATTTCATTAAATTATTCAAATTGCAATATTTTACTTTTAGACTCGTTGGTCCTTCGTGTATTTCGCGCTCGTTTAAAATTATGTGATCTCGTCACAGCATATGCAAAGCCAGTAGATGTGAGGGGGCTGCACGCTTTCGCGCCTAGTCGCTAAGTGGTTACGGACGTGCTCACTCAGACACGGGACTCTCGTTATTTGTAAACGAACAAAAAAGATTCCAAAGGAACTGTCGTCGTTTCGAGTGAAGTCAATTATACGAGATCCGCTCTTGATGAAAACTGGACGTTTGGCGTATCCTGGACGACAATTTCAACGGATGTTCCGTATAACGAATTTATTGCTGGATTGTGATACGTTCTCCAAGTTACCAAGATTTTGAGCGGTTGGTGTTCTAGTTAGAACCGTGTGAAATTGTTTTTCCAGTTTTACGAACCCAACAATCACCGTTCGTGGAGCAGTCACAGTTTTTGCTCAAAGATTTTGTTTTTTTTTTGTTTTTTTTTTCACGTGTGTTTCGACCAGGATTCAGGTGACTTCGGGCTTTTCCATTGTTTCTCTTCAAACGTTTGATCGTCGTTTAAAATACAAATGTGCGCTTCGTTGTTCGGAATCGTGTGAATTAANTGAAATTGTTTTTCCAGTTTTACGAACCCAACAATCACCGTTCGTGGAGCAGTCACAGTTTTTGCTCAAAGATTTTGTTTTTTTTTTGTTTTTTTTTTCACGTGTGTTTCGACCAGGATTCAGGTGACTTCGGGCTTTTTCATTGTTTCTCTTCAAACGTTTGATCGTCGTTTAAAATACAAATGTGCGCTCCGTTGTTCGGAATCGTGTGAATTAAAACAAGTGATTCTTTGCTCCAACGTTTACTCTTATTATGTATGGTGCATTGAGCGTTTAGTGGTTATTCCCTTTTTCCTCCTTCTAATTTGTACGTTCCACACTTTCGTTTGATCCTCTTTACTTCAAGACCTTCGGTCGCTCTTTAAATCGCGTGTTTGGTTACGTTTAAACACTTGATTCTCCTCTTTTCCATTTTCTCACTTCGTTGTACTATATATTTCTTTCTCTTTCAAAAGGAAATTAATCGCTCGTGATCTCCGTTTCAACCACACTATTTATGTCACGTTGGATACGTCGCCGTCCTTGATTAAAGACCGGAAAAGATACAAAAGTAAAAATTGAATTACAACAACAACAAAAAAAGTGGCCAGACCTCGGGAGTGCAAAGTGCTGCTGTTGGGTGGATCATGTGTCGACGTTCGAGACCCTTCAGCCTCGGGGTTTAACGTCATGTACATGCGAAAGAAACCGAAAACGTGAATAACACAGATAAACTAAGTGCGAAATTAAAACCCAGCGAGGTACCAGCGGAAAATACTCTTTGGGAGGAATTCAAATTATTCTAAATAAATAATCGTCGCATTCGTTGTAAGCTGTCCACATCGGTAGCTCAACGAGCTGCCGTTTTACATCGCGCGCCCTGAAAGTGAGTATTTTTTCGTTTCTCGAAAAAAATATACACTCGTGAGAAATCGAATCTCTACTTTTTTCGAATCATTATTCGACAGGAGCATTGCGAATAAAAAAACCTTCCACAAATACAAAAAAGTGGTGGCTCGGTGTTTATGAGGAGAGAGGCTTAACTATGATTGATTCACTATAAATCCGCCTAATCGTAAATCTCACGGCCTCCATTTTTATTCCTTAGACTGGCTTGACGTATATTGAAGCAAAAAAAAAACTTATAATGTCTGATTTACATTGTCAGTTTGATGACGAATTATGCTACTCGCTCTGTTGCTGATTTTTCTTGGGGCATAGAAAAACTATTTCAACTATTTAAGATTTTTCATTTCATTTTGATGCTTTTTTCGTTTTTTTTTCTTTTTTCATATGATTTTTCCATGAAATGCATTGCTGTATAAGTCGACCAGCGAAATTATTAGGAGCAACATTGCTGGCATTAATCGCACAATCATCAATGGTGAATTTGTGGTCCTGGACTTTCCGGAATGTTATCTAAATAGTATCGCCTAGAGGAGCCCACAAAGAATGACCCACAACCATGTTATCGTGGTGCTTCAAAAAAAATACCATGGAAATAATAAATTCATGCTGGTCGCATGAATTTACGATTGCACTGAAGTAGCAATGTTCGTCTTTACGAATAATTCAGCAAGCTTGTAACTGAGCAAGTTCGTGTCGCTGCAACACAAGAATTTCTTTCATTTTTTATTACTTTCGAGATTAAAGTAAATTTTATTTTGCAACTTTAGTTTACAAGTCGCAAAGAAGATTGTCCAATAATTAAAGCTGAGCTCTGCATACAAATGATGCAAAGCTGTCTGCAGAAAGAATAAATTAATTCATCGCACTCTCGAGCGATATTTTGTAGCTCAATTACGTTCGGTAGGAATCATTCCATTGCCAGCTTTTCACTTTTACTACGTTCGTTTGTATTATATGGATTTTTAAATAAATAACAAGTTATATTATTTTTACAACGTTTTTCGTCACACTATGTCGGTGTTGAACCAATATCAACATTGCTAACCGCCGGAATTCAATTTCCAAAAAAAATAAAAACTGTAGTATGAACGTCGAGCATTCATTCGGCTGTGGCCGATCAAAAAATAATTGTTCCTGGCGTTGATTCGCGGTATTTCTCAGTAACGGTGACTGAACCGCACACTTTTTTCGGTCTCAATTTGTTTTAACTCACCGTCGATATGATTTATTTGTTTTTCACGTGATTAAAAATCACTTTATTTTTTAACACAGCAATTGGAAATTTGTACGTAAAATAATAATTCTGTTGAGGTGAATCCCTGCATCCGTTTGCACAATATTCTATTGCCTGATCATAACAATTGGCTAATTTGAAACTCTTCAGAATTCGGTAAAACTCTGATGAATTGATTGAGCTTAATTGAAACGGAATTCCAGCTATTAATTCAGTTTTATCAAGAATGTTCATGGAGCGATGATTGAGTGTAGGGTAAAAAAAAATGACTTTTAATTTTCCCGGATACGTTGTTGTTCGATAATTGGCAACAATGGAATTCATAAACAATATAATGAAGAAACCATTGGCTTGCACAGGAGCTGCATCAAGCTCCATAAATTCGGAAGGCCAATTATCATCGAAAGCATTGGGTTTAAAAAATTGCTTGCATCGTCCAAATATGCGACTGCGAACAAACATTTTTCAAAATGAAATAAAAACCCATTCGTTCAACATTTTGGAATCGTCCATTTAATTTTTCCAAACTTTCTATCGTCCAGTTGGAAACATTAGTTTCTTGAGCTCGTCGAATATTTTGCACCCACTGTCATTGATGTTTACATCGTGTTTTTTTTCCACTTTTTTTCTACTCGGCCTTCGATTCGAACGATTTTGAGATGGAACTACAAAAACGTAACTGCAAATAATGGGAAATGATGGATTTTGGTTATGGTTGTCACGAGGTTGGTTTGGTCTCGAAATTAGGCAAATATATTCAAATGTATTAGCGATTACGATCATGCCGATGCAATATCGCACTGATCTCGTAAGAACTCGTTGACCTCGGTGCTGTTGAGTATAAAATGGCGGCGGACAAGCTAGTGGATTGGTGGGATAAGCAGGGCCCGGAGGGATGTGGTAACTACAAGAGGTTTTTTTTGTTTACTTATCGGACGGTCTGTACTCTGAACAATGCGTGAGTGCCTCTGTACATATAGGCGCGTACATTTCAATTATGTTAAGTATACGTGGCATGTCAAACTTGCGGCGGGTTTCACTCCCTTAACCATATGCATACACATAGTGGGCGTCTCTTTTCTTTCTTATCGCGTTCCTCATCGCTGTTTATACGTTATGTAAGAGTCGGGCTTTTCTTTTTTTCTCTAGAGAGAAAGAAAAAAGAGACAGAGATAAAAATAAAAAAAATAAAAAAAGAAAAGACATAATACACATCGAGCGTTTATTCAAAACGACACAGATTTTATGCGAATTTATGCTAATGATAAAAACAATAATTTGCCTTAATTCATAACTCCTGCTTAATTCCCCGAGTAGTTGCATCCATTCAGAGCTACTATAGAGCTCCGCCGTTATATCGTGATTTTGTGTGAAACCTCGAAAAACGCTAACGTTGAAGGAACAAGTTTGGAGTGACAAACGAGGATATTATACTTTTACGGGTTAAATTCTTTCTGCGCCCTCTTGCTACCATACCCCGTTGAATCGCGCAGCCCTCGCTTTCACAAATGCCTATATGTATGCCCGGGTATACCTCAATCCCTCGAGCACTTGCGCCCCGTTGAACCATCACACGGAGGAACCGCTCGAAGGGACAATGGTTCGTGACCGCGTTAATTTTACGAGGGTCCAACCTTTCCCTTGTATCTATCAGGCTGACCCGAGGGATGCTTTTTTTTTTTCGTGTGTACTATTCTCATCCATTCGATTGTCCAAAAGTTACACACTCATCGTCTACTTGACTCCAGACGGATACACTTTGATGCAGACGCACCTCGTCAACGTTTTTATAATCATCATCATCTTGTACTCTGTACGTCAATCGTTTCGTGTTCCAAGGGGAACATTCAACATTGTCATCGTAGCTCTATTCAGAGTACATTCAGTCACTACATTTAGATTAATTTGCACGTAGTTGTCGGCTCCCTACTTTACTGATTGCGACCTTGAGCTCTCGCAAGGTTCCCCAAATTTTTAGACAATCTTTTCAAGCAGTGGGTCCGAAAAATGTTTAATCGATCGAGACAGAGAGTAGGCATGGGCTTTGTAGATCAAGCATCGCGGAAAGTGTGAGTTCATTTGACTCACAACGCCTTGAATCCAACCGAATACCGTTTCTCGTAGACCTTGCCGTTTAATGTCACCGTTTCGCATCCACATTCGAATCTACGGATTATTTCGATAAAGGGTACAATTGAAATGAGCGAAGCGACGAATCTGGGTTAAGAGTACTCAAAATATAAGTATCCGGTTGCGGCCGGAAAGTTATGTCAAAAAACAGTTGTATATCTTGAAATTGGTAAAACAAATGAAAATTCTATTCCCAGCATCAATCCAAAGGACCCATGCCTGACGTACGCTGTCCTCAATCAAATTGATCCAGCGGTTTCGAAGTTTCCGATAATTGAACTCCTTATTCCTCACAGTCTCTCTGTCTCACTCTCTCTCTCTTCCCCCTCTTCCCGACCCTTATTCTCTGTTTCTCACTTCTTCTCCGTATCTGTCTCATTTTCTATTATCCTTTCTTTCGACGTCACGGCGACTTCTCTTCGGTGATATCTCCGTAGCGGCTAAAATCTTCTCGGAATTCTCACCACTACGAGGCTAGGGCTTCGCAGGTTTATTTTAAATCTGCTGGGGATATCCAGAGTTATATTCATTTATATTTCTTTTTCCCTTGGATTAGAGACGCTACGACATTTTACGATATCGTTCCTTTTTTTCTTTCTTTTATTCCTGGCCATCTCGAGAGAAACTTGGTGAATTCGAAAACCCAAAAAAAAAGGATAAAAATTTGACGCTCTGTCTTCCTAGTAAAAGATTCTTCGGCGACACAATTAATTGCACAGAAATTTCAAAGTTGCGAACGAGAAATTGATGAATATGTTTGTTTCCCTTCTACATCGTTATTTTTTTCTCCGACCATTTGTTTTGAAGCATAAATGCATTTTGATTAGTTTACACTCGTTCTCTTGAAATTTCGCTAAAGTTTTAATTAAAGCTCACGGCGTCGAGCTTATATTGGCATCGCCAAGTCTCGTTCCATAAACGTGTAATTATTGACCTTAATTAAATGTTAAAAGTAATCTTGAGCTAGGCACGTGACGTTCGTGTATAATTCGACATTTCATCGTTATAGGTTTCATGAGTAGTCACAACACGTTTATATTCCATATCTCGACTCTCGGATTACTCTCTAGTGAAGAAAATGTAGAAACGACAAAAAAATCCAATTCCTTTTTTTTTATCTCCGCATGCTCATGAGGCCATTTCGACGCTGATATCGTTTTTATTATTTCCGTTAATTAAAATTATCATTATTGTTATTATTTCCAATTATTATATTTACGTATTATTATTCTTTAGTCCTTGTAGTGGTTTTGTTTGCTTTTGACTTATCCACAGAATTCTGGTTATTTCGTGAATTTTTCTATGCAATGGAAAGCGTTGGGTAAATGTACACGTTTTTTTTTATTCTTCAAAGACATTGCTTCACTCGCTTACTTGTTGAATCTGTTTCGAACGGCCATTCTTTACCCTTTGGTTTTTATTTGTTTTTTTTTTTTTTTTTTTTTNTTCAAACATTTGGTTGGATTGCAGCCAATGAGCTGCCTGCCACCCTTCCATGTCCATTAACTACGTAGCGCAGTGTCAGATTATTGGTTATTTATTGAAGAGACAACTGATATTTAGTGCTAACATTTTGGTTTACGATCTGGTAAAAAATGAGCGATCTCGAAGCGATAATTAATTGCAACCGTTTATCACGGATGATTACGATTTATATTTTTTCGAGATTCACTTGCCGGAGGTTATAAATTTTAATGATATTCAATCAGCAATTTAAAAATCAATTTACGGTGCAATTCCGTCGACTTTCGTGGTGTGGACAACATGTTTACAGCTTAATAATTTTATTTTCGTTTTGCTGAACTTCAGCACGTTTCAATACGCGAGGCTTTATTTTTAGGTATTCATTCGCATGATTTTTTACCGAGCTTCAAAATCGGGTGACCTCATTCCATTCATCCACAAATAGAGTATTCTTTCCGCATGAAATCGATACAGCAGCTCGGAGATTTGATTCGGCGTATTGATCGAGCGAAGAAATTTTTTTAGCACAGTTGGTAACATTTAAAAAATCGTACGCAATATTGCAAAATGAAGAATTCTCTCTTGCGAATATCTGCGAGTGCCAATCCACTGTCGAGGAATATATTCTCAAGGGACTTGTTTTTTTCTGCCATGAATACGTTATTAGCTTTCATTTTTACAGTAGCTCTTGCCTTTTCGCTTCGAGCTTTCATTTTGAATGAATTTTTTGATAAAAATCATTGCCAACGATCGAAAAAATAGCATTTTCACAGCCTGCAGAGCTGTAGCCTCGATGAATCTGTTTACTCAAAGAAATGAATAAAGATCCGGTGAAGAATCGTCTATACAGATGCATTATTTTTTCGCTAATAATAGAGAGTACTTAATAGAGTGCGAGAGCGATCGAGCTCTAGAATCGTCAATCATGGCTTGTTACGACGTAACTAGGTGGAATCATTTTCTCTCTCTCTTCCTCTTTCCCTTTTTGCCCCTTTCTCCTTTTCACCACGTACGTAAAATCGATTTTCTACGAGGCGTTTCAATCGACGCCCTGTTAGCCAAATGGGCTCATCGCTGACCGAGATATCACGTTTATGTGTATATGAACACACGTGGGTAATATATACACGTTTCTCTCTATGTATATATATGTATATATGCAGATGCATCGATATCACGTACGCTATAGATATCGACATATATATTGGCATCAATATCAGCTATATCGCAATGGGCAAAATCCCAATCCTCGCCAAAATATCTCACAATAGTACTTTTTTTCCTCCCCATTACTCTTTTATTGTATTTGTATTTTTTCGTTCATTCTCGTCTCGATATCCAATCAGCAATCGAACTCAAAACCCTACCTATCCTAGAAGTATTACATCGGGACTGGGTGTGCGTATGTGTACGTGCATGAGTTTTGTTCAAACGTCGACGGAAATTCGATGAATTTTATCGCAAAGGTCCGTTTTGTTTTTGCCTCAATCCTCAGGGATCTTGTCATACTGCTCGCGTTCGTTTTTTTTATTTTATTTATATTTATATTTCGTGACATTTTCACGAGAAACGAGAACAGCAAACATTCCATCCGATCGCTACTCTGTTTTTTATGTTCCTCGATATTGCAGCAAAGTTGCGCACGTTTGGTTGAATCTGACTGCATAAAGTGAAACAATAAACATGAAAAAAATGCTGTGCCTTCATACGTGTACTGGTTACATCCGAGAAGTCAAGTTCTGTCAAATTGCTTATTGCTACGTTTCTACGAAATGGGTAGATTGATACTTTCTGCTGGAATCGAACATTTACTCGTCAAAGGTTTAACTTTTTAGTTTATTTTTGTACGAAAAAATCTCGATATTTATGAAAACCAACGCGAACTTTATCGAGGTAGACTACAGCGAAATGTCTGCAGTGGAGTTTTTCAATTACGTCAAGAAAAAAAAATTATTTTTGGCCATCTTGATTGATTGAGACTTTTATTTTTTTCAATACATTACACAGCTGACATTTTTTTAGTCGAATAATAGGTCAAGATATGTTGGCTCATTCCTGTGATAAATTCTCGCAGGGCGTTGGTATATTATAAAAGATAAACAAGTTGAATTGCATGTCTATAACAATATGGCGAACTTT
The DNA here is from genome assembly GCA_037952995.1 of Hyposoter didymator. Classification (NCBI taxonomy): domain Eukaryota; kingdom Metazoa; phylum Arthropoda; class Insecta; order Hymenoptera; family Ichneumonidae; genus Hyposoter; species Hyposoter didymator. Next base: position 9,167,694 of record JBAJMU010000004.1, read on the forward strand.
CATAATTTCCACTAGATTTAGTAAAAGTTGATTTCTGGGTTTCGTTTTTCGATCTCGAGCAGCGTATGATGAAAAATTGAAAGTGAATATGCAAATGAATGTCGCACCGTGGAAAGTCGAACGTTGAAATTCCCCTCGGTAGTCATGTCTGGACGTTGAGAGATTCTCTTACTCACTTATTTATCAATTTCTTTGCAGCCTCGTAATTTTCTTCCATTTTCGTTTGCATATTCTCAAGTAAAATTGCTGTCTGAGCCGTAAATAGAAAATGTTGTTTTTTTATCGAACGAAGAATAATTCGTTTCGATCCCTTGGCAATCGGAGCACTTGATTGGCAACGTCCTTCCTCAATGCTTTTTATAACAAGACCATGATAACGGTGATTCATACAGAGATTAAAATTTCATCACGTGAGCTCTATGCAAGCTGGTGGGTCGCAGATTGTACTTGTCCATCTTTACGAACGAATATATTGCCGTCGTGTTCAATCCTTTGCCTTCCCTACGATTTTAAACTCGAAAGCAATTTTCCAAGAATGTCCAGAGGCATTCATCGTGAGCTTTTTTATTTTTTGCTTCAAGACACAAATCGCTCGATGCCCTCGACTTGATAATCTCGGCTTTGCCTTCGTTCTATCGAAAAATTTCGATGCGCCGATCGATCATCCGTGACCGAGTTCGAGTTAAGAAAAGATTTTAAAAAATGTATTTTTCTTCGCAGGGATTTCAGTAAAAATCGTCGCGTTGGTACGTGCAGATGCGAGTTGAAAATACGTCGGTATTTTGCAGATTTAGGTTGTTACTGAATTATTTTGCATTTTAATCGAAACAATGCAACATTTGAAAATAAGTTGGGAAAATAGTTTGCTAGATTTAAAAATAAATGATGGTGAAATACCTCGGACGGTCTATAAAGTTATAAAAATGTAAAATGATGGTAGACTGCCAGGGGGCTTTATATTCATCGCGCAACTTACCCTACTTTCAATTATTTTCCAAGAAAATTGTAGTACGACCTCGTATGTATATGTAAGACTCGTGTCAATTTCCATTAGCGTCGAACCCGCCCAGTGGTAGAAAATACTATTGTACGTTATTGGACAAACTCTTGTAATTTTTTGCACGCTACTATATTCACGTGTATATTCATTATTAAACGGTATGTTTGATGCTTGCAATCCAGAGCACGGGTAATTCGATGAGATCGGGCGAGCAATGCCAATCTCGCGGGTAATGCACCAGCTTTTGTAATTTTCCTTTTTCTTTTTTTTTTGTTTCTTGCGAGCTTACTCGATGCTACGATATTCTGTTTCTTTCTATCTCACTATTCGGCATATGCAGCAACTTTATTTCCCTGAGGATCACTTCGAGAGTTTATCGCTCGAGGTTTACGTCGAGGCGTTCTTCCGTCACGGTTTCCCCCTTGCCAAATCTGCCGTTCTCTCTCTCTCTCTCTCTCTCTCTCTCGCTCTCTTTCATCCCGAATCCGCAATGCTTCTCGCTTTCTTTTCCTTTTTTGTTTACAGTCCCCACTCTTGGCCTTGTCCAGTCCCTTAGAAAACTTCATCTACCCGGTTCTTGTACTTGTTATTCTTCACTTTATCTCCCTCTCTCGCCGTCCCTCTTTTTCAAGCTCTAACTTTTCGTTGGCCATCATTCTTCGCTCTTCTCTCGTCCACATTCTCACCCCGTGGATCAAGGAAATCAGCCCTCCGGCATGTACACATATACACGGTATTGTCTCTTTAAGCGAAAAGAAAAAAAAACAACAACATCGCGTGTCTTGTTTCGTTCCTCAGCTTTTTCCTCTCATCCTCGTTTCCTTTACGTCCAGCTTTCATTTCTCATGAAACATAGAATGGCTCTCCACCTCCACTTGCACACCTTCCGGCAATTCTTTCGTTATCGTTACTCTCCGTGTACAAGATCATTTGTAGGTTTATCTCGACGAAACTTGCTCGTCGAATGTCAAAGGGAACATTAAGGTCGTGCTCCAATGAAACCTAACGGCGATCCATTCAGACTATTGACGCAAACCTTTCCAGTTAAGAATGAACTTATAACCTTCAATTGTTCTTTTCCACCGTTGGTTGATTACTCTTGCAATGATATTATCCAGGATTCTTCGAGTCACGATTAGTAAAGCTTTCAGGAGTTTTGTTCTTCATTCATCACTTCCGAGGGCAAACAATTCTTACGCAATATCGTTGTAATTTCCTACACTCTCGTTGACAAATCCGTTAATATACTAATAAAGAGTTACGTGCGGTAATTGAATTTCATTGTTGACTTAGATGCATCACAGCGTCTCTTGCTAACGATCAATGCATGGCAAATGCACGAAATCCCATAGAAAATGGAGATTCTCTTCTACAGACTCGGTTAATCAGTAAAAGCTGAACAAGATTTAGCTCAGGATGCTGTCTTTCGAATCAGAGCTGTCTTCTCGTAACTTTCGGATGCGTCCGATGGGCACTCACGAATTCCAAGACAGATCGCCCCCTCAAGAACCCCCAAGTGGCACGAGGCAAAGAACAAGAAAAAAGAGACAAGGGCTAACGCAGATAAAAAGAAGAAGAAAAAAAACGAAAAAGAGAGACAGCCAGTGAGTAGAAGGTAAAAGGGAAGAAGACAAATATACCCGAGGTTTTCCAGCAGCACGTCGGACTATCCGAATATCGGTGATCGAAAGTTTTATCCTACTGGGAGATATATAGGGATATCACACGTTCACGCACACAAATATATACGCATACACATAGACATCGATTTGTACACCCATGCGCTTGCGGTAGGCGATATCTACTTGGAATGGCCATGGGAATTGTCTATATCTTTCGTCTTCCCATCATATACATAGATATACTTATTTCCAAGAATTTCTAGTTTTTCTTCAACGAATTCTTTCGGGATTACGAGTCGTGATTTTTTTTTTCTTAATACCGCACTTCGATCTTCAGCCAAAGTTAGCAGCGGGTGGATGGCAACCGTTACAGCGAAATCCTTCTGTGCGTTCGACCGGATTTTCATTAAATTATGAAAATTACGAAAAATATGGTGCTCAAGATTTTAACGTTGAGATACACGCATAATTCGTTTGTTTCTCCATTCTCGCAAATCAAAATGAAAATCGATTATGAATAATATTCGAATAATGAAAAAATCACGTGTGCGATGCTTCCCACGTTCACGTTTTTGTCTGTCAATTAATAGAATGGATTTTTTTTTCCGTACGTTCGATTCTTTGAGACGCAAAAGATTTTGATGCGATTCCAGATGAAATTCGATTAATATTTACTTTTTGATAAAATGATTGATTGGGCACGACTTTATGAGACGTTGAGATGGAAACGAGAAAACGAGAGATGATTCGTTTCTCGCTCACGCATAACCACCACAAAAATGGGAATCAAAGCTCAGAATGCGAAAGTCGACTGGAAAAGAAAAAAAGAAAAAACTAAAGTGTGTCAAATACAACGTTTCACGATGTATATTATATTCACAGTGCACTCACGTCTCGTTGAATCGTTATAACTGATGACACGTAGCCCGCTTGCATTGCGGATGGCACGATGTTGCGAGAGTGAGAAAATGCGCGTTTTACGCCACCTCACTGTGTCGGCTAGTGCATTTATAAGGGCTGAATGATGAACGACCCTGACCGGAAGCGAGAATGACGGAGTACGACTAAAGTCGCGTTCAAAGCGAGTCTCAACAAAATGAGGCACATCCTACGCCTTGCAAGCGTCATCCTATGTCTTTCATCTTATATTCAGTTCTACACATACAGCCTTTTTCTTATCGGATACTAATCAATGAGTTAAACTTCAATTAAGGACTGAAATGTGAGCAAAAAATCCTGTTACACTCGCTATCGTATAGCTTCGCTTTGAGGAGTGTCTTATATGTATAAACATGCGAGAAAGACGATCGCGTGAGCCTCAAGAACAGACATTGGAAACTCTCAAGCGCTCCGAGTGCCTAGAGAAATTGAAAGAGACAGAAATAATAAAGGGAGGCGTATAGGAAGAATACGGATGAAAAGCACGTTTCCTTACGAGAACGGCAAATGTTTTCTTGTATTTTTACGCCACTTCCTTCACGACCAGTGACTTTTTCATTTTCTTTTCCTTTCTAATCCTCGATATGCTTTCCTCGATTTATTGAATTCGGAATTGAACCGGATGCCCGTACAGACGCGGGTCATTGGTCACAAACGGTTGTTGTTTTTCAATAATTTTGAAATCAGAGTTTGATGTTCATCTTTCGGTCAAGGAAAATATTGCTCTTGACAATTGAAACAAAGTTTAAGCTTCAACAAAGTTTTCATTGTTTCGTATATTCTCGAATGATACGTTGTTACCGTTGCAAGTTAAATCGCGCGTGCAGATGGATTGTTTTCTTGGCTCTTCTCATCTCCTGCTGGCTCGTGATCCGAATCGATAAATAATTCCTTCGATTCAGGCCAGTGATATAAAAATAATATTATTCAAATCGCCTTCATGCGGGATGAATATTTTTTCTTTTCTATCCTCGTGATATATATACGTAGGCAAAACACAGACCATAATGACGGATGCGATCAAGAAATGGCGCACGACCATCGTACGTATATACGATCGCCAGCCATTCCCCACAGCTATAAAACCCGATTTGTAGGCAAGAGCGTCTTTTACTGCTCGTTTTTCTTTATCACCGATGAAAATAGAAGAGCCGCTACTATTTTATTAGAGAGATGTATAAACACCATGAAGATAAAATGGACAACGAACCAACCAAGAAGCTTTTATCGTTGCGTGTGCTTCGAGATGAGATGTAAGGGTCACGGAAATGTGCCTATATGTTTATTGACCCCACACGTTACACACTTGCTCGTGTCTTCCGTATTTATTGACCCGAGACCATCAACTTACGTTTATATCAAATTGTTTGAAAATGCCGTAGAGTTTTAACATAAAAATATAAATTGCCGGCTGTTGAGGATCGAGGCGAGGTGGTCAAAGAAAAATGGCAGATCACATTCGACATTAGCGAAAGGAAATAATTGATCTCGTTCGAGAGCTCGAACTTTTAAGAATTTCTCGAATTCTGAGAGCGCAGGATACTCGGGCGAGAGGAACCGAGTGCTTTCTCCCAGGCCTTCCGCGCTGAAATTTCCAGTTTGTTGCACACGCATGGTGCACCAGGATTTGGCTCGAGTCTCCCGTGACTGAGTCAACCGCCAATTACATTAAAAAATCGTCCTTCGATCCAACAGACTCGAAAAAACAAAACCAAAAGCTGTTCCATGTGTGGAGACGCTTGCAATATCCTCCAGGATTAAAGAAATCCTGATCACACAGATGAAAGAAAAAAAAGAACGAGAATGACAACATCGAATCGATACGATATGTCATTGAGCGACTTTCCAGATGAGATTTTTCGAGCTACGATTCAACGTCAAATTTCGTCTAGCGTAACGAAACACATTGAGAACTATCGAGAATATACACATATTGTTACTGTATATGAACGTGACTGCTACAGGAAAAAATAAAGAAAGCTTATCCTTGGTCGAGTTTCGAAGAATAGGATCGAAATGGAGAAACTTGGAGCGTGAAGGGTTCAAACGGGCTGGAGAAGCGCGACGGCAAAAACAGCGTCGTTCATTTGAAGAGGTCGTAAATGGAATAGAAGCAAAAGGCAAGCAGGCAGCAGGTTGGCAGGTCTTACTCTTCGCGGTGGCGGTTATGGCCAAGCAGAATCGATCAATTTAAAACTTTTCACCAAACTCAATTAAGAATTTGTAAGGTGCGAGTTACTGTGTATATGCATATATATATATATGTTGATGATAAGGTTCGAGCAGCAAAAGAACGGAGACGTCAAACCCATTGTATATATTGATGACGATCTGCTAAAGGCTTTAAACGAGCCCCCTTTCATGTGTTTAATCTTACCAGCTACGCCCTTTGTCGGCTACTCTACGTGCTCATGATTTATGGGCTATAGCTGGTCGTATAACTGTATAGAATTCAAAAGAAACTAAAATAAACTTGCTAAAGTTTGTTTCACTTCATCTCTTACCGATTCTTCAATCGATAGTTATGCAATACGCTGTGCATGGAGTCTACGAAAGTAGCTGATGGCTAATTGTCTTGTTCGATCGTTCCTCCTATGAGTACAGTCTATCACGATTGTTGGAAAACTTGCACAGTAGCACGATCAATTGATACGAGAAATGCCAATACACTGAAACGGAATGAGAAAAAAACTTGAATTTGTAAACATGGTAAATTCGTAGCAAGATGAAAATCAGTGCTAGTAATGCTATAGCTGAACTTTCGAATGGGAGTATGATTATGGGTTCTTTGTGCATGAACTACACAAATGGCCAATAATAAATCTGACGAGTATCGTGGGAAAATTGATATTACGAAAAAGGCACGCTAATTCGATTAGATGCAACAGAATCAGAAATGCAAACGTAGATAAGGAATGTATGCCTCGATTTGTACATGGGATAGCGAGAGAGAGAGAGAGAGAGAGAGAGAGCGTGGAGGGAGAAGGAAAAGGAGAAAGAAAAATAGAGAAAAAATGAATATATTTCATTACTTTTATCGTCCGACTATCCGTGCACGGAAATCCCCCGAATGATCCGGGCTACAGATTGCCAGATTAACGATCGAGTAACATGCAATCGAGCTATACAAGTAACACCCCAAGTTTGGAATTCATGTTCTCATGTATGCGATGCTTCCAAGTCCCATGTGATATTTCCAAGTCTGAACTCCTCAGACTGTCCATCTCCTCGAGTCACGAATGTTCTTATCCACATGCACAGATATATGTTCATGCATCGATTGCCGACGAACAAATGGCTTCAGCTCACAATACTTTTCGTCATAACTTGACTGCTTCAGTTATTCTTATTTGCTTTTCATCTACAAACAGCTTTTTTCTTTTCGACTCATTTAAACGAGTTGGAAAATTGAACTGTTTGGAAAAGTGGTCTGTTGAGATTACGAGCACTGTTTTTCAGGATAAAGATTTTTGCATAGAACTACTAGAATTATACCATGCACTGCTTCTCATTTGAATAGCACCCTGGACGTTTGAGGGACCGATACGAAACTATGACTTTTTTCCAATCTGCATAATCGTTTGCTTTTTTTTTTATGTTTTGAATGTCGCATAACGTCCAGTCTAGTTGTCCTTGAATTTAAAAAACTTTCGAGAACTTTTTCAAGCTGAGCTTGCCATGGGATGGCAGATTCTTTTATAGACGAAACAGGAAGCTTGCAAAGGCGGAATGATTTGTTTAGCAAGCTAGAATCCTTGATAAACCATCATAACAGTTTGTACGTGAGTTGGTTTGAAGACGTTTCATGCCTCTGTAAATACGTCGGTAATCTTTGGTGTCCGTACGACCTTAAGTGAAGGACGAGAAAACACAAGTTAGCAAGGAGGATGTTAGCTATGAAACATCATCGATGATTGCCTAAATTCATTAGCTCGTAAGCTCGTGTTATAGCACAAGAGAGCAAAGGATCCAGGGCTTTAAGGACTTACTCGAGATGAAACTCGCTCGCTTCTATACTATCCCTCGTGTGTACTGAACTATGTGGAACAATGCTTGCCTGGGCAAGCAGCTCCCCAAGCGGTTCCGCAACATTTCTCTCTTTGCATGCAACCGTACACACACTTGGCCATGTCCGGATACGCTTTTATGTACTTTCGAAAATGGGTCGTTTCATCTCAGATCATCTGCTCATTGTTGAACAGTAATTTTCGAGATAATCAAACCTCAAAGATTACTATTAAAAGTGATTGATTCGAGGAAACATGGCCCTGCCGCTCTGTGGTGGCTACGCCAATGGCAACCTCCAACCAGAGTTGCAGCTTTTTAAGCTCGACAAACAAAGCGAAACACGGAGTACTCTCCAGTAACCAGCCCTTCGATTTCAAGTCGAAGTTGACTAACTTTTAGATTAAATAACGATCGAGAGTAACTCTGGAGTAGTCTTATGTGAACTTTGACATTGCTCTCCTCTGATGCCATCAACATCCAATGTGATTGATTTCAATTGTGAAAAGCTTCTAATCTCTTAGGGGGATTTCTGGCTACGTCAGTTTATAAAGAATTTATTTTTTCTCTTGTAGGCACGGATTTACTTTTCTTTTTCAACCAAATTTTTATTCCCTACGGTTGTGAGTTATATGGATGTGATTTTATCTGACAAGTGCTTTACGTAATTCTCCTTGACGATTTCTCTGCCAGTCTAGTTGAGGAAAAAGCGCGGAGGTTCTGAGAATCAGAATGACGGGGCATAATTCGATTTAATGTGCAAGATGTACGTACTACAAAGGGATAGAAGAGTTTGCAGCATTGGTTCGTTGCTCCGATGTTCATGTGCACCGTAACGAAAGCTTCTCTACTGTATCGCAAATACAAAGAATCCATATACCCGAGGTACTCTCATGTATCTATATAGAGCAACAATGGATTTGGGAACACTCGTCCCAGCAGAGTCTTGACACGTTCTAATGGCAGTCCAAGACTTTGGTCATGTCGAACAACCTGCTTCGCCCGCTAGATCAACTCCAGAAGTGGAAATCTTGATTTGCTCCTTTCCATGTTCATTTATAGTAAATTTATCTCGCTCCCATCTTCTAGGAATAGCTGTTTCCAGGCTGAGGCTCAAATCGAATCTATCCGAAGTTATCAGACTTGAAAAGCTTGCTGTTAAAGTCGTGCAACCAATGACGATGCACGATAGTTGAAGGCTCTTCAACTATCTTTGGATCGAATGATTCAATCATTTTGATGTGTCATGAAATGGAGCTTACCAGTCGAGAGAATGAATCCGGAGAGTAAAGCTTTCGCGGATGAAACATTTATGACATGAATTACGAATGTGAAGAATGGATTCGTTTAAAAATGCTTCCATCTGCCTGTCCATAGAAAATATTGATTTATGGTGAATGAACGTATCGGTCTGTGAGGAGACATAAGCTCGCGAAATGAACCTAAAAGTTGTAACGATCCGAACGATCCGCTCACCAGTCGATGACGATCAATCTGTTACAGTTGATTCAATTACGTCGTACTTCTATCCGATTCACGTGAACGCTATCGAACCAATGACATATTCAGTAGTTCGAAGTAGCCCCAATCATGTTTTCGATACGTAAATAATTCAGCAGCATTCAATGGCTTATCCGTTAACTGTCATATAAATTGGTAAAAGCTTTGAATTACCAGCAATATTGACAACCGAATGTTGTTTTTTTCTCTTCGTTGACGCTAAAACCAATAGCTACGGAAATATTATTATCGAAACTGACATAATTGTATCGAAGTTTCGCTTCTGTTTCATTTTTCCAATGCCAATTTTTTTAATTTTTATTCATAATCAGTTTATAGCGAATCACGTTGCGAGTCAAATATCAAAACAATTTTTCCAACGTCATAAAATAAATAAAATATAAATATTACAATGCCAATCCACAATGTTGAAAATTTACTAAAATATTTAAAATATTTAAATCCTGATAATGCATAAAATGTCGAAACAATCGGAGAAATTTTAGTCCAGTATTCGTTCAAATTCGTACGAAACAAATTGATTTATAATGCACGAAGAAAAATGTTATGAATTCGTTGTTTCGCGGAGCGAATAGACGGCGAGTTTGTTGAACGGAACAGTCCAAAGTTGTTTCGTGCCAGAGTTACATTTTCAACTTGCCTCCTCGACGTAGGGCTATATGTCTGCACAGAGCCGTTCTTTCGCGCTTTTTAGGCCACATCGTTCGGAAACGGAGTCGCGACTTTTTTTCCTTCGTTTTTTTTCATGTCCCAGGAAAAATCTCATATGGGTACGTGCGAGTGTGTGTCTCGGGAATTCTCGTATCCAATACTTTGACGAGTTTGCGTGTCCGTTAGTACGCGTCGAATCAATACTTCTTGCACGCAAATCTCATACAAACAGCAGCATTTTATTGTTCAACTTCCAACTTTCCTCTATTTTATTTAACATCGATACTTTTCTTCTCCTCTCCCATTTTCTTTTGCCTATTCTCTCTGGATTTCTTTTCATGACACAAAGTTTTTCGTGTACAAAAAAAAAGCTCGTCGATTCGTCTGGATGAAATTTTGCCCAACGGTGCACATGCACTAATTACGCAAAAATCCAAAGTCCTTGAGTCCCCTCACGAAATAGGAATCATTTTTGGCTTTTTTTTCGGGCGGTAATTGCGTCGCTCCACCTAGAAAAATGTCAAGTACTAAATACAGTTTTAGAAGTTGTTTTCATTCCGTAAGGTCCAAGTTTACGTAACAAGTCTGCTTACGCACGTGAATAAAACTGAAAATAAGCGATCAATGAGGGCTGACCTTTGGACCAATAAAGATGAAATTTGAGCCATATTTATCCTGGTATTCTGCTGGCTTTAACAAAAATAACGCAAACACCATTTGACATCTTGTCTAGTCTCATACGACCCTTCAATCTTGCGGCCATCGGGTCATGTTAGAATACACCTTGACTCAGCCTTCTCTGATGTCACGTTAGCGTGGACGCATCACCCGTCAAGCCCGTGATACATTGCGCCTGTATTTTGAAATAAATTTCCTCGTCCAAACCTTCGAAAAAGAAACAAAAATCCAAATAATTTATAGTCTTTAGCGGAGACTGGCATGCGCTCACAAATGTAGGGCTTACTTTGTTTTAATTGGGACACGGATATTTTTGGCTAGTCTGGCTAGACGATGTATACTTTTGAAGCATCCAAAAGATGTCGGCTATTTACTCATCGAGATCCTGTTACATCGGGTCCAATGTTTCGCCTTGTTCGATCATATTCCAAATGTTAATAACCAATTTGCCAATTTCCGTTGTCTCGTCCTTTCTGCACATATCTGTAGGATCATCGTAAGTTTTTTTAATCAATGAAGCAGACAGGGTCGTTCCAGTAAAGAATAATGTGCCGGAACCAGCAACTGTAACCGAATGCATTCTCGTGTGATTCGCCGAGCAAACGTTCCCACGGCAGTCGAGTTCGAACGAAGAGACATGGCTTTTGGAGGTTGAAAAAAAAACGGAATTCAGTTTGCCGAAATTCGCAGTGAGCTTTTTCCCGCAGGCAAGAGATAAAGCCTCTTAATTAACTTCCGATGGTACGAGAGTGAAAAAATAATAGTAATAAAAAAAAAAAAGAACGCGCGGTAATAAATCACGAAAAACTCATCGTGTATATTCACCGCATAATTGCTGCTATCGCTTTTTATTCTATTGAAGAAAAAATGGGCCATTCGACGAGTCGCAGCATCGACACTTGACGTGAATAATACAGGAAAGAGAATCATTGAAATAATACAAATTTCAAATTCATATTCGAAACAAAAATGGAGAAAAATTCGTTTGAAAATTCGACGTTCCACAAAAAAAATGTTCTCTTGATGTAATTTTTTGATCCTATTTTTTTTTTCAATTGTTATGTGATCGAGTTCATTTCTGTGTGCAATCGCGGAAACGAAAATACGCAATAACCTACTTACACAACTAGCACGATTTCTACGACAATGAAATGGGCATTTGATGCGAAAAGGGGCTTGAATGTAAATACAGCGATATGCGATAACGATTGAGCTCAAAAGTTCTCGATATTTTCATTGGTAATGCAACGAGTAGTCAAGAGATAATATCTGATAGTTAATTTATCAGAAAGCTGATTCCCTCGATAGTCATCGTTTAAAGAGCTTTGATAGTAACGTCGTGGTTTGCCATGATATCGAAGCGCGGGTGCGCTGCCCTCAATAAACTTGATGACGATTGAGAAAAAAAGCTTTTAGAATCGGTCAACCAAATGCTTCATTAAATGGAACATCGCGGCATTGCCGACGCGCTTTCAATCATTGCCGCGGTGTGATCGCCATATCATTGGTAATTGCGATTGAAGTATTTGTTGTTGGACAGCAGGCTTTAGTGTAAACTGCACCTGAGCGATGGATCAACCGTAGCAATAATGATTTTGGGTCAGTAACCACAATGAACGTTCCCCGAGCACAGACTCCCTTTTCATTCGGAATCGTAGGTTTGTTTTTTAAAATGTTGTGACATCCAACAAAGTTATCACGTAATCTAACATCGTGTCGATGTGTTGCAGGCTTACGGATTCACCAATTGAATCTTTCATTGAAAAGTGTCTTTTCCCTCGATCGTGGCAGAGCAGAAACTTGAATAGAGCATGAATTATTATCACGAAAAGCCACTTGGCTGATTGGAAAAAAAAGAAGGTGAAGCGTCCGCAGAGTATATCGGAAAATTGAAGCGATAGCGAAAAGAGGGAAAAGTGTAGCAAGTGCAGGCTTTATATCTCTGTTTATGAAGAATCATTCGCCAACACGAACTAAGCGGGTTGTCAGGATTGACACCCTCGCACCCTTCAGCTACGCTTCCCCTATTTTCCTACCACTCACTCGGCCTATCCCCATTAATGAGAAACATCCCGTCAATCGACTATCGGGCTTTGGAAGTTAATCACAACGCGTTCCTCCCGTATCTTGATGTACAAGGGATTATTGCAAATTTAAACCTCCACCGTGTTCATTAGGATGCCTTAACGTTTGTCAAATTTCAGCTTCTGGTCGATCCATGACGGAAAAGAATAATTAGTCGAACATGCACGAATTTTCAAATGCTCTCGAAATTTTATCACGTATTTGTACACACGGTGTACAAATCTATGAACACATATTCATGGGTGGCAGTGCCCGTTGCTTTTCCATAATAGGCCGTTAATAGCATGACCGAGGCTTCTCATTATTTATAACGATAATTGGATTCAAATTTTATGTACACTCGGCCAACATCGATATCATAATTCTCCGAACTAATGTACGATTATATAGCTCCGCGCTTTTGCAATTGCCATTTCATAATGAATGCAAGAAGACCAATAAAGTATTGAGAATGATATATCTGCGTTAATTATTTCACATTGGCAAGCGTCGGTGAGGTGTGCGATACATTCCAAGTATTCGCGTCTGTTGTTTGTTGTTTAATCGGATTTAATTTTTAATTTACATTAAAGTCAAAATATGAATTATACAAATATAATGATCAACATTGTTCATTACGATTTTCGAATGTCCGAAAAATTAGCGAGGGAAACAGCGTAACAGCGCGCGCGAAAGCTTATGATGCGATAATCTTTTTCAATGAAATCTCGAAAAAATTTGTAAATTTCGTTCGCATTAAAAATCAGCAGCTCTCTCTCTCTCTCTCTCTCTCTCTCCTCACCCTCTCCGATATATGCTCATGTGCATTGAAGACATTCCCCGTTTAATGGAAATCGGAAGCGCAATACTGGTGAAGGTATAGAAGAGGCCCAGCCAAACCCTTGCAAAACCATGTTTACTCGTGCTTGCGATCCATACTCAGAACAGCAATACCGCAATCACGTAATGTTGAGGCTTGCCGCACAACCGGCAAGCCGGTTAGGCATGAGAAAAGGGCAGGAGTGAACGAGGAAACTACTGGGGGATGGGTGATCGCGTCGTTGTTCCGTGTAACAGAGAAGCGAATTTGGGCAGACCGCGACGCCCGCGAGAACTGAGGAACAGTGACATGAGATGATCGCCTCCCCTCCCCTCCACACACCCATCAAATATACACGAATTTTCTCACTCCCTCAAATCCTACCATTTTACATCCTGGATGATATATACATCGGTTGCGAGTGGTTAAAAAAAAGCACTTTCATTCAATCTCGTTACCATCGATCGAATTCGTTTACGTTTCCTCTGCGAGGCAAACAAATAAAACCCTCGTGCTAAATGGGCTTGGTCTTTTTTCCCGACCCACCATTTTTCAGGACTTGCATGAAATATCATTATTTTTTTCCCTTTTTTATTCACCAAGATCCGGACTAAATATGTGCCATGTATCATACAGTATCCGTTCTTTTACCTCCTTCGTGGAGTGGTGAATTATGTAACGACGAGAAAAAAAAAAGAAAGGAATTCGGAAGGATAGCGAAAGGAATGTTTTTTCAAAGATTTGCTACTTTAATTTTCTAACCCTCTGTCGTACTACGTTCTCCGAGGTGTTTGACTCGTTGTTATTGTTGGACCATCGAGTGACGCATTCACCCATAAACAAGCCAGAATAGTAAGGGCTCGAATGTGTGTGTGTGTGAGTGGCGAATGAAATAGTGTGTGTCGCACTTTTCTATTTTCACACTAAAATGCCACTTACTCGTACATCATTCTTTTTTATTTCTCTTCTTCTTTTTGTTCATACATCTTATGACTCTCTTCCCTTGGGTAAATTTGAAATATCCCTTTTATCCCGAGTATCCACGGTGCACCGCCTCCATCTCGCTTTCTCCGTCTATACACTCTTGGTTTTCGAACAAAAGAATTCTTACAATGGCTCCTGGCTTGCTTCGCGTCTTAGAGAAGTAGCAAAAGTCTCGCTCCAAAGAATCTTTTCACTAAGATTTTTGGTGCTAAAGATTTTCTCTCGCCAATGTTCGTGATGTAGCAATTCAAACTCCTCGAATTCGTAATCGTGTATGAGACCTTGAAGTTTTATCTCATTCGATCTTTTTTTTTTTCTCTTTTCACGTTTTCAGTTAAATTTGGGAAAATGGCAAACGAGTATATTCATACGTGCGTACGCGAAAAACGATTTTATACGAAGAATGACTTGACGTAATAGCGTGTGAAAATGTTTTGCCGTTGTTTTGGAGATTCGCAGTGGCAGAAAACAGTAACAAAAATGATATCATTCGGTTGGATCGTTGCGTCAAATCCACTCTCACAATGACAAAATACTCCATCGCTGCTCCATAAACATATTAATCTTGATAAATTTCTTTTCGTATGAATATTGAGTATTATGCACCCGAAGCCATAAAACATTGTCACTGTTCCAAAGTCTCGCTGCTAGAAAAAGTCTTTCTTTCAATCCACCCCATCCATGAAAGATTACCTTAGCCTTGACATTATGTACTTGAGAAGACCCACATCATCGCGTCTCATCCAAACTTGATGCAAGCCCATGGAAGAATAATCCTTTTCATTTATTCATGAATTTTTTTGCCTCGTAAAAAAGCGTTAGTATTGCGTCTGAGCGTTGATTTTGTTTCTGGGGGAATTTATTTTCAAGCATTTCGAAATGTTTCGTTGTTTTTCTTTTAATGTTCGAGAACCGGTCGGTTTATCTTCCAGACACGAAAATAGACATGCCCCAGACAGAAATTCGTACAAAATGGATGGACGAATTGTCGAACGGTATTGACACTACGGGTCTTAGGATTTATCGCGCGTATTTCTCTCTCCTGCTTCGATGAATTATTCCTGCTCTCGATGGCAGATACAAAGTAGGTGTTACATATACGTGTGTATATATTGCATTGAAGATTTAGATATTTATGTGTTTTTGTCGTACAGAGTGTCTGACTTCGTGTCTTTAATAGCTCCGATCAACTACGTTATTCACACCGACCAGCCCCGATATAAGACATTCGCCTTTTCGATCATAAGACGATCGCTCGACTGAGCACCAACTCAACTGGATATTCCAACGATCCATGTACACAAATACTCAAAAAATGTCCTTCGGAGGTCGTCTTCGTTACTTCAGTTAACACCGTTGCCAATGGTCACACCGATGGAATACAAAACAACAAACTCTATAACGTTTGATAATGTTGATACAACGTTGGTACATGAACGCTAAATCGAGCCACTTTTCTCTTTACCCTGTAATTGGTAGTCTCTGTTTATTTTTCCTGTAATTGGTTCAATGATCCATTGGCGATGAGCCAGTTTCACGGGGCGCGATCCCAGCGAGCTGCCATATTTTTTTTTCTTTTTAACGACGCGGAGAAAAACTGGGAATCACGAAACAAAGTGAAAATGCGAATGAAAATATAAAATTTCAAAATATCCAATGGATTCCAGGGGTGTGGGTCTGGCCAATTCGTAATTGCTCACTTTTTCATGAAATGGACATCGTGTTAATTGAGATTTTGATGTTTGTATTCTCTTCATCCCAAAATATTAATTCAGTCCATAAAATTCAACTTTTTTTCCTACTGTAACTGCGACTGATATTTTGGCCTCGCGTAGGGAAGGAAAAAAATGAGTTTTGGAAAAAATCGTTCTCTTTCGTCACTTCAAAAACGAGAATTAGCCGACAAACTCATTGATTCGTGCATACGAGGGAACATTCGGCAATATTAATAATCTGACCAATAGGACGACACGTGGTGCTCAATATGAGAAGTTTCATCCGACAGACACATCTCGTAGTACATGCCATGTGTGTATGTTCTACCAGCGGTAAACGCTGTAACTGGAACATATGGACTACGCCTAAGGTGGATAATGCTCGACGCTCATTTAATGCGTGTACATAATGGGGGTTCTCTCTGTCCTCACAGGATACAACGCGGTATTAATGCTTGTCCTTGTGCCACCGCTGCTCTCCTAGTATTTCTTGCGCATGCAGCTTACCACGGAACTCGTCATTTAAGTAAATGTGACGAGTACATAGACATTTCGTTAATTTCATTCCATTCGGTTCATTTGATGAGAGACCTGTCAATGTGGCTTATGGCCAAGCGCTAAAAAATAATGTATGAAATCACTAAATTCATTGCAAACAAAGGAATCGTTATAAATTTGATAAGAACGATATTTAATCGAGAAATACGTCATCCGAGTGTCAATGCGCAAAGCAGTGAACAAACAAATGGAAATAAATGGCTGCGAAGGTGAACGATAGGATGACGAAAGGAACCAGTTGATAATCCGCACGATATGATTCAATCGGATGACGAATTAACATGCTATTCGATTAATTTATTATTGCATACATTTCGGCATGAATCTATTAACAGTTGGATGTAAGCCATTGACCATAGACTGCTCAACACTTACACGAAGGCTTCCGTCTTTGAACGATTCATTGTCATGGGATCACGATGATCATTATTGATCCCAATGCTAGATTGCGTGACAGCATCCACCGCAAACACACGCTGTTCAAATAATTCACAGCGCAGACGATGCATCCTGTAACTATTGACGAACGAAGTGAAATTTCAATCTCTATTCGATTGACCGTGGCAGAGAACAAAGATTTTCCAGCGAATGAAAACGCGACGTGAAAGAATCATGAAATCTGGATGGAATCCTTTCCTTAACGTGAACGTATCACGCGAGCAATTACTCGACGGAGAAACTGACACATTTGTTTAGGACTGAGTCTCGGGACACGTATTATATATTTATAACAAAATGGCCACTCTTCTGTCTGGCTTTACAACAAAACAAAGACATACACACCCACGCACAAGAAAAAGTTGAACAAACCTTAACATTTGGCCCTGCCTAGAATGTCTCGAGAATCCCTCCAGTGAATCCTAAACCCTGAAGGATATTGAGTACGGATTCTGCGAAGGATAGTGTCCGGGATCCCCGGGGATACTAAGTAGATTCCTGAGGGATGCTCTGTAGTAGGGGATTCTCGGGGTATACTAACAGGATTACCAGGGAGTATTTGGGCGATTCCCGAGGTATATATACGATGAAATTTTTAACCCCAATATTGAGCCTACTATGGGAACCGTGGCAAATGTGTATTTCTAAGTTCAAGGCAGTTTTACCCTTTGAACTGGCAGCCTCAATAATTAATCTTCATTTTTACAGGAAATCCACAATTTTTCATCACTTTCCCGTTCAATTGCTATTTAAGCAATTTCATTATGAAGTCTGCTGCACTCGTCTTGTTGGATTCGTTAATAAACTCCGAACGAACCTTGTTTTCTGAAAGAAAAGTTAACCGTTCGTTTGCACACACAAGTTTACACCAAAGTTTTTTTGACCTTCTTCACTCACTGGGCTCAAGAATTTAATTTGAATTTATGACGTAAATTTAAAATTATAACGAGCCCTGAAAAAATCTCCGAATGCTGGTTAAATAATTTTTCACCCCTAGTGAGCAACTGTGCAATTAAAATTTGCGTGAAATGTATAAAAACATGGAATTGGCGATGCATATTCGCAAGAGCAGGCTCCGGCCGAACGGTTTAGTTGGAAACGCTTGACGTTTTATCGATCGAACCACGAAACGACCACAACTGTGGACAAATTTGGAGGTCCTCAAGTATTATTTCCATCGTTGATAGTGTTAACATTGATTCATCATCAATGTCATAAAAATCATCTCGTTTCGTCGACCGAAAATAACGCGTCGATAGACAAGTGAATTATTGGAAATTTGGAAAATATTTTCACGATGAAAACTGATTCGAGCGCGTGAATAATAGATGAACTTCCTCCTCGTGGGTGTATGTATGAAAAAAGCGAGAAAAACAGTGTGGGGTGAGTGTAAAAATGATTGAGAATGACAACGGATCCTCCGCAGGCCCATAATAACATTACGAGAATAACGCACGTCATTTTTTTCCTACCTCAACTTCTGCTAACATTAGATGTATATTTATAAGGTAAAGGCTGAGCTTGTTCCTTTTCAGTATAAATAGTAGGCTCCCAGGACAGAGACACGCGCGTAGGCGCTTGCGTACGTGTGAGAGACGACGAGGGACGCATAAGAGAGATGGTACGAGGAGTTGAGCGAAAAAACGTTTTTAACCGTATGAGATAATGTATCGGCCCGGAAGCTTTATGAGTTTTGGTTGTGTGTGTGCGCCTTAATACAGACGTGACACAGAGATATACCCGCGAGGCTGAAATCTTTTTCCACCTTCTATGAACACGCATATATATATATTCAACGGTATGGCCATTTATATCAAACGTTGAGAAAGAAAAGGGCTCGAAGTGTACGAATTCAACACGTAAAGATTCGCGAAATAGAGCCTTTTCTTCTCTAGCGACAGATATTTATGTGTTCGTATAAGGCAAGCAAAATTCGAGGCAATTTTTTTTATTTCCTTTCTCTTCCTCTCTCTCGCTCTCACTTTCGTTTTTGCTCTCTTCCTCGCACTCTGAAATTCCGTTGATTGTATGAGATTGAAAAAAATATTGCCATCTACTTTTTACACGGTGTGTGAATATCTCGTGCTCGAATAAACATTTAGGAGGCGTAGTAGCGATATGTACATGTCAGCTTGAAAAAAAAAAAACGTTTCGTCTGCCTTCCGGGCGTGAAAAAGCTGGGGAGAACGAGCAACCCACGAGGGATGGGGAGCGAGCAATATATTGGAAGGGTAACCGGTGTCTGACGAGTTGAAGGCATTTTCTACTCGCTTGACGCTTCATTTTCCACGATCTATGGCTTAAACATAAATTATGCGCTTGACTGTCTATTCCATAATTGCTTCGGAGCAATCACTGCTCATTCTAACTCTTCAAAAAACGAATAACGTGATGATTTCATTGGTAGGGTACAAATTGCACATTTCGCAATCTTATCGATCTCGAGACGTATTTTCTGTGCTCTCTCAAGCTGTGTGTGTCTTCGAAAAAACAAAGAGCTGTTAAAATATTCCAGTTGGCGACGAAAAAGTTGATATCGCGATGCAATTTTATTCAAATTAAATTCAATGGGTTTTTTTTTCTTTCTATCAATGATCGCGATCGGAACGATGGCTGCAAACCACCGATTTCCTAGTAGACGGTTCTCTGAATCGAAACATCAAACTTGCACCGTATGCACATCCATAACTAAGCAAATTTCGTTTTCTATCAAAAATTGCATCGGTTATAGGGCTTCGACGTAAAAAAACTAGATATACCAAATGTAAAAGTTACCTTTGCTCAAGTCCGGCTATACAGATATACACGTGTCAGGCATACCGCCGTGAAATATAATATATTCGTGTAAAATGGATTTCGACGAAGCGAATTGATTGGCTACCAGACGTTTTAAATTCATAATATCCGTCCGACAAAATAGTGTTTCCTCAAGCGCGTAATAGCTCGATAATTTCATGTTGGGGATGGAGCTTCGCGTCAAAGCATCCATAATGATATATCCCAATACCTAATTTGATTCGTTATGAAATCCGATTGAACTGAAGTTGATTTCGTAGAATGAACAATGGGAATAATTCGCCCTGGTTGCCACGATCGCATTGGATCCTTTTCGTTTTGCCACGAGATTTGCCATGTGCCAAAACCATCCGATGGTCTAAATGCCTAAATAATATATCGAGTAATTAAAAATCCTTCAAAATCTACCATCAAAAAGTTATTGCCGCATCATTTTTTATTTTTCGACACCGAAAAACTATTCCTGCATGATATAGTTTTACTCCAGTAAATCCGGGTCTCTTGATCGAAGAAATATGGATTCGAATTAGCTCTAAGAATCTCTGGGATCTTGAGAATGATAAGTGATGAAAATCCAGGCCAGATGGTGGTCTCCGGGAGACTATATATCATACCTTGGAGATTTGGCCTTAATGTATCTTGATATATGGTATACAATGTTCTCCGTAACATTCGATTTTTTCTTCGCATCAAGTTGTTTACCAATGTATATTTATGTATATACATTATTTATTTTCCTCAGACTCTCTTGCACTCTCTCTCTTTCTTTCTTTCTCATATAGAAGCGCGTACACACTCACTCTTATCATCATCATAGATTCCCTGATAGAACTTTCGGCCATTGTCATATATATCCATTATAGCAATCCATATATGTATATATACGTGTGTGTAGATACATATATACATGGTAAATGGTAAAACGTCGACGCGAGGAAACTCGTTTCTCGAACTCGTCGTGCTACCAATCATAATCGTCGAAGCTCGGTGATGCGAAGTTTTGGAAAAGTGGGAATTCGTGTACCCGTAGAGAGTTAGGTATAGCTGGGAGCACCTGGCCCAGAGTTATAACGTGCCCGTTGCCACACACCACACCCATTTGTGCACAGACTAATGTACTATGACATATAGTTTGTTATATACCATCCAATACGTATAATCCAATCTATACATGGGTTCCCTCGTGCGGAATCGAATGATTTTTTGCGATCACTTTTTGTCGGAAATATATCGGAGCCACTGTCTGAGTCTCTGAAATTAGAGTTTTTTTTTTATGAGAAAAAATTCTTTTTGTGCGCATATTTTTTTATCTCTCTGTTTTTTTTGTCTCGGAATTCACGGCGGTGGTTAATGGTACGAGAATAGTTTGAAGAAATTTATCGAAAGAATATTATTCAAAGTTTTTTTTCGAACAGTCGAAAATTGTTGCGTTCGTTTCTTTGATAATTTGAATTTTTTTATTACGAAACTACTTGCAGGTTGGAAGTGCAGAATGACAAGGAATAAATTAACATTCGAATCTATAATTATCCCTATTTACTCGGAAGAACCCTTATATGTGCGCGTGAATACTTTGCCCACGAGCGTATCCAGAGTTCGACGAAATGGTCGTGAGATCCCAACGGGGTGCGAGGAGTTCCCATGCCGCGCGACAGTAGAGTAGGTCAGTATATACATAGACGTCACTCACTCATCCATACACTATCCCTCTCTCTCTCTCTCTCTCTCTCTCTCTCTCTCTCGCTCGGTCGCGCTTGCTCTCATTCTGCTGTGCTCGTATCCCGGAGGTATAGACCTTCCGACCACAAGAGCCATCTTTCAATTCGATCGTCGTTAATATGTAAAATTGAAATTCGATAGCTTTTCGCCCACGATATTTCAGGGCGATGACTTCTGACCTAAGCGAGGTAGAGATTCCGATTTTTCGTTTTTCTTATTTGTTAAAGCTCCGTTCTCATTTCCCTCTGTAGCAACAAAAACTCTATTTGAACGAAAATATAAAATGTGCTTTTTAATCATTCGGAATGGAAATTATGCTTCAACCTAAACATTGAGCGTTATTTTAAATTACATTTTTTCATATCACGAGAAAACTTTGATTATGAGTTTTTTTGTTAGACAAAAAAATTGTCTTCAGAAAGCTGCTTCTGGACGTTGTTGGAACTCTGACTGAGCAACCCAGCCTCACAGGAAATAAATATAAATTCCGTTGACACGATATTTAAGCGGCGAGAGGAATTCATTCTGTATGAATAATACACAGCGCCTCTTACTGGATCAACTTTTTGCAAAATGTCTGCGCAGATTATTAGATCGTATATGTGATGAACGCTCGACCGAGTTGCATTATTCCAAAGCTAGCATTCCCTCGCGACGTCATCCCTTATTTATAACTCGTTACGTTACTCGTGATACAGTTTTCATCGCTTCTGACGATGAGGATACTCGTGAAAGTCCCGTGCGCTCGAGCTAGTTGAATCGCGTTAATTGATAAATCATGACTGAGTGAAATCGACTAATGTGACTTTGGCGATACCGCGAGGCTTTTGTAATTGAATTATCACATGTTTGTACGCACCTCCGCGAAGCTTATCGCGGCAAATTTTCATATTTCATTAAATTTCAACGAGAGACACACTGAAATTTATGAAGAAAAAAAAACGCCAATGGCAAAATTACACAGTCGTAGAAGTTACAAGTTCCATCGTTTCAACACGAGCATTTAAGGTTACGATTGCTATTCCTAAAGGGTGAATACGTGCATTCAAATTTTCCATATTTTCACGGAACACCTTCTGTGAACAAGGTTTTTCGAATGACGTTGAATATTTGCGAGTCCTTAAAAGTGTAGATATGACCCTTTCCATCGACATTTATTATCACGTGCAGATCGTAACTTGGAAATGTTTCTTGTGACGTACTTTCATACCTCTTGTCATATATTCTCCTATAAAACCTTTCATATAGCCCTAATAAAAACTAAGATTTGAGGAAAGTTTTAAAGAACTATGAACAAATGTTTTTAATAGCAACTTCCATAGTCCATGGAAAAATGACGACTTTCGGAGGAGATGTTGAATTTACATATATTTTTCAGGGCGAAAAAGTCCCTGGCAAGTGCCCTTAATGTATCGAATCGTCAGGGTGGTTTGCCAAAGCTAATTCCTGTAATACCTTGATGCACTATTGGTAAATGTCATAACAGACATTTTATAAAAAACGAAATAATGTTTGGACAAATTGAAAATTGTATTTTGAATAAATATGACGATTTGAAATTCTTCACCAGTGAGTAAAGGATTCAGCAGAATCAACCACACTAAATCTCTCGCAGCTGTTTCATAAAGTAGATTTTCTTTTATCCTATTACGAGCTCACCATCCGACCATCGTAAAGTTTTAATTCCCTGAATTTCACCGCGAAATCGTAACAGCTGAATATTCAATACTCATCTCCGTTTCCGGCAGCCTCGAAAATCTGTACGAGCTTAACCTAAAAAATTATACCGGAATATTTTCGCAGCTTGTTATTTATATTGTTATTGTGTTCGATGAGAAAATTACATTCTTCGCGGAATCGACAGAATACACGAAGAACGATTGCATTTGAATTTTTTTTTTTTTTTTTCGTGGGAATCGCGTCAATCAAGAATGAATCACTTTTTTTCAAGTCATTATCAAGTGAAACATAATTCCTGCCATTCGTAAGATGTTCCCTATCGTGATTTTTGTCCTGTCAATTTGCTTTTCGGATGAGTTTTCTTTTGGACTTGATGTAAACGGTATGCGAAAATTCATGTGACGAGCGAAACGTCCATTTTATTGACTCAGCGTCGCAATGGAGAAAAAAAAAAAACTCTATAATCCTTTTTCGACAGCGGTGGGCTTTGAATTCCTGGAATGTGCATCGACCCTTCTCCATTGTAGTCACATTCGATCGCACATGCCCAATTTATATGCTAAAAGCAATCCATTGTTTTGCCGAATTGTTCCAACCGAAAATCGCTTTGACGTTGCGACGAATTGCATTTCTATTTTAATAATAGACTGGCTCGATGTGCAAACAAGCATCCACAGTTCCGTTAATAAAGCCAACATTTATTACTATTCCAACAAATGAACTCGACTTTTTTGTGGAATGTAGTTCATCAAGCAGAAAAAACTCACTCGTATGCAATACGAAATATGGAATTTGTTCGCATAAGAATTTTTACAAAGAGGCGTTCAAAGAATCAGCTGAATAATGTTTGCATTCATAGCAGTAATTTTTATTAATATTCCACTTTTTGAATCTTGGTTTTGTTTGACCCTCTTTGCCCCCTTTTTATTACTCTCACTTCGGAAACTTTACGAGAGCATGTGAAGTGCTATCCGTCTAGTATTATCCTGGCATATGAATCACTCCCTGGATATCGACCCTCGAATTTGCTACGACAATTATCCTTCTCTACGTGGAAGACTCAACTCGAGCTCCCATTGGACAAATGTATCATAAAAAAACTAGAAAGCTTTGTTTCCCTATAAACCCACGAGTGTGTATTTTTCACTGGTAGGGGAATCTACGGGTATTCCAAACCCATATCGAGACCTAAATACTCATAATTGGATTCTCTTGATCGAAGATTTCGAAAAATCTCCAAGAACTCAAATGCGATAAAAATTTCATTCTTAATATAATTTTCTTTCCATTTCTGAATTTTCATGGTGAATGAATATGATTGACTTCAGTTTTTAAATTCTCCTAGCCCTGTCAAAGTCCCAAAAATGACAATCATATCGGCAACATTTATTTAGAAAAAACAAGGACTCTGATTTTTTTTTTGACAAAAGAGGAAGTAGAAAAATTGAAAATTCGGAATGGAATGCCTTATGCATACTCGAGGAACTCAAGACTTGGGTAACCTGGGTAAAGTAACAATGAGAAATTTATTACTCAGTAATACTGTGCGACTGACGTGACGACTCTTGTGCACGCATGAATATTACGAAGAGGTTAAAGGGTGTCTCCTTCCTTTGCAGGTCAACTTCGGTTGCGATAGTCTCTGAATAGTTAAGCGATTTTCGAATCGTTTAGCCAAGAAAATGTCTTGATTCGAATTATGTAGGAAATAGCAAATTGCCAGGGAGTGGAGTATTCGAAGAATTTACAATAAACATTTTTTGAAAAGCTGCTACGGATTGTTTATGGATAAAGTGCTAACGATTTTTGTTCATAATTCATACCCACTTGGATCCCAAGCCATGTGTTGAGAATCGGCGTCAAAACGTTTCTTTTTTTTCGTGATTTTTCGCGAGAATAGTCTAACCGTTTGTGGATTATATTCTTGGTCTGACTCGGAACGGGGTGCAACCACTGGAAGTAGTCGAAGCGAGTATCGGCCAGCCCGATTGAGCACGTTCAGCGATGCGTCTTAAGCCACGGGCTGACGATTCTCTCTCGAGAATTTTTAAATAAATTCCAACCTCAGGAACAGGAAACAAAAAATTATATTCTATAACGATTACATCAAAACTCTGTATTATTTTCCTTCAGCTTTAGAATATGAATTTTAAAATTGAATAAAATTTCATAATGATCGTAATGCGATTCAATAATTTGTAAGGATTACGAGAAAAAGTGCTGGATATAAAGGTGGTTCGGCTTAATGGATGATTGAATAATTAAAAAGGATCTTGATTCAAAACGTAGAACATTTCGTCTGAACAACTTTCAGAGAGCATGTTTGTATGAAAAAATCTTGAGTTTGTAGGTAAGAGTTGATATCTAGTACGATTACTCATGCAACTTGGTGGTTGGTATAATATCCTGGAAAACTTATACAACTTGAATTCTGGGAAAAAAAAACGCCCCAGCCGGAGAATCCACCCTCGAGGCTATGACTCGACCTCGTGCTCACCTCACTGTCTTTGCATATTCCAGGTCACGTACGATAAATGGCAGTGACCCTTTGCGGACGCTCGTGAAATTCTCTATTACGTCGTAGTTCTTTCTTTTCTTTCATGTCCCTCAGTCTTTCTGTCTTGTTCGTTCTGCTCTTTTCTTGTTTCATTGCCACGTCCTATGACAGTAATTTTCAGTCATTCCGAAAATTGAAAATACTCTTGTGACACTGAAAGATTCTATAGGAATATATGAAAAATATTATGGCAACTTCATTGGTGAGTAATTTTCATAATTGGTTCACTCGATTCGTGATAAAACTTATTTATATAAAATTCGTTAATGAAATAAATGGAAAAAAATGTAATCTTTTTAGAAGGTTTCGAGTTATTTCTCGCTCAGCTCTCTTCGATATGAGACGTTGATGAAAAAAAAAAACTTGGGTCATTCAAAAGGCCAACTGGATCGTTTTTAAACGAACTGCCAGAGAGTGTTTTCATGTTCCTCAGATTTTTTCTCATTACGAATTTTCTGTGACACTCTTTTCCAAATGGTATCTAAGTTTCCTTGAAAATTTCATATGAAAGAAATTTTCCGACACAGCATGAAGACACTCGTACGGTATACACTGAAAATAAGAACTTTTTTACAAATATTAAATCCTTGAACTCTTGGCACTCCACCCATTTTACCCAAGACCCACGTTTCTTCGATTTTTCACCCTGAAATGCATTTCTGCCCATTTTCAACGTGAAATTTGGTGCATCATAAATAAGCAGCGCGTATGGAAACCTCTGGCATTAATCAAATTGGAATATAATGAGTAAAACTCATACGTAATTATATTTGATGCTATTATTGAAACCACATCAGCCAGCTCTGAGAATCTCAATTTTAAAGACTTTTCTAGCCACTCGTGCAAACGCATTACAGTTAAAAAAACACCAGAAAAATCTGTTTCGTGTATTCGAACATTTATTAAAAATTTGAAAAATTTCTTTTTCAAAAGATTCTTCCACATGCGAATTTATATTTAAAGATGTTGCAAAATTAATGGAGAATACAATTAGAATTGCATTCTCTTTCGCCATTTGAGGTAAGCGCTCGCGTTATAAATTATTATTATTATTATTAGGTTCTCAGAAATACAGCATTCGTTTTCTCTGTCAGAAGAAACACTGCTGCATTCGTATGAATAGATGCTCATAGTAAGGATTTAACGGTGAGGTAGTTTTCAAAGGCATGGTACTCGCGCATAAATAAAAATTGTGTAATATTCATCAAGAGAGATAAAGAAAACCAAATGAAGGAAAAAAAAAGATGGCACCTCATAATATTTGTTATTCTTTGCGACGAGTGCTGGGAAATAAAAAATTCATACGATGAATATTTGACAAAATTGGAAAAGAGAAATGTTAAAAATGATGTGAACAATGGGCACGGTGTTGGAAAATTTGATATTATGTCAAAAAGTGCGATTTTGAGTTATACGAACAATAAATAATAAAAATAGTAGTAGACACCGTGATACTATCCTGCATTTCCGTTTTCTGCGCCATGGTTCATGACACGACACTAAACTATGAATGTAATATCCGGGGAAGCTTTTCCACGAAACTATGGGCTCGAAACTGGCTAAAACTCAGATGCGACAAAGTGATGGATTGGCGAAGTATTATCCACAACGTGTAGCCTATTTTGTGTGGCGCAGACACTAAATAATGCAAAAGCCTTGTCTTTACTATAACGTTCAAAATTTACGTTTTAAATCGCCCGCTACAATTCTATCGTAAAGCATCGATGCGCGAACTGGAATGACGGCTAATCATCGCCACGACGATCTAAGCTGTCCCGTCTCACTCATCGATCACTCGGCTTCCCGCCTTTGGAGAGTCAACATCACAGAACAAATTATAACTAAGTACTGATCATCGAAGCACTTTGAGGCTTCTCCGTCTAACCATTCGAGAGACCGGACCTGGAGTTCCAGAATAAATTCGCTGACAAGCTGAGTAAACTTCCTCCTCAATGTTTTTTTAAATAAATAATAAAGAAACGACGAAAGAGCGAAAAATTAGTCATACGAAAAACCAATTTTCGTGTATTTCTACGTTTTGTCAAACTAAACAAAATAATGTGAACAAACTTTAGGGACGATCACATTTATCCGATTTGGGAAACTGAACCGAATAAAATGAACGTCATAGTGATAACATTGCCATTTATTGCCCTCGGTTCAGAATTACTGTAATTTCTTTCGTAATCATGGAAATCCGTCACAAGAGTCAGGCCTTTGTCCAGATTATATATTATTAATGATCTTCTTCTTGCATGATCGCATTAATAAATGTGCGAATTTGAACTTGCATTTTCCCATGTTCTTTATTACATCGAGAAAAAAAAATGGATAATTTATTCATCGTAAACTTTGAGCGGAACTCGATTATAAATCTTTGAACTTTTCGTAAATACAGTTAGATAAACAGAACTTGGCTAAACCCTTATCAATTATTGAGGGCATTAGTTCCCCCTAAGCCGCGACTGTGCATACTGCTGTTTTGTATGCGATATGCTTCACAACTCATTAATATGTAAACTGCTAAATGTATCCGAGCGTATAAAACGCTCAAAGTTGAAAAGAATTATTTTTCTCTTTAAAGGTTTAATGATAAACATGTCGGCAGGGAAAACTTCTGATGGGAATAAAATAAAAAAATTGCATGAAATTTCTCGACTCAAAATTCGACGGTAAACTTGACGTAACAGGGATTATCCTGTCAATGACGCAATATCCTGTTGACGAAGCTTCCGAAAAAGTTGAACGATGTTTCGAATCTTGCACAGCTACATGAAATTTCAATTTGCCTTTTACTTTATAAAATCTCGAAGATGAGAACGCGAAAGGTTTATCAAAGCTTCGTGTTTTTTGCTCTCAGCTCAATACTCGCCAGCGTGCATTGGCCAGTGCTTTAGTTTCGCAAAGTTACCGATATATCCGATCGATAATGCACTTGCGCAGAAAGGAACGCTCAATTTTTCATGAAGCATATACTTTTTCGAGAAACGCGGACGAAATGTTGGCAATTTCTAACACACGGAAATCTTAACATCAGAGAGGAAAGCCTTGGGCGAGGTCACGTAATGTTGGAAAATATATTATTCATTCGCGATCAGATCGGTGGAAGAGTTATCGACGACGGAAATTCGTTCAATCGCAACGATTTATGGAAAACTTGAATTTTTCAATGTTTTCGCTACACCAAGTCGAGATGAACGCAGAAATAAGAGGGAGGATCGCACATGATCAACGGAGAGGGTTGAGCAATTGATGAGGCAAAAATAGGTGACGGAATTGGCGAAGGACACTGAGGTTTTACTGGCGCTAAATTGAGTAAGCCATTCGTGAAACAGATGTTGGAACATTCATATAAAAGGGAAGCTCCGCGAACCTCTTCCGGGCAGCGTATCTGCTTGCGGTCCATTCGTCCTTTTGTACAGACCAAATTATGCCAGCAGATGGAAATCGAACAAAGATTCCGCATTCAAAGGGAATCTTTAAAAAGCTAAACAAATAACCAACGAACCAAATGAAATCGATCGTAAAGTTTCCGTTGATGCAAAATCGAAATGAGTGGTCGCACGATGCTAAATTTTCAGGGTTTCATTCGCGCAATCCCTCGACTTTTTTTCAATCGGTAAAGAACTTGCCGATCCCTTGCGGATAAGCATGAGACCCTTTCCCACTGTTCTCGTTGTGTACAGGACGTTAGACAGATCATTGAATTCACTCCACATGATGGAAGAGTTGAAGCTGAATAAAAAAAGATAGAGCAAGGTCTTTCTGTCGTGATGGAGTGCACACGACAATCCTCGAGGATTGAAGAGTACACTTAACTTCGAAGCACTCCAGGTGAATTGGACGTACAGTCTTTAGAAGCAGAAATAGAAAGAAGGGTTTATACGTTTTAAAATAAGGATCAACTAGTTCGTCGTTGAGGTTCTCATCCGAGAAAGTTGTACTCGCTAAAGTTATTGGATTCGAATGAGTGCACGCGCTCACGCATTAATGAGATACGATCATACCGGTAATTAGCAGCAGCGTTGGGCTGAAAATAGAGCATGCGAATCCGGCACATTCTGTTGCCCAAAGCTCTGTGTAGGGAATTGAACGTGTGTTTGACTTTCAGTGGGGATCACGTTCGGGCTATATCTACACACGCACGCATAAACACAGTGGTAAATATTTAATTAACTCGAAAGTTTACGTTTGTCAGGATATAATGCTTGGCAAATTCAACCTCTCGTTTCGACTTTTGATTCAATTTTCGTGAGCGCGACGTCATGACGGAGGATAATATGATAACGATAATTGCTACATTAGTTATAAGACAGAACTGCAAAAGACTCTGGTGAAAAAAGCTGCTTGATGGAAAAAGAAGATAAACGCTCTGCTCTCTGATTAAATGAGAGCCGCAAATTCGATAAGTGACAGCGGTGTCTGTGCTGTTAAGAATTTTATTTCTAGGAAAGAGCCTGTCGGCAAAGAACAATAAATTCAAAAAGCACGTAATCGATGAAGAATAAACTCGATTAACAGTTTTAATGCTGAGCATAAATACAAAATGGCATAGGGATCACCATGAATTTTCTACAGCAGCCATAATCGCTTTTATCCAGTCGTATTGTCAGTCAAGTTCTTGCGATTCATAGCATTGCTTCCTTTTATTTTTTCTCCCTATATCGCCAGCTAGCGATCGTTTCTCGTTTTTTCTATTGTCGCCTTTTTTTGTGATTGGGACCACGTGACTCTTGCAAATGTCAGCGCAGCAGGGAACGGTCGAACGGTGTGGTACACATACATGTACAGAGCTTTGCCGGATATAGTGAAGAGAGCGAGAGCTTCGCGACCCACCAGCTAGGATATCGATGTTAGCATTGTGTCAGACAAACCTGAACGTCCACTGTTTTCTCTCTTACCATATATCCATACTTATACATATGCATACGATATTCGTAGCGGTGTATAGCGGGCGAGAGACGAGAATATATGTAGATCGTTTATGAAAGTGGTACATAGGGAAAGCTCGAGCGTTTCTGTGGTGACGCGAATGTGAAAGCGTGTCTGGTGGCACCCGGAATAGTGAAAACCCGCGTGAGCAAAAAAGGAGCTTTGTCGTTCACATGCACACACACACACACACACAGACACACAGACACACGGGTATATCGTCCATGTTTGTGTATTGTTAACACAAACGCAGAAGCAATCTGCGTCGCTTTGCTTCCATGGGGTATCTTTAATCCTCAGCTCAACCGAACGATCACGAGCGAATATATGCACAATACAAAAGTTACCACACACACACACATGCGTCCATGACCACACGTATATTCCAGTAATCGTGGAAACTGTATTTATAGTACTCATTTGGATGAAAACCCGAGCCAGATAACAATAGTCGTGAGAAAAAACGCGTTGATGCAAAATGAAATAATAATTAAATCTCGATTTGAAAATCTCTTTTCTATTTATTCAGGAAACGTGTGCGATGCATTCGTGTGCTACGTTTTATTTCATACGCACGATATATTTCTCTTGAGACTCTTTTTTCTATTCATCCACTGGCGTATTTTCTGGTAACTTTGGTATTTCGTGTTTTTTTTTTTTTGAGTTTAACCCTGGAATGGAAATATCTACGAACACGATTCATACCACGAACAGGACAGCGTTCTACCGGCTCGTCTTCCTATCTGTAACATTAGTGAGGGCTCCGACGGTTATCCGTATCTTTAAACAGGCTGATACACTCCGGTTCAGGAGATACAGATATAACTTATGGATCCATTTTTTCGTGTGTTCGTATCGCGGATGATACCATGCACGAAAATATTCAAAGCTGAGGCAATTTTCGAAAGATTCAAGTAAGATTCCGGCGAGTCTTCCTGGTGCGGAGTTGCCTAGAGCTTGCTCGATTCTCTGGGAATGTGTGTAGCCTTCTCGAGTTGGAAATCATGGAGTATCAAAACTTAAGCTTTATCGTGGATTGTGTCAAACCTCGTAATGTATGTTTTTATTTTGTTTGGTGGAATTCTTCACGTTGAAACTTCACTCTCTTCCACTGTTACTCGCTCTCGGCATCAGCCTGATCGATTTCCCTTCACTCTGTCCGATTCTTCTGCTCAAGGAATGGCATATTCATTAGCGCAAAAGCTCGCGTGTATCATCGACTCACGAGGGGACGACAAATGTACAAATATTACAAATGCAAATATTTTTTTTTTTTGCTGTTATATCGATATCGCAACGCCCCTAGCCGTGCCAGTAATACCATTAGGGGATGGCGTGACAAAAACCCGAATATATTACATTTTACCTTTCTCAAGTTATTGTTGTTATTTCCGTTTCCAGGGAGATTCGGTCGTGAGTGGTTAAAAATAAAAACGTCTCAGGAAGTCCAATAAAAATTGTTTTATACTCGTTGTATTATTAATCAGATATGAACGTGTCAAGCCATTTCCACTGTATATAGAAACGTACGTTTCGAATGTCGTGTTTTTTTTTTTTCAATTTCTAACGTTACGATTATTTTTTCACCTCATCGGCTGGTCACAATGGAAGTTCGCTCAAAAAACCTTTCTGTGGCGCTTCCAAGATTCTCGCTAATTGGCGATCATCGTTTTCTACAATGGTTAATAAATTCTTGAACTTGGTTTTTCATCTCTTAATGCTTCGGCATGAAGTCGACAAAGTGAACGAAAAATGATGCAGAGATTGCACGGCTAATGAATGTTTACAAGCCGAAATTAACGATTTACATTTATTATTTCTCTCAGCATAATCTATTTGCTGAGGGCGATGTAAATTCTAGTGGAGGTGCGTGCTCGAGAGCACGGAATAAATGATCCTTTCTCTATCTCTTCAACGCTCTCGCTCACTCACGCTATTTTTAAAAGTCTACCAACTACGAGGGGAACCTTTTACTCCGAATTTGCGGTGCTCATCAACGGCGGTGATTTTGTTTCTCTACTCGCAGTTCGTAGCTAAAGCACTGCGCAAAAATAAAATACCGATGAAATTTACAAAAATCTCGCTCGTTGACTGTATCTCGTCATTAAAACGGTCGCCGCATCATGTTAATTACCTCCCTCTGGCGCTACCAGCAATTTCGCAAAATTTGAAAGAAAACAAAAACCCACATTTTTCGTAAAAAAAACATTCCGCTATCACCGCGAATAAATTGAAAAAGTAATGTTGTCTGAGGCGCTAAAATATGACACGAATTTTTACCACATTCGTCACACGTGAATTGATCAGCAAACACTAAATAATGCAACGTGGCGTTTTTATTGGTGCAAATGAAAACGCATCGAACAGTCGTGCACGGATGGAAAAGCAGAATTTCGCTTTGATATCGCTTTGTTAATAATTTAGACTCGCAATATTTGTGGCGATTCGTCAGACCAGTCAGAAAAAATGTTTTTTTTTTTTTGTAATTAATAAGAATTTCACCGTATCGTTTTGATTCGTATTGAAATTTTCTGCAGCGATAATGCAGAAAATTCCCATCTCATTTATCCCGGATTTGGATTAACGTTTCATGAACCGTTGCATGAGTTATAATCAAGTAAATAGATCCATGGATTCGACGTGAAAAATTCATGACATCCAGGAAGCTGGATGATTGCGAATCCTAAATCCTTCCCTGATCCTTCTGGAATCGTACACTAGAAACGACGCATTAAATTTTTATTTCCAGTCAAATATCTCGATGGATTTCCGCACAGTCTACCAATCAACAATAAATTTAGGTGGATTTCTAAATCCAGCGAAAAAGTTCGAATCCATGTGAAACCAATTGCCTGAAAAAACGTCCAATTAATTGACACTTTGAAAATGATGATACAATTGACTCGAGTTGCTCCATGACACATCTTATTGCGTCACTCGTTCAAGTTCTCTCGTTCGACGGAGATACGCATGTACTTGTATGGATCTTCCAAGAATATAGATGTATATATGCACATGTAGCGATGCGTATGCATAAGTGAACGTGATACGCCGTCATACGCTTTTGGTTCATAAATGGCCCACAGATATACACATATATCATATAAACCGAGATTCACAACAATGGAAGGTTGAATGCAGCATTAGAAACGGGCTTCTCTTCGCGCTAGCATCGGCAATAATCAATAATGCCCGGTAATTCTCGATACTCGCGCGCGTTACCATACGGCTCTCTCACCTTTCGAGCCAGCTCACCCGTGGGCGTTTCCAGAGTCAGTTATATCCGGATTCTCCTATAATATTTCCATGAATTCAGAAGGATTCCTTCAGCAAAAAGCCATTTCCAGGATACATGCTTCAGCGCTTGTCATCCTGATTCCATGCGCGCGAATAGCTGGCACTTTCCATCCTCATACGTTGACAATATCGAAACGGTTCCATTGGGAATTAAGGATGTCCATATGTGGGAAGTAAACAACGGAAGTTTCAAAAAAGGTTTTCTTGTTGTATCTTCTGCAAAGACATTTCCCCGACGGTCTTTTGATTTCTGAATGTTGATGAGTGTCCCTGGAAAAAGAAAAAGAGTTTTTAAACCCATTAACTTTTAATACAGAGTTGCTGTGATTTGGGAAAAGTTAAAATTCGCAAAATGCCTGCGGTCGAATTCCAATCTTGTTCGTTTGAATATTGCCACTATGCCCACAAGAAGGGGAGAGAATGAAGGCAGTGGGGAGAAAATCCCGTTGATGGTTTTCCCGCTTGAAAAGCATCAGCGGAGCGTATGAATGAAGTTGGAACAAGTGGAATGTTGATAGAACATTGATCATCACGATTTAATTACGTAGCGAGATTAGAGCACCCCTATAGACAAAAACCTCGAATCAAACTGTTGAGAACCGGCACGAGATAAATGAAGAAACCCAAAGTTGACGCTACGATTTCTGGAAGTTTGCAACTTTTGCGGATGAGGAAACTCTTATCACGTGAAAATAAGATATAGACCATGAGGCTGAAGTTGTCGATAAGACTTTGCGCTTTTCTTTATACATCTCATCTTTGCCAATGTACGTTTGAGCCAAGTACTGAATGACGTATCTATTAATCTCGCTTATCTCGTCGGCGTCTTCCATTACTTGGATTTCGCCATTAAAATAATTGTTTGAAAATCCATTAAATCAGGAAATCCCGTGATTTCTAAATCGCTGTCAGAATCATTTGGACGAACAAGAAAATTTAGCAACGTTGTTCCTGATGCATTCGGTGCAGTTCTCTCGATGAAAAATCGCTCAAAATCGATAAATTACAATGTTCAATGACACATGGCAACCGATCGACCGAATCATGTGATCTATAGCTTTGTATAATGACGGACATTGACGCAAATTGGCTACTATTTAGAACCATTAAATATACGGACAAATAGTTAGACCATCTGATTGATCGTATTTGTCCTGACTGGACACATACCGACACACATCCTCATAGTTTGTACAATGCAGCAGGCTTTCCAAAACACGTGTGTGCGTAACAAGATTGAATGTTGTTTATCATCCGTGTTCGTATATACATGACGCAGCAAGACCTTAACAGCCCTCGGGGCAAATATTGTATTTCACGAAAAGGGTCCCATTCACTAAACAGGAAATTGGCAAAAACATCGAGTCATGCAGTTACACTGAAGGGATTAACAGGTCAAGAGTTTAAGATTGATATTTCGACGGAAAAATTCAGGACCGTATTAATGACCGACGTTTCGATAATGGCTTATGAATACTTCGGCTCGAAAGCTTGTTTGATTGACTGTAAATAATTTATTGATTTCTTGTTTTGCGCTCAAGTCGTCAAATTTTCGGGAGGTTACTGGCAGTTCCAATGACTTTTGTCAACAACCGCTGTTTTCTAATATCACGTAATTATTCTTTTAGACAATACAGAATTGATAAAGAGGAAGGAGAATTTCGTCAACAACAAATGATCAATTACTGGTTTTTATAAATAGAACAAAACTTTGTTCCGCGTTAATCGAAATCGTTAAAGTGTTATATTTCAAATGAAAAGTATCGTGAGAAATCACGAGAGCAATGCATAACTTGTTGGGACAAATTGAGAAGCGAAGTAAATGCGAATCAGTAAGAAAACTCCGAAGCCATTAGCGATCTTCTCATGTTTCCCACTCATGAAAAGTTCTTAAGGGGAAGGGAGTGATTTGTTGTGTCACTGTGGGCACGTACAGCAAGATACGTTGAGAAATAAAAATGACCATCACGTACTTGAATTTCGATATAACGAAGCCGCATCTAAATTATAAAACGTGCAGCTTCTTTCGCTTCTCTTCCATTCTTTCGTTTCTTTTTTCCTCATATTTACCGTTCCATGGCGTAATTATAACACGATGGATAAATTTATTCTTTTTAATTATACGAAGCTTGGTATAAGATGAAAAAAACGTAGACGGGGGTTCACCGTTAACTTTGTGGAAAGACCGTTTAGGCGTTGGAGAAAACGCTGAGAAAAAAAATCTCAATATCCGTTCACCGCTCGTCGCGTCAATAACTAGGAGGAGAGCCGAGAACATCATAGCGTAAAAGTTCGTTAAAGCTACTTTAATGAAGGAACGATTAAGTCGATGAACCGAATGAGAGATTGGTGCAGAGAACGCCAGCATCACTCAACGCAAATAATCTAGGGTCTCGAGAGGAGAGGCCTCTCCCTCGGCCCCTCGCTCTCTCTCTTTCTCTCGCTATCACACTCTCTTGCTTTTTCACTCCTCCGACTCTCTCTCTCTCTCTCTCTCTTCTCTCAGAGACGTAGAGAGAAAGAGGGAGCGAGAGAGCATCGATTAAGTGGAGAGAAGAGCCGGCATAGAGAGATGGAAAGAGCAATGCCTCGAGCTGTGCCTCCGCAGAGTGCCCTGAGTACATACCAACCAGTGTGCCGTATACGCAGGGCGGATCCCTCTTACTCCGCAATCTCATATTGATCTGAACTCTGTCTCGAAATTACAATATCTCCTCTATCTTCCTCTCTTTTCCTCTTTCTCCCGTTCTCTCTCTCTCTCTCTCTCTTTCTCTCTCCCGTATCTCCATCTCTCTCGTCAAGCTGATTATAGTTTAAATGAAAGTTGCATTAAGTTAAATTGGTAATTTCCGGTTCTGCAGGGCTCAGAAAGGATGTATAGCAAAATGGGAAAATGGACGACACGTATATGATGCATTTCTACCTGTCGTTAAGCCCCTGAATATCACGATATACATTTTCCCTTCAATTCCTATTTATTTCTGCAATTGACCTCTCCGACAAAGCCTGCACTATATATTGCCAGTGCAATCAATCCATCAGAATTACAGACGATTTTCTGTAAGAATCAAAAATATGGAATTCCTCGCGGTTAACGTTCAATCAAATCCCGTTACGTCGAATGCAATTCTGTCAAAGTGAACATGCTTTTTATTTAGTCGTCCTGACGTACACGCGATCGTTTTAATCCTTCCTGAAACAACGATGCCCTCTGTTCGGGATTACTCCTACTACTTACCATGATTTTTTAACGGATTTCCAAGGGTAACATTGTTTATTTAAGAAATTACGAGCACTGCTCCTCCAATTTCGTAGGGAACTGGTTTTTTTCGAGCAAGAATAATGGACGCAATCGACGTTGAAAATTCTCGGTTCCCAGCAACACTCGGAATTGCCATTTTTGACGAAATTTTCTCGCTCCTCCTTTTCTCGTTGTCTTGTGACTTCACTTCACTATTGTTTCCCTTGAATTAGAATAATCGGTACGAAGTCTAGCGTGAAGGTGGTGAAGTTAAAATGGGATTACTTCTGTTTCAAGTTCTTTCTACAAGTAGTATGACGTGTACATTCGTATAGCTATATTTTTATAGTCTGCTTCATTTAATTTGTTCTTTTCACTCGCGTCTTTCTTTTTTTGGAGTGCAGGTATCAGGCCATCGTTGAAACCCCCTTCCACCAATTGTTCTCTTGGTCGATTCGCTCAATGTATTCCGCACACTTTGGGATTGAGGTAAATCTTCTTTCTTTCTCGAGGGTACTTCCTAATGGTGAATAGAATGATGCGTATTCATACAAACCTTCCCACACTTCACTTTGCGTGATTCCTTTCGGGCTACTCTCAGCACGAACTGAATAAACATTTTGCCGAATCCACGACGAAAAAGCCTTGAAAATTCGTTTTCACGTGGTAACGCGTAACACTTACCTTTATGGGGATGAGCAAGAATTTTCCCATCGCCCCGAATTACACCGAAGAGATTTGGTACAAGGTCGCAAACGAGTCGAAGCGATTAAAGGGCTTCGTGCAGAAAATCTTCACGCTAAATGAAATGACAGTTCGAACGCTCGCCTCAACAATTAAATTCATTTTATGGCTTTTCCTGCGCCAATCAAACAGCCCGGTCGTTTTTTTCAAGGTTAAATGCTCATGTTTTCTATGCATTCGTTATGTACACGTGCGTCGAACTGTGGCAGCTTTCCGCAAGTCTTTATGCATGGATATTAATAACGACTCATATATAGGCCTGGCGTACCGCATCCTCTATACGTGTCTCGATGTTATCTGACGTCTGTGTGACGATGGAAGCCTATGAAACCGCCATCGAAACCGCTTGAACTCGTACACCCTCCAAACTTTTCGAAACTGTATTAAACGGAGTGGATACATTCCCATGTACCACCAAGAACAAAACTGCTTTGTGTCATATACATCGCACATAAATCTATATGCGATATACATATATGTATAAATTTCTTGTATCTCCTTGTTGCGTCGAACATAGCTTACAGTTTTGCTACGACGTCGAAGTTTGGGCAACTGCTTTCCCGGTTGCAGACCTTTAATAACGCGAGATCCAACGCACCTCGCTGCAACGGAAACAACAACAGCAACAACAAAATATACCTGCCCTCATAACGATAACTAAAGGTGGTGTGCGATAGGCTCAACCCAAGCTCGTACTGAATCCGTTACAACGAATTTATACGTCGGAGACAAACTTAACTTAACTATACGCATAACGACACGTCCTCAAAAGCATGAATTCACTAGCTCAATACTTGACTGCACTCCTGTCGAAGTTTAACAGATTTTCCAGCTGTTCAGCCTTTTATGGAAATGACGACGAGTTCGTGGACGTGATTTTTTTTTCGTGATAATGCAGCAGCCCAGCGATGTTGAACCAATTATTTGGCAACAATGAGGAAACGTGCATAAATGTAGCAAATTCTTGCCTTGTAGAGAGAGCAGTGAAAAAATAAATGGATGACTATTCAGTTTTCTGTCAATTTTTTTATGCAATGCGCATTACATTGTGGTTTAGTTTGCTGCATGATAAACTGTAAATTAACGATCTCAGATAACGATTGGGAATGGGTTAAAAAATATTTCGCTCGCTCCTCTCGTTATTCAACATTGGTCATTATTTTTGTACTTCACCTGTTCTGACCCACGAACCTTGCAATATTTTACCGTAGATATAACGAGATATCTCTCGCGATGAAGGGAGGGCAAGGGGAAGAGGGACGGCACGGGAAATTCATTTTATTCGATGCTAACAATGATAATCGTACGATAATTTACGAATCCGTGAGGCGCGATGTTATAACTAGAGGTTATTTTCATTTTTCTCTTTCGCTGGATAGTATTGTAATGATGGAAAATGTGCCAATAGGATTTGGCAAATTTCATTCCGATCGAACGAGTATATCGTTAACGGTAATGCTACAAACCTGGCAGCCAGACAATTTTTCTTCGAGCCCTACTTTTACCCGTGTTTGCCAATACATAGAAATATAATGAATTCAGGAATAAAGGAATATAATGAAAAAAAGAACGCTTGCAATTGTGAGAGATAAAAAAAAAATCTCTTTCAGGCTGCGTGCGGTGTTGAACGTCTTTTATGGATTGAAAATCCACTAAAGCCTCTCTCAACGTTCAAATGTATTTCCGTTAGTATAATCGATATTTAAAGAATCGCGCAAACATCTATTCTCCCTCCCCTTCGTTTCCCCCCGCCCCCTTAAAGCTCTCTCGGTTGCTTCTTTTTCATTCATAGCATTTGGCCCTCGGGCGATGTCATAGAGGATTCCACGAGAGGAGAGAAGAAAAGAGATGTAAAAAAAGAGAGAATAAAAAAAAAAATAGGTCATCGGGAGCTTTTTGTCGTTCCGGGCGGAGAAAATCAAAGCTGCGACGAAAGGTCGACCAGCGCGAGTCGGACAGGGTCGTTAAGAAATAGAGAGACCTTGAAAACGTTCAAAGCAGCTGTACGAAAAAGTACCCTGACCGAAAACCAACGCAAAGGGTCTTTATTGTTTTTTTCGAGTTAGGCTTGCAAGCAAGTGGAAGTTTTTGGTTCGATTCACAAGGATTTTTCAACAGTATCGGACAAAAGCACTGTCCGGCATAAAAATCGTGTAAAAGAATAATCATTATTTTACAATGAACGAGATCCTTTCAGAACTTGAAAATTCCCTCGTCATTGTTATTCAATTCTTCTCATAATGTTTACTCCTCACGATATGCTTCCATAGTCCTTTTTATTCTCTTCGAGCAACTCCACATACCGGAAGCTTGAACCGGCAAAATGTGATGAAAAAATTGCCCGAGTTTATTATTATTCGCTCGATTCTTTTTCAATTGACTTCGGCGTCCATCTAAAACGAAGGAATTTCTTGGGCTCGTTTAAGTTGATATTTTCCCATGCATAGAATTTCTCTCAATATTTGGGACGAGGCAGATTATTACTTTGCGCTAATGGAACTCTCTTCGCGATCTCAAACGTTTGTACCAAGTTATGAAAAGGGTTGGATTCATCGCATCAATGAATTTAACACTTTCGGTGGCCCTCGTTATCGTATCCTTTTTTTTTTTTTATTCGATCTTTGCGGGAGCCTTGTTATTCGGAAGATTCTATCGCAAAATTTGCGGAAACTTTTAGTCCGTCGTTCCGCATCACTTGCGTCTTCACCATCGCATACATACACATATTTTACATAATACGTGCGTATGTGTGCGTGTGTGTGTAAGAAAAGCTTCGAAAAGACGATTCACCCACAAAACGATCATAGCTACCCGATAAGAAGTTATGGACTTAATTCCTGTCGTTCCCTCGACGCCATCGCGCTGGTGATGTTTCGACGCCAAAGCTCTGGTTTCGTCGTCGAACCCGCTCTGTGCCCCTTTCAACCTTTCTTAACTCTATAGTACTTGTATTAAGTGTATCGATTAATATATAACTATATAGCTAGATCCGAAAGTTTCACTCGCCCAATAGAATCTCGGAAGGACTTTCGGACTTTGTCAGATCGCTTTGCGACTGATTTTCTACTTCAACTCCAATTTAATCGTCAGGCGCTTTTCTAACCTTCGCTCGCTTTACGTCCTTTGGGAAAATGCGCAAACTTCACGGTTGCTTTTTAAGGGAAGAAACTTTTCCATTATCCACGTTACACGGATTTGGAAAATTATTGGATCGGATTCATCACCTGGAATAATGTTTTTGGAGCAGCAAAGATGCGAAGAATGGAGCAAGAAAAAATTGTTGTCTACTGTATGTCGCGGCAACGACAATTATCGTTGGCGTACGTTTCCATGGAAAACGTGGGAGCAAGTACGAGGGTAACGGAATCCAACGTTTCATCTACTTTCGTTATAATCGATTGGTGTATCCACCAATCGGTTGCTTTTCAAATTTTGTTCAATTGAGTTGCTTTGGGAAACGCTTTGACAGAAATGGCTCGAGGCTATGTGCGATTCCTTCCGTTTTGTATTTTTAGTCGGTCGATGTTTGGCTCGAACGATCACCGAAGTTAAGCAGCCTCGGGCCAAGTCAATACTTGGTTGGGTGACTGCCGAGGCATGCACCCGCTCGCGTATCAATTACTGAGCGACAGCCAGTCATTCTGAGTTTCCGATCGTGCGAACCGACAGAGCCTTAGGAAAAACATGATCATCTGGATCGACTGAGTTTTCGACGGTTTCCCTTGGCCCTCGTGTCACGCGCGATTCGCCGCATCGAGCCTTGGGAACATTAAAAATTAACAAAAATCCTGGCGACAGACTTTTTCGAATAAAATTATCGAGCACACTGAGTTTCCAACGAATGAATAAAAGGCTTTGACCATAATACGAGATGAAAAATGATGCATTTTTTTCCCTAAAAAGAACAGACTTTTCTGATAAGCTAAGAAGGCTCCCAGCCTTTCTACTCGGGCGAAATGCATAGTCATATAATTTAATTCCTTATGGTGTTTTTTTTCTCCATTCCCTATATATCAGACCGGACGTTTCGAGTTTTTATGCATTAAATCCACTTGAATGATCCGGGCTCGGGAGAACATCCCTTGAGTCTGAACGAGATGATTAACGACCTCGGACGGAACAATTTACGGTAAAAAATGTGGCGACGAGATAAAAGCTCGGAGTTTTCAGCTCGAAGCGAGAAACGGATGCAGCTGAAATGATATTATTATTTATTATAATTATAATTTTTTATTCATCTGTTGCTACTATGAATCAAAGATATCGCGACACTTTTGATGCAACAATTTATCTGATTTATACCGCGATCTATAGTCCCCGTCAAATGTGTTATGCTCAAAGAAACGTTGACGTACAACGCTCGTACATATAACTCGGAAAAAAAGAACTCACTGTTGCCAGTAGAAATATAATACATACATGCAGTGTACATGACATCTTCCCAACCCCCGAGAAATGGTTTTTAAAGCGGATTTCTAGAGTGCTTTGCAATGCGGAAAACTTTAAAGGATAGTGCACGGGTGCATGAGTAAGAGAGAAAAATCGAAAGAGATAGAGCGAGGAATGGAAAAGAGAAAGCAAGTCGAAATAGAAGTACAACGCAGCTGTAATGCCCCCTGGCCCTGTTGGTAGTGGCTTTGTTTGTAGCCGTTCACTAGAAAAGTCCTCGTGAAATCTAGTTTGAAATCAGCCCAAACGTGAAATAACAGTGTATACATATAATGTCAACTCCGTTGAGATCTTTGGGGGAATCGCTTGGTTGGACCTCGAGGGAATTATTGTTATTCTCCTTTTAACCATATCACGCTACTCTATTAAAATAAATACGAGCTTAGTAAGGACAAACTTGAGCATTTATTATTCAAAATAAAAAGTTGAAATTACGGAACG
This sequence comes from Hyposoter didymator, assembly GCA_037952995.1. Classification (NCBI taxonomy): domain Eukaryota; kingdom Metazoa; phylum Arthropoda; class Insecta; order Hymenoptera; family Ichneumonidae; genus Hyposoter; species Hyposoter didymator. The sequence continues at coordinate 9,210,545 of JBAJMU010000004.1, forward strand.
AAAGAAATCCGAGTTAACATTATTCAGTTCCACGAAAGAATATTCATGTCTTTCATGAATATTTGAATAAAATGAAAAAAAAAAAATCGAAACATGCCAAGGATTACGCTTTGATTGGCAGATATATATTTCCATCCTTCCATTCGTTATTTTTGTCGACAATCTGTTGGAAATCTACTTTGGGCTTATTAGACTCTTAGACGATCGATAAGTTGAATATGATTTTTTTTTGATGTATCAATAAATTGAGAAATATTGGAGAAAGAGTATAAAAAACCTATTCACCGGAAATGCGAGTTAATCCTCAATCGCATCGATCGCTGTAGAAATCCATTGAGATGTGGATATCAGTAGAAAAGTAGTTGCGAGGACTGAGAAGGGTAGGTGCGTGCACGAGTGAGGCAAGTGTTTGGACTATTTTGAGAAAATCCTCGATGTGCACTCGATGGGTTGTTGATACGACGTCGGATGGATATGCGAGTAGTAGGCGCATCGCATTAGATCCGAAAAGGGATGGAAGGGTGCACGTCGTGACTAAACGTATATATATGTGTGTACTGACTCGTCCACTTAGGTTACCATCTGTGTATACTATGAGTAGCCTGGAATGTCAGTGTATGCGGCCTTATGTGCGTTCAGCGATGACGGCAGTGGATTCACCTCGATGGTAACATTGCATTTACGGTTGCACGAGCCTAGTTAACGATGTTCCGAGATCTCTGTGAGTAAACTCAGGCTTCTACGTCGTTCTCCACGTTATTCTCCCTAAGGCTGGTAGACGCGCAGAGTAGTGGTGATGATATATATGTATATATAAAAGGAATACACATGAGGTGAAGTGCTCTCTGATGCCTGCAGGAGTTAGAGCCTCCAACGTCCCCCAAGCGGACGAGCCGAAAAGGGTACGAGTGAGCAACGATTTTCACGTTGACGTTCGTCCTCCTCATCTCGCCAGTGCTCAACTAAAGCACTGCCGAGTTTCCTCACTTGTACATTCGTATGTGCTTCTGAGTGTGTGCCTGCCTATTGACATGTATATTTAGAGACGTACGCAAGGGCTAGAAACATTGGCCGGAAAGAGGAACGATCTGAGAGCTTGCGAGGGAGACTCTTTGCTTTTCCTCTTAACGTTCGAGGGTCTGTAATATCGTTATAACACGAATTCTCCATGTTTGCTTTTCCAGGAGGGCAACGAACATCACTAGAATGCGGGACCGACTCTCCTGGTACATGGTCTTTCTGATCCTACCGACGATCCTTCTCGCCAGGTCACTCGACAAAGGTAAGTCTCATTTTTTTTAAATATAAAACAAAACGAAAATATTTGAAAGCACGGATCCTGCTTTTGAGGCATCCCAATATTCAACACTCCGCAGAAAAGTGGCTCGTCAAATGAGAAATTTCGATAGTGACATTTTTCCCTTCACGTACGACATAAGTTTACACAACTATTTAGGTTTTCTTTGACAAACCGAATGCTCAGTGCGATTCAATCGGGTTATCAGTTGAAATTTTGTTTTTGTTCAGAAATAAAGCAAATAATGGAATTCATTCTTATCAATTAATCCGCGACCAACGAAAATGAATTTAATTCGCAATAACTCATGCTCCACGTAGAACCAACGATTAGGAAGATAATCGATAATTAAGTTAGTTAGTGATAAAGCTGCGTGCTGAGATCGAAAGCATAAAAACTTTAACAACACGCAAACGTCTTATTAGTTATAAGCAATAGCCTCAGGCTGTGTTTTTTTTTCTTTTTGCGGTATTAACATAACGTTTTAATCAAGTCCTTGGTTGGACTGTTCGAGATAGCAGACCGTCGAAAGGATAAACGTCATCTTTGGTTATATAGCTCTTAATAAGTAGAGACCTAAAAGGAACCATCGAGAAAAAAGTTTATATGGATAAAGGACGCATAGAGGGCACATATATGATCGCCTCGTTTCCTACGATTGCCAAACTCCCAGCAAAGCGTATAGTTAGCGGATTACTGAAAAAAAAACGTTGAAGAAAAAAAATTTCGTTTCATTCTCGTAAGGTTATGGTTTCAATGCCGGATTATCCTCGGTTGATTGCCACTTGGGGTCTAAATTGCGAATAAACTGAAAATATGTGAAGGAGGCGGAATACTTGCAATTTGACACAAAATCTAACGTCCCATCGGTCCAGTTAATTATTTTACACACTGCCATAGATATTTTTGTCTTAATTGATGAAATTTTATTCACGAACAAAGTCTCGATCGGTTGAATAAACGATTCGGAAGTTTAGTTCGCGTAATCTTTTTTAGGCCGACGTCGTTTCAAACGAAATATGACGATAAAACGTGGCAGAGTCTCGAAACCAAGAACTGGAAGGCGAGGATTCAGTTCGAATTAAAAATTGCCGAGCTCGTATGAGCTTTTTCTCTTGCTAAATGCTCTGACATTTTTTATCGTCGCGAAAAAGAATGCAAGGACTTGGAATCATAGTTGTCCATCCACGGAAAGAAAAGGCGTATGTGTGTGTATGTTATTTGATATTGGCGAGCTTAATATCGCTAGTGCACTGCTGGGAAAAAGAGCCGCTTTCGCTCGGTTTCGTACACGATTCCGCCAGAAGCCGAAAGCCGAATGGGGTAGCTAGTTTGATCCAACTACATAGAGGTTAGTCGTGTGTCAAGGAAACGTATGGTGCTCGGCGTTTTTTTTCTCTTTCATAAAGCCCCAAGGCTGGGATAGGGTCGCCGATAGTCGATAGTTATGATCGTAAAACCTCGACAAAACGCAGGAGCAGGCTGAAGCTGGGGAAACGACGAAACTCGTTTTTTCCTTTACGAGGAAAGAAAGAAATAAAAACCGGATCTCCTGTAACCCTCCCTCGTGTGCTGTATACACAACCCGAAGAAAAGCAATCTTTCCATTTCCCCATGTAAGACTAGTAGCCAGCACTCTCCACCCCTATGCTCTTCTCTCAACGTCCAAAGATGTACTGATTTTTATACCACAGTATTTCTCTCAATCTGCTACCGGTTCGATTTTTTTTTCTCAATAAATTGAAAACGGTGTATAAGCCATGGACGACAAAGGATCTAAGAAGAAAGTCAGGAAATGTCATGACGTTCCATAGCAACATCTACGCCATTTTTCCTTTTCTATTTCTTGGAATTTATTTAATTTAATCGTTGAATATTTCTGCTCTACACTTTGCTTGTTGCGTAGATACGTGGTCGTGAGAACAATCGATTTATGCGATTTTGAATAATGTCGCATAATCAAATCTGAGTTAAAATTATTTTCGGAACAACATTGAATTTCTTCGAACTCTTTAATATTTATGAGGATTTAATGAAAGTAGATCAGTACGATCGATTATTCCGATTAAGTAAATAGTTTCGGAGGTTCATTGAATTCATTTGACTATATAATAAATTTGGCAACATCAACAATCACATAAAGACTCGATTTCATTAAAATTAATGTATGCGCCAAATCCTTTGTCGTTTCTCCATTGTAATGCGACATTTTGCCAAGAATGGAAGTTTATTAGAAATGGGTTAATTGAAGCAATCCTCGCAATCAATACCATGCGCCCAGGATTAAATTGATCCTTCAGCTCGAAGACAACATATTCCTCGAATGAATGGCAAAGCATCCATTTCGGTTCATACGACTTCCGTGAGAAACAAAATGGCGACAAAACGCACGTCCAGTAGTCTGCGACGGCTTCCTCATCACAATCCAAAACACATTACTGTACAATATCCAGTAATTTCGTGTGTTAATGGAATTCATTAATGAATAAACAGCGTTTCGTACGGGTGACAACTGTTTGGCTAACAAAACCACACATTCGACTGCAATGATAGTCCGTCTCAGCTCTAGCCCCCTTCCCCTTGTTCGACTGCTTCCCCTCAACCTTCATCTGTATATATAGCTCCTTCTCCCTCCATCAACCTCCAGTGCAGCATTTGATGATCTAATAACAGCAGAACCACAGGAATCACTATGGAACAACAGTGTAGTATGGTCAACGCTTAGAAACCGCGATAGTAATTACCAAACTCGTTGAAATAACAATGACCATTTCGGCAATTCCCATTGTTACAACACTTGAAAATTAGAGATAATTATGACAAACTATGCGCTTAAAATGGGGAGAGCTTCTGGCATCAAAATTGAAAGAACAAAGTCACGACTTGGCGCGGTGAATTGCGAAACTGTCAGCAGTGATTTGAATGGAATACTCGAGGTATGAATTGGTATCGGTGATTTCTATCGATGCTCGATTATAGTGGAAAAGTTATGGGACCTAAAAGTGCTCTGAAAAAATAATATTACACGAAGAGAATCCGCATAAAAATTCAAATGAAACGAAAAGATTGCCTCATCCATGGATGCGTGAGTTGCCATTTGCAGACACAGCACAAGTTTACCCTTTCGAATACTGGGTTGTGGCGAAAAACTATGGTTATGCTAATGTCGCCCTTTTCAGCTATTCACGTCGACAAAGCCCATTTTTTGTTTATTCAATGTTCTTCCTTTACTCGCATTTATAAGGGAATATGGTTCGGTATTTCGAAAGAAGGTTGCACGAAAGAAAAAAGGGGAAGAGTGAAATCGTTCATTGCGAATCACTTGAGGCGACAAGGAGCACCACCAGGTAATATGGTGTGCATCGATTCAAAGAGACGAGAGAGGCATCAACCAGAGCACTCGCTATTATTTCTTTCTGCTCTTTCCTTTTCTTTTTCCTTCTTCTCAGCCCCTGCTACTAACAGCTCTTTCACTCTTTCTCGCTCACTCACGCTTCTTGGGTCTCTTCACCAATCACACGAATCTTTCTAGAGGGACAGCCTCAGAAACCGAGTAAAGCTCATCTCTGGATGGTTTACACTAGGGCATACACACACCTCTTCACACAAACATACACCTATACACACATAGTGGAGTATCTGGTTGCATTGTCTGGGAAGAAAACAAAAGAGAGGTTACTTACGTCTGTTGCCCAGCACACAAGAGCTCAAAGTTCAGTCTCGAGTGTTCTCGTCCTGTGGAGAGATGGCCTGCTTGGGAGGGTGGCCTCCGCAGGCGACGATGTGGCGAGACGAGGGCGCCACGTTCGCTTTTTCTTTGTTATTTTTTGTCGTTTTTTTTTCGTTCCACCTGTGCTCCTGGCTATGCCAGCTCATAGCATCACCATCAGCCACACTCAGGGAGGCTTTTAACCAAAAGCCTCATTTACCTCGGTCTGTACAATCTGCCAAACGAAACTGGCATATACCGACGATTCCAATTTCGTGCTTCTGTTATTTATTTCTATCAAGCCCATTGAGATTAATTCTGTTATTAGCCCGTAATGGATCTTTTCGAGATAAAGTATTCATCGTGTCTTTTGTGTTTCGAATTTTTCATTCGCCCATATCCGCACATTATTTCGCACTCACAATTCATTTGTATTTGGTACTTGATCGATTAATCAATATCAATTATCACTCAATTTGAATTGATGAAGATTTGACCTGAATGCATGGAAGCAAATATAGCGAAATTTCTGATGGCCACCATGAGAGTCGTTGATGGAATTGAAAATGAAAAAGTTTGCTTTAATTACGCTAATATTGCAGCAGTGGAGCCAACCAATTTTAAAAGTTTCGGAACTTTTTAATGCTGTTCATTTCTTTTTTCACATTCAAGGGAAAAGGTTTTTTGCACCAGTTGAAAATAGTTGTTCCGCATTATACGTGCATGATTGCTCAGCCATCTTTGCAGCTCTCGTTTTTCCGCTACTTTTACTATTGCTTGTTTTTTGTGCTTTTTTTTTTAGATAACAGGTTGTCTTCTTGGTAACAAGAGAGGCTATGCCTGTTCGAGGCTCAAACGAGCCAATTAAAAATTAATATTACGAGAGCAAGAGACCGGAGAAGGAGCGCAGCTGTATCATATTCGTAGGCTTGTTCAACCGAGCCACGCATATGAAGTGAATGATTAATGAAAGCTCGTTAACTATAAGTGGCTCAGGCTACTGGTGAACCGTATCTTCATAAGTATTATTATCGTCTTGCCACTTGGCATTTCTGTGCTTAAGTCTCCTGTTAGCTGGCATCTATCAAGTTTTTGGGAATGACAATTTTTTCTGATTTTATTGTTAGTAAGAAAAAAAATCTGCCACTTTTGTGGATAAAGATTGAATTCCATCAATTGTGCGATCGGTCTTTCGAGTTTAATTGAAGCAATCGAGGAGAGCTTGTTCTTAATCCCAATGGAAGAATGTTGTTGAGAAGGGAAATTTAATTGGTAGCATAAGGTCTCTGGAGGCTGGCAATAATATCGAAGATTTTGTTAAACACGCAGTACGTGGTAGGAGACAATAAGCAATGCTCGAGGGAAATGGGGACGTCTGATGATCGTTTGGAAGGGCGAAGCCAATGGTATAAAGCACAATAGCCAAGTTGCTTGGTGGAAGACGATGGTCTGCTGGTACAGGAAGGATCTTGCTTTTGATCCTATAGAATATTACACCCGGTGGAACGTTCAAAGAAAAATGACCCCAGGAGAATTTCACCCAGAAGACTCGACCTTATAAGGATGTGTGTTGTGTGGGAGTTTGAGCTTATAGTTGGCCAAAAAAAACCAGTTAGATATCGTCAAAACTCCGCGTCCTTTTTTTTCCTGTTTCTCTCATTCTCTTTGCGTTTTCTTTTTGTCGCTTCTCTTTGTCTCGCTTTCTCTCTTCTTTTTGTCACTGAGAACATTATGCCCCGTCGTTACGAATACCGTACTGCCCTATTCTCGGTCTGAAAACCTCCCCATTGACAATGTAAACTAAATGCATATATGCAGGAGAGGGTGCCACCAAAGCGGCAGGAACCTCGTACAGAGACATGTCTCAGGCACGGATGTGCAGATATACACAACCAACGAGGAAACCCTCTGCATCGCTCTTATACAATAGCCAAATTCAAAGTTCAAGTTGGTTCACCGGTTGGATGACTCGCTGTATGGGTCATTCTACAGCAACGTCAACGTCACGCTCGTCCACGTATTGTTCGCGTTTCTTCTATGATCTTTCAACGATTTCTACTGCAGCAGCTTCGCATATTTCTCTCTCAAATCCCACAAATCGATTATCGTTGTGAAATGCACGATACAGAGTAAAAAAAAAATTCAACGTCACAGACAATCATTGCCTAACTAATTTCGGTGTTCTCCTACAATTTCGGAAACGAGAAGGATTTTTTTTATCTCATCGAAATTTTACAAAGTTCGTTATCCTCTCGATCGAACTCGTCGAGATTTTGATGGAATGTCCTATAGCCTCACGTACAGGTGCTTCGACTCCACCGCTGCTGAGGCACAATTCACTCCCTGGTGCTCAAGAAGCACTCCAAGTTTCGTGGCGATTTTACTGGCTCAAGGAGACAAAATGAATTTATGTGCTCGTGCACATCTCGAAAGTGAGTCTGCAAAACGACAGGAAGCTTCTCGAGTGAGAGGGTCAAAGACCTGTGGCGAGAGCTTTATTGCGGTTAAACTATACGTGTTCATTCGCACTTCCCTGCAATTTCATCGTATACACGAGCACACGTGCAATTGTCGACACCCCAACAAAGTATTAACTTCATAGGGTAGTATCGAAACTTTCTCACCATTCCCATGGCTCTCTCACTCTTTACGAACTTGTCAGTGCCAAGTGAGAAGCTTCCCCATAAGCAATGCACTCACCAATATGTCACAAATGTTTCATAATAAATTGAACGTGAAACGACTGCAAACTAGAATAGACGAATTGTGCCACAAATGGTAACCCATCTTCTTGATACGTCAAATCAAAAATTATTCCCTTTCCGAATGTGTTTCACGGACACGATACGATAATCGCGACAGATGGGACATACATTTTTTTTTTCAACAATATCAATTATTTTGATCACAATCAAAATTCACATCAATTTCATATGTAAATTTCATCACATTTTGCTTGGTCTATTGTCGAATTAATTTGCTAATATTCGTGAATTTACAATGAGAAATATAATTTGTATGGGGAAGTGCAATTTCGAGCTCAAATTCTCTTCGTTTACACGGTCCATCATTTTAGTATCAACATTTTAGTATCAAAACTGTTACTTCTTTTGGCATCGCTCTTCTACATTGAAAACTCGATCTCGAAACTTTAATTGAATTCTTTTTCTACATTTTCACTTTGGAACTTGATTAAAATTGTTTTTTATATTGAGACTATTTTCATGTTAGCCAATTACAATATTAAAACAAAAATCAACTCGATAGATAAAAATCTCTTTGAAGAATACAATCATGCACTTCGTAGCAAACATTTAATTATTTTAATGAACCTGGAAATTATTGAATACTCTCCAGTGATGACGCTGTTGATTCTGTTGAATATTTTCGATTATTTCCACCTCGCAACAATATTTTAAAACTCATTTTTACCAAATGATTTTTTGTAACGAACGACGATGGTCTTTTGTATTAACATTTTGATAGAATTTCTCGATAATTTTCTGACGCACAGCTCATTACTCGATTCTATTCTTTGAATGAATGGAACGTCAATTAAAAGTATGCAGCTGGAAAAATTACCACAATCGGATCTGTGCAATCTTTTTTGCACGGATGGTTGAACAACTGGATTCGTTAAAGTTTCACTCGTGCGTATGACTCCGCAATTTCTCGCCTTTGATGCGAATGATACTTTTCGAAGTTCAATATAATCCCCGATATTTCTACTTCGTTTCACCAACTTTTCTTGCAATAGCTTCTTTTTGCTCGTTAAGTGTAAAAAATATACGGCGAGCTTTGAGAGGCAACCATGTTCATGGCTCTGTTCCATAATGGACGAACATCAAGGGTCTCGAGTGTGAACGAATTATTCATTCTCCCTCGTGGTCGTGTCGTATTCGTCGTTCTCGTTAATACCCGGTTTCGATATATAAGTACAATATTCAATGAGCTCCGTGAAGGTAATTTATACCCATAGACACAAATGTCATCAAACTGATAAAAATCCTTATCGCGAACTGTCCTGCTGGAAATACATGAGAAAAGCTTTCGTAGCAATAATTGCTCGTGACCAAAACTAAATACTCTTGCAATTTACGTAATGAAGCAAACGATGAATGAAAGTAGACGAGATGGGATCAGAATTTTTTAAATGTCGAAATTAGAAACTTGCACATTGCTTCCTCATTATTTTAACTCGCTGACAAAGCTTCCTCTTGCTCCCTTCCCTCACGCCCTCTCTCCTTGCCGGTACGAAAGGGTAATTTCATTTTACTGTGCTCTTGTAAAAAGCTTTGTGAGCGGAAATAATAATGAGGAGTCAAATTCCTCATTTTCGTGGCTTTTTTTCTGCACTAATCGATCTGATTATTTCAAAGGTTGTTCAACCACAGATTTTCAAAGATTTAGGCATTTCCGGGAAGGAAATTCCCAAAGACTGCTCACAGTGCTAACGAGTCTTAAGGGATTCTCTAATTTAACGTATTTTTTTCAATCACGAATCGGAGGATCGCTTACGATGTAAAAATTCAAAAATTATAAAAATAAATACATTCCGATAAATAATTCGATTCTGTTAACGGAAAAATGGTTAATTCGCCTCATTGTGCATTCCCAGATCGTCGAGTCTCGTACAGCATACCGTCAGACTGGCGAGCATTGTGGTACAGTAATCTCGATGTCGAACTACAAAGAGTCAACGAGGCGAACGACAATAATACTGTTTCAAACGTCACTGTGCAATTGGGAGGTACAGCCTTTCTTCACTGCAAAGTTCGCAATTTGGCGGAAAGAACTATCTCCGACGCTGAGGTGAGTACAGTTTTGTTTTATTTCGTACCATCAAAACGTTTCGTTCGAAAGAAATTGCTTTTTAAGCACCAACAGCCATGCTCCTTTTTCAGGCTGAGAAAAATGTCGAAAAGGAGATTTTTTCGACGTGAATTTTATGTAATAAAATTAATCGAACACCGCACTGTTGGTTGTGGAAAAAAAGAAGAGATTAATGTGGTGATAAGTTTCGTTTTTCTATAAAAACGATTCTGCCACCGAAAAAAAAGTATGGGGTCAACAACGACCCTCGTCATGTATCAGAGGCTCAAAAAAAATGGAACCCGAGTCGCCGAGTTCGAGCCATTAATCAGATTTGAAGCACAAGCAGTTAATTCGATAAAAAAATTGATAATAATTAAGAAGAAAATCCGAAAGTTGGTCGCAGAACAAAAAACGAATCTTACTCGCAGGAGTGATTCCTCACGAATATAAAAGAATGCGTTTCGATGGACACGGACGCGCTGGGGATAAACAAAATAATAGTTAACTAAATAATTAATCAAGCTTTTTTTTCCATTAGCTCCTGAGCCGCGTAATCCTTGCGGTGAAAAAAATATATATGCGTGTTTATCACTCGCGAAAGTTTGGAAAAACTTTGGTCTCATCCCGAGACACATGCCTGGCATTGTTCGTACAGAATACTTTTTCGGTCATCCCTATAAGACTTTTCTAACTTGAAACTTTTTCTTCGTATCTCACTTTTCTTTATTTTCTTTCGGCGGTCTATCTTCCCTCTGGAGACTTTCAACATCAACGAAATCTCGTTGACGTTGAATCCTGACAAAAAAATATACAAACACACATACTAATATAATGGATACGACGAGGAGACTTTCCTAATGACGGATTATTACTTGGCAGACTATTCGAATAAGAAAGTCAACCCAGCAATATGTTTTTTTATTGAACAAAACTATCGACGTACGTTTTTATTCTGTTTTCTCATTAACCGTCTACGAACAGACGAGACACACGAAGGCAGAGTCGCACTAGAAAGCCAATTTTGTGGAAAAAGATCGATTTCCTCGCTGTCAACTAATTTTTCTTTTATCGTGGCAAGATTTTTCTTATTTCGCAAGTTTTTCGGCATTTTTGAAAAAATGCCATTTCAAACGTTAAATCATTAGGCTTTTGGTGACAACCTCTGACGTAGCATACGGACCAGAAAACTGCTACAATGCCAAAGTATTTTTTGATATTATTTTCTTTCTGTAGAAATATCTACGACGTGATCACCTTTCAAGACTTTGTCGTATTAGTCGGAACTTGATAAACCTTTGCCTATGATAGATCATTCATGGCAAGAGTCATGTTCAGCTTATTCTTGTTCAGCTTATTCCTTGTAGTTTTATAAACGCGTGCTCGTCAAGGTTCAGACTCGTTACATATAATGGAGCATTGTACTCCTTTCCTTTCAAGTTATTTCGAAATGTGTCCGGAGATAAGGCACGACGTAGCGGAACGAGAAACGCGCATTCGACACTGATTGTCTCGAAATCCTCCTTCATCCTATTTCGTTTGAACTCGTTATTGCGTCATATCCTTAGTAGCAATCGGCGAGCACGGAACAAAACTTTATATACAGCACAAATTCCTCGAATTCCGGAAGCGCGTTGCTGTAACAGGCAAACGACGACTGCGTCTGCTTGTAAACCAATCGGAAAAGTAGTGCAAATCTTTTTTTTCGTTTCACGCATTTACATGTCGGTTCGAGCGGGAGTTTGTCGAAGTAACAAATTACCTTGACATATTCAACTTTGCAAATTACTTCCCAGTTTTTAAGTTCGTCAAATAATTATCGCGTTATTATATGGAAAATTAACTGCCCAAGAATTTTCATGAATCATTTCAAGTTTGTGAGTGAAAAACTGAAAATAGAAATGAATTTGTATTCGGAAAATCTGTAGAAATAATCGATTGATTTCTTCGAATAGCAATGAAATTTCTATCCCAGCTCGTTACTTATGTCGGTTCGAGCTGGAGTTTGTCGAAGTACCAAATTACCTTGACATATTTACCTTTGCAAATGACTTCTCAGTTTTTAAGTTCGTAAAATAATTATCGCGTTATAGAATGGAAAATTGACTGGCCAAGAATTTTCATAAATCATTTAAAGTTTGTGAGTGAAAAACTGAAAATCGAAATGAATTTGTATTCGAGAAATCTTTAGAAATAATTAATCGGTGAATTTCGTCGAACAGCAATGAAATTTTCTCTCCTAGCTCGTTACTTATTTATTCCCCTCCGTCTTATTATTCTTATCCAAGAAAACACCATTGGACTTTTGAAATTGCCTCGATATTTGATGGAAAAAAAAATAACTCGTTTTAAAGAGCTGGAACATTTTGTGCTCTATGTAATTGGCAAAAAAGAAATGATCTGAAAATTTAATCATACCAATCTGCAAGAACTCGAGCACTCGAATCGCTGTTAAATACACAAGCTTGATCTTTGGTTGCTTCGCAGTACGAAGCTCTTTCGGAAAGAACCTCGAGAAGTAACGCTACTTATTTACGAAAAAAAAGCGAAGAAAATACCTCGTCTGAAGATTTCGATATCTTGATTAACTTTCGGCACTGACGGATGTACAAACTCACAAACTTTTCCGACAACTCGAGCCTCCTGAGGAAACTTTATTATGCTTTTTGACCTCTAAATTCATGACTTTTTCGACTGCCTTAGTTAATCATCTTTCTGCTGGCACTTAACATCCCTTAAGATAATCATAAAGCCCGCGGTCAGCGGTACGTTATGAAATGCTCGTGTAACTCATAAATTTCTATTTTTTGCCATTTCAAGTTGTTGGCCCATTTAAAAAGAGGACGATATTGATTCGCCTCAACTTTGCCAACCATTTGTTCGCGGTAATCGGGAAAACGTCACGTCGTTACGAATTGCATAAAAATTAAATTTGCAGCAAAGTTAAAAATGCCCAATTGAGGGATATTACGATTGACCCAGCTCTCCTGCATTTTTTACTATGAAAATCTATTTCGAACGATTCTTTATTCAAATGTCAGACATCCTTGCTCCCGAAGACATTGAATTAATTACGTTCTGTTGTCTCTTTCGCACATTTTCTTCGGCACCAATTGTGAATTCGAATCCAGTCGCATTCACCATAATAAATGAGAAACGAATAATATGCGAATGCTCGGTGAATGTAAATCGATGCATTTTTTCTATAGAATTAACATTTATATCCGAAAAGATAAAATTTGAATTAAACGGGGATAATTTAACGAGGCAACGCAGCCAATTTGATTGAAAAGGCTGCATAGAAATTTATGAATGCGATTAAATTCAGCCTTTGATACAAAAAGCAGACATTTTTTTCGCTCCAATCTCACGAGAATTCCCAATTTCACAATGACGATCGGTACATGCCCATGACGGTGTAAAAGCCGCCGAGGCGATGAGAAGCCCTGAGCCATAAAGTTTATAACATTCTCAATAGAAATCATAACAAAAGTTTCAATCGTCATAACTGCGTGTTCTAAAATGAGCTGGCGAGAGCTCGACGAAAATATGAGGGACGAGCGAAGAAATAATCACGGATTTAAGCATTAGCAAAACTTTTTTGGTCCCGGGAGCGATTTTGGTAGTTTAAAGCTCGTCCCTGTGGCGGGACTGTGTGAGGGTGCCACCCACGGAGGTGGCAGCATAGCGAGAAATAAATGTAATGTAAAATACGATACGTGGTACGTGAACCGAGGAAGCGATGGAATGGTGCGTGGTGGTAGCCGCGGGGATGAGAGATCGAATTACGGTCCGTAGCTTCAATCTCTCGAAATGTAATTATTTTCGTATGCGCGATGCGTCTAGAAAGGGCGTGGTGCGAGAATTGAAAGCACAACTTTTCTCACTCTAATACGTAGCGCGCGTATTCGAGCAACGGCAGCAATAGCAGCGTCACTTTTTCTCCCGGGATTCGAAAACCCACCAAAATATATATATACACACACACGCAGAGAGAGAGAGACACACATATATACATAGATATATATTTATCTCTATACGTGTGACCCCTTTGGAACGATCCATTTCATTCTCTACCTCCTGCATATAGAACTATATTCCCGCTTATTCTGCAGGTACTATCTACACACATACGTCCACGTGTACATAAGTATCTATGTGTGTATATATATATAATGATCGAAATAGTATATATATGTTGGGTTCTATAAAGCCCGTAGTGAAAATGGCGCAACCTCACGTAAGTTAACTCGTTCAATCGTGCGAGTTACGTCCTTCTTGTTTCCTCAAAATTGATATATATAAGCGCGTGTATTCTCCGTTCGAGTACTACCTACTCCTGGAAAAGCTATTCCTGCATACGACGCCCGAACCCTCGTCATTCACCTGGCCCATAAATATGTTCCAATATATCTGTATATTTCTACATATCGCGTATGTATGTGCATATGCATCATACATACGATCGCCATCCTTTATCTATGTGCACACACTGAAATGAAAAACTATAAAGCTCCGCAATGTTTTATTTTATTTTATTTATATTTTATCTCTTTTTCTCACTCGCTCGTGTGCTCTCCCCAGATATCATGGATACGTCGACGCGATTGGCACGTCCTGACGAGCTCGTTGTTAACGTACACGAACGATGGGAGATTTCAGGCTCTCCATCCCGAGGGCTCTGACGACTGGACACTCCAGATCAAGTACGTTCAAGAGAGAGACAATGGTACCTACGAATGTCAGGTAAGTCGATGCTGATTTTTATTTTTATCGGAATAAGTTAAGCAGGGAGATGCGTGAAAAATAAAACTCTTTTTAATAACAATTAAGTTTTTTTTTTTTATAAACTGATTGCGCAGGGTTTTTATATTATGTTTCAACGCGATTCCTACAAATTTTGAAAGTCTATAAACGAACTCAAAATAATAATAAAAAATAATTAAAAAAACGTTCCCCAGACTTTCTATGAGTTGCAACGCACATGAGAGACTTTTTCGTTTAATGTCGTCGCAATACGCGCGCGTTCGTTGGGAGGAAACGGGTACAAAAAATTTAGCTGCAATTTTCGGTAACCCCTTGTTTGGCGTCTAACTTTTTAAAAAAGGGAAATTCAATTTTGTTCTCCAAAAATTGTGCGGCGCTGCTAACGTGTAAGAATCCGGATGCTTGCGAACAAATAAAAAAGTCTCTTTTTTTTATTTCGATGTTGCGCTGCTAATGAATTCCTATTCACATAATATACGTGTATGCGAAGTTGCAGCTCTGTACTATTCGTATACGAATTGAAATCCAAGAGGCACGAGATATTCCGGTTATAATGTTTTTACCAACTGCAAACGGGCCAAATTACCAGAATACTTTTTTGCCCCGTTGCCGCTTAATGTGCGCCGTTCTACGCATTTTCAGCTTTGTTTACACGCACACATTGACGTTGGAACATTTTGGTGTGCGTTAGAGAAAAGCTCCTTTTGCTTTTTTTTTTATCCACATTGTCTAATCATCACCGACGTTGTTGCTCGGTTCCTCTTTTTTGGCGATAAGAAAACGCTAGCGCCCCGTGCATGTGGATATGAACGCTTGCAGGCGGCGTGTATAGCGAGAGCTTCCCATTATTCCGCACACGTTTATGTGTTTCTTTATGCGTATTTACCGAGGCAGTGTCATTAGCGAGGGTGAGATGTTGAATAAATTATTCCCGAAGTCGAAACACGATGCGGTATTCGCGCGTATTGGATATTGGAACAAAAACTCTCACACTATTATATTCCTCCATCGATGTAACCGAGGACGGAGATATTTATTTACGGATTTCCGATAATAACCAGCTTGCGCGAGTACTTTAATCACTTCGTTACGGGCTTCCTTTTTCCGACTCGAGAAACGTGAGTTTCCGATGAAAAAGCTCAACGTTATAGATATTTTTTAAATGGTACACATACACTAGTACCTCTGAGATTACGAAACATGGAGCTGTCGGAAATTTGCACTAAATTATATCCTGGAAAATGGTGAAAATGAAAATAAACCTACATTGTAGCTAAAAGCTTGATGAAAATATGTCGTAAAAATAGCGAATCCACGAGGAAAGTTGACCCGGTGAAATTTTCAAGTAAGACAGCTTGTTTCGTACCTAAGGATTTTCCAGTCAAGCAGAAAAAAACAAAGAGGAAAGAAAAGAGAGATAAAAAATTATGCCCGTTAAGCCCGGCAAACAAGAAACGCCGCGCGCTCTCAACTGCACAGCTTTTCTTGCCTGCCGAGCTTTCTACATCGCGCGTACGCAGCCTTCCTCGCGCAATAATGTATCAATTTATTTTCTTCCTTTTTAATCCCATTTTTTATAAAGAATCCCCCTAGAGAATAAAGTTGAGCCCGCGCAGTTGCATCCGATGCTTCCAGTACAGACATATATTACTCCCTCGTAGACCGTCACATGCACGCACAAAAATGTCCCTCTGAATTCACTCCACACGCTCGTCCCTCCGCTTCTCTTTCCTTCGCCCGCAACCATTTTTTCCCCTCCGTTCAGCTCCAAACTCCGAAATGGACTTCCTTTCTGGTTAACAACAAAAAAATTCTACTGTTTCCAAACTGTGTGTGTCCGCGGATGCCAGTCATAGCCAAAGCTTTGTGTTGACCTCCGTCTAGAAACTTTCTCGGCTTGTCAACGGGGCGTCGTGCGGCTATATCGCACGTTTGCGTCACGTTGCCCCGATAGATACTGCAGCTGCAGCAGGTGAAACATTCTTCACCTGTGCTCGAACAAAAGTACAAATTTAGATGAAAAACCATTCCGGTTTCATAGCCTGTTATCGATGCGACGAACGTGTCGAATAATCGTCTTTCGGAAATTCGAAATTGTCGCGTTTCGTACACGAAAATCATTGCGAACGGACAGACTGCAGAAATGACACGTCGACAACGTTTTAATTAAGGTATAACTATCGCAGAATGGGTTGATTTAGGATTTTCTTGAAATTTAGTGTAAATATTCTTGACATTAAAACGAACAACTTTCCTATGAGACGAAACATTTTCTGCCGTCTAGAATTTGAGATATTTCATTTCCAATTTTATATTTTTCCCATCTAAACGCATGTAAATTGAAGTCGCGTTTCTTTTGTTTTTTCTTGCAACTTTTTTAACGAAACGTCACTTCAATTTACATGCGTTTAGATGGGAAAAATATAAAATTGGAAATGAAATATCTCAAATTCTAGACGGCAGAAAATGTTTCGTCTCATAGGAAAGTTGTTCGTTTTAATGTCAAGAATATTTACACTAAGTTTCAAGAAAATTCTAAATCAACCCATTCTGCGATAGTTATACCTTAAGACTCTGAGTATTTTTCTGGAAACCTAAACTTACGTATATTGCGAGCAGGAGGAATTTGTTTTTCTTGGACAGCTCAAATAATATGTAACAAATAGCAAATTTATTGCTATAACGATCTTGATAATGGATCAATTGGAAAAATACAGGAAACAGTGTAAATAAGCCGTGAATGATAGAGGGTGCGGAAATAATAGATTCTTGTGGATTATTACGAAGGGTGGGTTGATAATTCGAAGGCCAAATATCCTTGAACCGAACGCACCATCGCCCTTGTCAAAACGATGGACGGACGCTATCTTTATTGTCACGCTCGAATCTTACGAAAGGATCGGACAGATATGGAGATTTTTGTGTCATTCATTGCCGGTAGTTTTTGGAAGCTACGGGCGAAATATCAATCTGGACGGAACTGACGGAAAGAGAATGATTAAATATGCGATAGGAAAAAATGAACAAACATCTCGATAAATCGAAACTCGCAAAGTGTTTGGCAAACACCGTGTCGTTTCGATTGCCCCTTGAATTTATTTTTATCCATCGTTTCCCTCAGCTTCACTCTGTGCCTATCACTCGATGCGTATTATTTACGGAATGTACATTAAATATGTTATCATCCAAAGATATACACGAATATTGTGGGCGCGCGTTCGTATCTGCTTCGGGGCATGTGAACTTAACGTATATATCAACTCACCATCGTAACGGTGATAAAGCTTTAGCCCTTCTCCAATATCCCTTCATGTGACCACAGCAATTGAGATCTACAATGGCGGGATTAATATTGATTTATCGTTATCGTCATAAACGCACATGCACGTGCGAGACGTCGAGCATATCCTAATCCGTATTAATACCACTCGTTAGACACTTCAGAGACACTGTTCTTTCGGCAACAAATCATCATTTTGCAATATACACTTTATTGCCAATGTTTTCGTATTCCACATATTTTTCTCCCTTCGTTTCATCGTTTGATTTTCATGGCTCACGTATGAATATGGCACTCGATATTTTTCCGTTAATCCAGTCGATTATTCATGGACCAATCTAGTTGGGAATGAAACATTATTTTTTTACCTCACGTTCGAGGAGATTTTAGGGGAAGAATCGACGCAAATAAACTTCGGTGCTTGCTTCTAATTCGAAGTGGACGAGTATAGTGTGCATAGGGAAATATGGGGATATGGATTTTTCTCAAACAGCGGGTATGCATGTTTGTTTGATTTTTTCTTTCGTCCTTCATTGAGATAACGCAACGACACGCTATCCAGACGATAAACTTGCCGCAGTCTCAACTTTTCAGTTTTTTAAACTTACCTCATCAACCCCTAGACGACGTGGTCATATGCTTTTTCTTCCTTCGTTTTTGTTTTCTGTAATTCATGAGTAAGGCGGTGGTTATCGCATCGTAATACTCGGATGCCACGAAAGGAATGCGTTGCCTTCAGAGAGCTTGGGAAGCTATGGCGCATTTAGTCGTAGCGCTGATGGTTCCGAAATTTTTAATCATCGATTTTCAACGGACGTAGCAATTGTCGTTAAAGTTCCAAAAAGCCTTTAACCCTTTCTGTCTGTCACCGATTGTTTGGCATTTTAAGAAAACGAATTTTTTGGCATTTAATTTCCGTTTTTCTCGAAAAATAAATTTAGGGCTAAAAAAAATGGATTATTTGTTACAAATAACGCCTTGGGTCACATTGACCCAATATGCACTTTTATTTGCACCGGAAAATTCCCTCGAAATAATGAAAAAAATAAAAAGCTCTCAGAGCAAAATAAAAACTTGAGCCACTCCATGAAATTCTATCAATTTCGATGATTTTATTCGTGAAGCGATAGTTCGCATTCATGACGTCAAAACAGTGTGTGTACTTTGATCCGTCGCGAAGGTTCGAAACGTCAGGATTACAAATCACAGAGCCGAGGCCTTTGACGGAATCGCGATCCATGATAATCCGGTGACAGCAAAGATAACTAGATGTCGACAGAAAAAATTGAACGGTTTCCGTTTTTCAATAACAATGTCGTTCTCCTTGTATATATCGTCGAGTGAATATCAAAGAAAATAGAGTTTGACGTCCAGTTACATCGGCAGGAGGACGCAATTTGAGGCATTTATGTGGATGTTGGGCACGAAAGAAAACTTCGTCGTGCATTGTCCCTCAAAGAGACGAGAGCAGACAAAAAACGGAACGTAAGCAAATAATTGAAAAGAGCTTTAGGTTATTATTTGCCGTAGCAGAAAATTGATCCTTAAGTGTTACAAAGAAATATTTCACGAAAGCACAATGGAAAGTCTCCGTGAAGAAAAGAACGGTGAGCTTCCGAATGACGGCAAAAAAAAAATCTCGCCACGATCGATTCTTCGTAACCTTTTCACGTCTCTATTTTTTTTTGTTGTTGTATATAAACATAAAATATGGAGGTAACGATCAAAAGGTTAAAACGTCCTCCGGACATCCTTTCGTAATTGATATTATCACATTGCATGCAAATTATAAAAAAAAATTTCACACATGTAAACGATATTTTGCTCCTTTCGTTTCTACCTCGTTTACAGCCTCCGACTCCTTTAATATTTAACGTAATACGATGGCTTCACTTTAGCCAACCGAGTGTTTAATTTCCACGATTGTTGCATGCCGAGCCCAAAGTAATCAGTGACTGAATCTCGTTGACCTAGAAAAATATTAATAACTAGAGTATGAAGAAATTTCAGGACCTGAAACAGCGAACGATGAAGTTTATGTTACGACGAAAGGAAAAATATAAATGACACACTGAATCGGTTGTGAGCAGACCTCCATCTATCATTTTCTTCATTTTCCACTTTCCCATTGATCAAAAAGCTTCGGACCAAATGCGAAGCACAAAGTTAGTAAGAAGAATAAAGTCCACTGAATTTTTTCACGTCATTAATTCACGATTCAGTCAATTTCGATAACTTTCTTCTTTTTCACTTTGCTGTTCAATTGTTCGATTTCATCCTCGCGTGCTTTTCTCTCCCGTGCACCAAATGGTCTTGCGTTTTCTCTCTAATTCGAACGCATTAACGGCGTCGATGGGTAAAAAAAAAGTAAAAAAAATAAAAAAAACTTTAAATGTGTTGGAAATGTAATTAACAATTTTTTAACCTTTAAGATTCCGTTAGTTTTCAAAGCGGTGGGCTCTTAAAGGTAAATAAAATTCTAAAAGTTGGGAAATTTGTTAAAACGAGCGCGTTGATCGGAAAGTTTTTCTTAATCAATAAAGCACCGACTTCATGGTGGGATGTTCATTTTATCGTCTGGAAGAGCATGTGAAAGTTTTCTCAAGCATTAACGAAGATCCTGTAGCAAGCTTGTTGAATTTGGCCATTATTTTTTCTCGCTCTACGTTTTGATGTGTCTCGTGGTACACGAATCGTAAAGGTCAATTCTTTGGAGGTAATATTTGGAGGATTTTCCGAGGTTTATACGTGTATACCTATTTATTTTTATTATCATCGCAAGTTCAATAACGACAGAGCTCGATATACGAAAAGTTGCTGCTCGTAGTCACGAAGTTGTCGAGTCTGGATACTCCTTGTGTTGTACAAACAACTCGATTCGCTGATTCCCTTTTCTTCTTCCTTCCCGATCATTGCAAAAACACAACTGAAGACGCGTGAGGATTGTTTCGTTTTTTATACATTGTTATTCGACGTTGGCATCGATTGGGGCTGAAAAAAGAATAACAGCGATATCAAGGACGAGCCAGTGTGTATCTTTTTATGTGCGCAATTTAAAGAATATCGATGGATGACAAAGGGAAGACTGGAGAATTTCTTGAAGAATGGATTTGGTATTCCGTGTTGTACGGAATGAAATATTCAGTGGAAAAATGTGCAGACGCCGGATTTCATGTATTTCTACATTGTCTCGCGACAGCAAGACTTCTTTTTCTTTCATTCGACATTCTCGTTTTCGCGAAACACCGACGCGAATGTAAATCCCTGAAGAAACGACGAATTTTCAATGGCAGACCGCACTTCATATATATTTATATGTTTATATAACTCTGTACAGCGCTCGTATAGTCGAGAGAGCATCGCATGGGAATACGTCGCGCGCACGACGTTAGCTCGCGATGAAAGAACGAGTCTCCGCACACGAGATTTTTCGCCAATTTTCGTTGATAAAACACTGCAGGGACATGGCGATCAGACAGAAAACTAAATGAGAAACGTGTCCGAGACTTTGCACGTCACGCTCAATAATTCTCATGGTTCGGCGATCCTCATTTCGTACAAACAAACTGATTGTTTTTCTCTTCACGCCAAGTTGTTACCGTATTCTCGAAGCCCACAAATATAATTGTGTCAACTCAGAGTTACCGAACGTTCGAATAAAATCTATTGCAGAGCTCAGGTTAGATGAGGAGTTCTATTCGATAGCTCATAAATCCTTGAATGCAGGGAGGACGATCGAAAAAGGAAGAAAGTGAAGACATTGGTGGGTTGAACAAAACGGGAGTGGCGCACAAGGAGATAGACTCGCGTGTATTCCAGACCTGAGTCTGTTTACAGTTTGATGGTCTTTCTCGCTGCCCACAAATAGTCACATCGGTGAGTTCCAATTTTTCCTATCGAACGACCCAATTCTCCTTGCTGCTTCCTGTTTCTATTCCCTCTAGTTCTCTCGGGCTCTCGATTGTCCCATAGAGTAGCCAGCCAACCATCACGACACAGTGCAATCATCATCTGGCTTTATTGTCTCCGGACTGTCCAACGAATTGACAGTACTTTATATATTATATATACACTTATGTATACGTATATTTGTATGTGTAAGAATAAAAGAGCTCATGTGCTGTTTAAATGGCTGCAGAATGCCAGGACATTCTCAGAGTAATATGAAACATGCAGGATCGATATTATAACCTGTGGACAACTATTTTGTTCAAGCTTTCAAGCTTCTTTCAATCTTCTCATGATTCTCAACGCTGCTCTATCAATTCCATGAAAGAAAAAAACATTAAACGACACGAGACAAGAATTCTGAGCAGTTTTTAATGCATTTGATTTTTAATTTACAATTTTGCAAGAAACTCTATGATTCAAGTTAAAATCGGAATATTCGAGCTGAAGGTAGAAGCGTTTAGGCGCTCGGTGCAAATGGGTGGAGAACCAAAGGGTCAAAATTGCTTAATTACAGTCGTTTCTGAAGTGGTCTACTCGAAAAGATGTCAAATATTATGGTAAGCGGATTGACAGATGGTTTTATGTTTTGTTTTATTTTCAATAGTATGAAAAGCGTTTATTTCTGTGCTCGAAAATTTTGCAGCTATAAGTTGGCTCGAAAGGCAGTAATTATGTTATAATACACTTTGAAGCACGAATGTCTGTATGTAAGGAGAATTCCTTTTTTCTCGCTGGCCACAGAGAAAGCAGACCGTGAATGCTTTGACTGTGTATACACAGTTATTCAAGATAAATATACATAAAGACCATTGAGGGCACGGCTCTGCGTTCACAAGCTCAAGTGTACCTGGTACTTGTGGAATTACAGTGGTCTTTGGTGATAAGGGGGATTGTGGCCAACACAGAAACAGTTTGCAACAGGAGCATCCCTTTTGCTCTCCCTCTCGTCCTCCTCATCGTCCTTTTCACGCAGACTTCTCTCCTTAACCTCTGCTCATAGTTCCAGAGACTCATTCCTCCCTGCACTTCCGCGTGCTGGGGTTCTTGAAACTTCGTCCCTTTTGGACTACCAACTCGAGATTCCCTGACCCTTCCAACTCTCGGAGATTAACTCTAGGACACCAGAGTATGCCCGAATTCTCCGACCCGCAACAATTCCCCATTGTTATTTCATGTCTCGAAGAACCAAGTTTCGTTACGAGCGCCAAATATATAAAAACTAAACCATCACTTGTCCCAGCATCAAGTTCAACCCAGCAATGTTGCACAATTCGGATAAACCATGTGCTGTCTGTACAATTTTTATTCAAAAAATTAAAATTATCGCTGTAACGTTTCATTGTTGGATTTTTATTTTTATTTTTGAACAACCCCGAGTTACTTTTCGTACGAATAACGAAGTCAGAGTCATCATAGTATGGACTGCTTTCGTGCTTGGCTTCCTTTCCATTTATCTTCAATTTAGTTTTGAATCCAAAAGCATTGTCGATCTTATTAATTTTAATTTCATCTCGTAAACTATTTCCCAGCCAGAGGCAGTATTTTTTTTTTTTTTGTAATTGCAAATGAAAATAGAACTTTGTCGTAAATAATATTCATGTATGTATAGGCTTCCCGACGATCCAAAGTTTTTTTACTAACGCTCATAAGTCGAATAAATAAATAGGTGCAGGTACATGAGGCAAAAAAGGATCGAGAAGTCGGGCTGTCAAAGCTTCATAGTTATATATATTAATGAGGAGACTGAAGCGAATGTAATGTATACAGTGGCCAAGTCATGTACATTCTGGTGTATACTGTGACACGTGAAACCCAAGTACGACACCGTCTTTCTCGGGTGTCCAGACTTGCCGTCCGAGTGGTCGCTCGAGCGGCAGGTTTTCGGGTACTTTGTGTGACCGCACGGTTCTGGTTTTGTAAAAATTCATGAACCGACCAAAAGCAAGAACAAAAAAAAAACTTTAAGCCTCTGCCTAACGAAGCTTCACAGAGAATGTCACGGATGGAGCTTTTTTCCTCAGCTCCAAGACACAAACTTTTATTATACATCAGCATAAAGTGAATCCTGAATATTTTACTTCATACCTGCGCGCTTTTTTGCCTCGAATTTTGACTGAGCCTGGGGAGGCTTTGAAAATTCTAAAAAAATTGCGGAAAATTAATCTGCGAACATTCAATTGGGGTCTCGTCGAGTCTACATTTTAATAATCCACTTCTACACGCTCCATCCTGTTGCAGTATCACTGCGTTCAACAAAGCCAATGAAGCGATAGAATTGATGGTTTTGGGTTCGTCGTCAGTACGTGATGAATATTATTTCATCTTCCAAAAGATTTGCAACATTTATCGGATGAAAATATTCCATAAAAATTGATTTCCTCGCAACAGCTTTTGTGTATTTCTGGTGACCGGTTTGTTGACTTTCTCGGTGCAAACGAAATTCTCAAAATTGTAAAAACCGATTTTCTTTCGTATGGACTTGTAAATTTTTTTGTACCCGAGCTCGAGACGTTGCATTTTTTTTCCAGAAGTTAATATTCCGGCGATACTTTTTAAAGCACGCGAATTCGCAGAGACGTGAAAAAATTTTACAGCATTTCTTGATAAAAGGCTTGGAGAAATTTTGAAATTTCACTGGCAGGAGTGCGAGGCCTCGAGGCAAACGATATGGTGGCCGATACTCGAAGGAACGAGTCTTCACCGCAATTTCGCTGTCGAACTCGCGCGCAATCGAGTGACCACGTGCTTCCCTCTGCTGGTCTTATCGGTGCAATTCTTAGGTCACCGGCCATAGGAAAAGGGAGAGAGGGAGGGAGAGAGAGAAAGAGGGAGATCGGAAAAAGAACGAGGTAACAAGAAAGAGTAAGAAGGGAAGGAGAAATGCATGACATCGCGAACTTGGTCTTCGCTATGGCGCCGCAGGCGTCGCAGCTAAACTGAGATCGATACCGCCACCTTTGCTAAGGACCATACCTCACACTATCGAGCCTCTCACACCCCGATATGGATTGGAATATATGTGTCGTTTGGCAAACGCCAGAAAGACTTAACCACCTGATCCTTTGCAAACTCGAATACGCCCTTACAACATTTTAGAAATAAAAATAGTTGGTATGGAATGAAAACTTTGAACGTGGTACGCTCGAACCACCTTCCAGCGTCCACCTTTTTCTACAGCATCGATTCAATACACGGGATATGCCGATATAATTTCTACTACCAGCGATAAGATCGCCGTCGTTGTCGTCGTCGTACTTGTCGTCGTCATGGCAAGGAAACTCGCCAAATTAGCACATTTCCCGACTCTCACGTAGTCGTCAATTCCAAAACGTTCCTACGTTACTATTTCCACCATTGATATTCATACTATTCATGAACTTGCATAAACGTGTGCTGGTATATGTACCTCGCATTCTAATACTTCCCGAAAGCCGTATAATGACGAACTTTATCGACTGTATTACAAGGTCCTTACTCCAATTCCACGAACTCTTCACATTTCCGTAACGAACAAAAAAAGGAGTAGATTTTCATTTGCAAAATCCTTCATTGAAATTCTGGTTCGTCGATCCCATGAAAATAGTTTCGCCATGCAATTTGTATCAAATGCCGTAAAATATAAATTTAAAACTGAACCGAAGCAAACGACAAATTATTCTGAATTTCGGACACTCGTCGGAAAAAGCTTTAGCGTTTTTTTTACGTCGAGTTAAGACTCCGGCGCTCATTAAATGCGGATTTGGACCCCATCAGAACGTCCCTCGGCCCTGACAGTTGACTCCATTTTTCATTTCAAATAATAATAATAAAAATGCGAAGGCTACACGGAAAAGTAAACTGGAAAGCTCATTTGTTTCTCGGTCCGATTTCGCAACAACGATGCCTCACTGATAAGCAATAACAAAGCTGAAGTCTAGTTCACATGCCGATGAGTGTGTAACGTAATAATTCGAAAATACTTGCGAGCTTCGTCTCATTTTTCTCTCGTGAAAATATTCGCGTAAAGTCAAAAACTCCGGGAGCTCAATACATAACGACGCCGCCCAGAACATCCATTCCTACAACTTCCTGGCGTAATACCGAAGCTTTGGACGGACCAGACTGCTGAGGGGAAAGGTCGAGGGGTGTATTCTCGATTTAGACTTACACCGGGATGCTTCGCTGGGCGGAAATCGATTTTATAAACATCCCGGACAGCGTTCGGTCTTTGCAAAGCAAAGATAAAAAAGAGAGAAAAACTCTCACATGTACAAACATAACTGGGGATAAAAAAGAAGAAAATGAATGGGAAATGGAGAAAAAACAAGTGGAAACTTGGGTGGACGTTGGTCAGTGAAATTTAAATAGAACTTTCGAATCGACGCGAGGGAAGAGACTCATTGCACATGACTTTAATTAATTCACACCCCGACGGGATTTGCGTTTTGAATTTCTGACAGTTCGCTCAGCTAGACTGCAAATTCAAACACAAACCTCCTGCCCTTTGATTTCGGAATAAACAGAAACCCGAACCCTCTTGATTTCGCTCAATCCCTTCTCACTCTGTTTTCTTCCCCATCATGATTTCTCATCTCTTTACGTCTCGATCCTCGCTCTCGCTGTGGTGCGCAAAAGCATCCAGAATCATAATTCGTGCTCGCCGTTGCGTGACCCACGCAAATAGTCGAATATTTACGGTTTAGTACTTATCAACATATAACGAATTTGTACACGGTAATTCAAAATATACATCATTTTTGCCCTTGGCATTATTTTCCCCACGACAAATCTTATCGATCGAGAATAAAACTTTGATTCGTGTATCAATCAAAGTTTAATCAATCACAGAATCTTTTATCTCTTCTCCAAGACTATTTTTGGCTCCTTTATGCTTACAAGATTCTTGGGAATTTCGAGACCCTACAAATTGATGGAAAGAAGTATATTTTTTATGGAGGTTTTACTTTAACGAACTTGCTGATTATATCTTTAACCCCATTTCCTCGATCCGACAATCTGACGTCTCATTCTCCCACTTTTCTTACCTCTTGCTCCGCCAACCTCGAGGGTCGAACCGTTATTCCAGACCGAGGAAAAAGCAGCAAAAGTACGGACCGTACTTTCATTATTTTCTAATCATAAACATTACGAAATTATCGAAAATTCTCCTACGCGAACGTGTTTCATTGCGGTGACAAGAAAATTTAAAAACGCATTTTTATCGCTCTGTTTGCATTCATTTTTATTGCGCATGTTGAACTCACAAATCGACACGAACACACATAACGAATGCAGAGAATCGTAGATAAACATATTTACACATTGATATGGATGTGAGAAACGCAAATACGTTGTTATTTCTGTCTATTACTGTAAACCGTGGAGAATATCGTAGTGATATTTGCATGGAAGGGCACTCCTTGCTTTGCAGCCTGCGGAATAAAGCATGTAAAGATTCATGCTTCATATATATGTATTTTTGATTTTTATTGGCATGAGAGAAAAATGTGAAAACGTTCGTTTATTTTAAAAGGATGCGATACATTGTCTATCTTCGAGACTCAAACGCGACTGGTAGGTGGTACAGTGGGTTGAAAAGGCCAGTGAACTCGCGCCGTCATACCAAGGGAAAGAGTCCTTTCGTACGTGTATATCCTTCATGGAAGCACATACAAAATGGTATATTCGTGACTGCTGTGTGAATTATGCATTGCGATATTTTTACTCCGTTGGCCCTTTCCCTCTATTCTCTCCATTTTATTTTGTAAACTCATATTTTTCTACACATATACAAGTATATGGCTGCGCGTCGGCATTAATTGTACAGACGTCGGGTATGTACACATACTGGGAATAGAAGTGATAGCAGGACCGAGTGTTGAACAGCCATCAAAGTCGACGTAAACGTTTGACCATCGCACGCCAGAGTTTCCATTGTTTTTCTTGATTATTTTTCGCACACACACACAGCTTGATGATTTTAATTAATTTACAAATGAATTAGTAATCATAATGGAGTATCGTTGGCATTCTTTCGAAGGGTGAAACGTTCGCTTTAAACTGTTTGGTAGTTAAACTGTCGAAGTTTCAAACATTCGCATAATTTATCGAAAAATAGAGTTTTTGATAAAAAAGCAATGCGACCTTTGAAAATTGCCTATTTTATTATTTTCGGACGTTCGGGCTGGTTTTATTTTCACTTTGGAAAAGTTTGATATTCCTTTTTTGAAAAATCTGTTAACCAGCGAAGCGCACTTTGTGCTGCTGCTGAAAACTTTGAGAATAATCGGTGCAGTGTTGGAACATTTTATGCATACGTCGCTAGGGCGGAAAACGTCGTGGAAACTCGTATCGAATTTCAATACGAACTTTAGCTTGAAAGAACACGTCATATATATGAAAATCTCGTACCAAATTCACTTATATATTTAGCTCGGGGTGTAACAGCAGAGAAAATACGTTTTTCAAAATTTCAAAGAAAACATTAACATCGCGGTTGAAATTTATTTCGCTTTTTTGTTGAGAGTTATAAAATAAAAGTTTATATGGCAAGTTTGTGAAGTAAAGAGTGAAAACAGTCGTAACTTGACGATCTCTTTTTTGCTTTGTATAGAAACGTGTGTACGGATATGAGCAACATTCTACGCAGAAAAGTCTCCCCTTGGCTGTATGTTCGTAAACCGCGGGGAGCTTAACTCGAAAGTCTGGTGGAATGACGAGCTGTCGGTACATAATAGCGAATCGAACATCCGTGTTGCCTTTTCAACCAAAGTATATACGCTCTGTAAAGAGAGTTTATGTCCTTCCTATACACACGTATATACATTCATTAGCGTTAGATGACTTGAGGCGCAAAATGAACCTCCGAAACCGTAAATTGTTTGGCTTTGACGGTGGATTGGCACTGATCCGATTTGCGTTGCCTCTATCGGCTCAGCTTTTCCCAAAATAGATGGGTTTGCAATTCTTTTGGCACTTGTCATCCGTTCGCCATGAAATTCAAGGGAATAAATTCCCGACCAAGAGTTTTATCAACTCGTGTCGTTGCATTAAGCATATTTGTCGATTTCGAGATTATTTTATATTTTTCGTTTATTTCGTGACACAAAAAAATCGGAAAAAATGGTACGAGACTGTGCCGGAGATTGAAGAGAAAAGGTTACGGATTAAAAGTGATTTATGGATGAGGATAGCAATGAACGAATCTCGAAATATTGCTGGAAGAATAAAAATATAGTGTGCGACTTGGCACAAATAAATAAAAACAAGTTCACCCCTTGGCGGCGATGAGACGAGTGAAAATATTTCATGAAAACGATAAAACTTTCACGCTTACGACGCCACAAAAATTCCCCGTTTGCTCGATTATATATAGCATTGCAACCAAACCCTCAAGATAAATGAAGTCCTCCGCGTGATCGAAGTGATGTGGCTTTGCGCCTGTACAAAGGCGCTAGAAACTCACCCTGCTCAACCTGCTTCTCATTTTACATGGACACGCGATCCACTGAAAACTTGGATAGCACGATTTCTCACCAAGAAGCAGATTAAATACACTTTAGTAAAGAAAGAAAAGAAAAAATACGTACATCGAAGAACTGCTCGCCAAGTCCGATGGAAAAAAAAAAGAGAAAGAGTAATTTTGCTTATCGCTCAGAAGCGCGCGCGATGTCCTCCGATAAAAACTTTAAATTGTCACGAAAAATGCCGAGCGGTATAGCACGACGCGGAAGTTTTGCGGAAAGCTGCGTTAAACGAAGCAGAAAGAAAAAAGTCAAAGCCCCGATTTAGGAGAAATTAATAAATCTTCAACTTTCGCAAATAAAATTGAACACGCACGTGAAGCAAGTGAAAAGACCTGAAACTCTATTCTCAACCCATCTGACCAGCCATAACTTGTTAAGCGAGTAAACCACCAATTTTTACAGCCAAAAGTTACGACGATCTGCTTATTCGGCTTTCACAAATCCCCCTCACTCAAATCGTGTTCGCACGCTGTGGGAAGTGAGAAATAGTCAATTTCGCGGCTGTCAATGAATTTTATACCCAAAGAGAGGGAGAGAGGATTTAACCTGGAAATTGGGGTGTAAGGTACTTCGCAGTTGACACTAAGGAGGTTCAGCTAAGTTGCGACACAATCAAAACCTGTCAAACTTGGAAAAAAGTGGAAGGGTTTGGTGGAGGGTGAATATCCAGCATATTTTGGTGGACCAGCTTGTGTATATTTTCAGATCCATAAGATATATCTTGCATATACAAAAGGTATTATGTATGTATATGCTGTATGCATGCGCTTTAGGAACTCGCTCACATATTCTTGTCGGGGGATCGGGAAAAGAGATAGAAAAAAAAAACAAAAAAAAGGAAAAAAAAACGCGGAAAAGAGAGAGATAAATGCGCATATATTGTGAAGTAGCAAATCTTGCGGAGTATGCCAAGACTACGAGCCAGAGTTTTCATATCTCCATCGGATTCTCTATATTTTACTGGAACCATGTGCCATCTCTTTCTCACTCTCACGTTTTACTGTTCTTTGTTTTACTTGTTCATTCCCGCTTTTTCCATCATTTTTCAGCTCCCTTTCTCTTAGCCTCTCGTTTTTTTTCTCTCCCTCCTCCATTTTTCGGCCAATCTACTTTACTCCATCTGCCAAGACATGGAACAGTAATACCTCACTATACTCTCGACAATGAGAACGAACAGCTAGTATAAAATAAAAAAGAACGATCTCTTTAAAGGAAAATTAAGACATTACCCACTGCGATAATGCTACCCTAAATCCCAAAAGGCACTGAGAAGGAGCGAAAAGATAGGACTAACGTTGAAGAGGCGATAACAAAGAGACGTTACATCCCCTATTTAAAGCCACTTCTGTCAACCAAACCTGATCACCTTATCACGTACAGGTTTAAGGGGACGGTCAAATCGTTTGGAAAGTTGAAGCTCGTATATTAAAGAATTATTTATTTATGATTAATCGATATTCGTAATTCCATTGTGTCAACGTTAATTTTCCTAACGAAATAATATCTTTCTGCTGTATCGATTTCATTATAGTCGCGAACAGGTTAGAACATGCAGAACGGCAAAAGGACTTGAAATGGTGAAATTATCCAAAGAGTAATTGACATTGATTAAAGGGCCGATCCTGAGAACAGTTGAGAAATGAGAATGACATTGCGAAAGCGTAGTATTAATCGGTTAACGATCTCGTAGTACGTCGTGCTTTAACACGTACAGGAAAGGGTATACGTGGATAATTCACACGAATGAAAAAACATGAGCAATCGTGCGGAAGATCGCGACTCAACAACGACGAATGCTAAATTATGTATAGGATAGAGGGGCATTGATTCACCGACTGGATATATAGAAAGGGTCATAGGAAAACTATATGCCATGTCTCTGTAGACGTGTCTCCACACTAATGAGCGAGCAGCAAGCTAACATCAGTAGCACTAAGCCCCCGGAGGATTAGAAGCCTCGGGCGAACTGGCTCAAATGCCGCGTGTAACTCGAAGCCACTCCTCCAAGATCGAGAACGTTACTCCACGTTCTCGTCTCATGATTGCTCCTCCTTTGTTCAACACGTCAGAGCCTCACCTTTATTCACTCACATACATGCATACCTATCTAATCCCTCGAAATTCGATACAGACTCTATACGCGAAACACCGATATCGCACTCAAAACAGAATTCGCCGAAAATCCTCGAAGCGACGAACCCCCGATATTACGAATAGTGCATAAATCTTCCGACTCTGCCGAAATTCAAAATTTTCATCTCAATCGATCATCAACCTTTTCCTGTCCATCTGGTTTAACGAGCTCATTAATTCTGCATGATGAATTTACTTTGTTAATAATTAAGCAACAACTCCATCCAACTTTGCCACGTTATTAATTCATGAGCTTGAATTATTAAGGTGGTTAACTTTCTCGAGTTACATAGTCTCGGAGGTTCGGAAAAGGGAATTTATCACGTGATGATGTGACGCGTGATAGAATTTTGAATCTCGATACAGTAAACAATCTAATGAGCTTCCTGAATTGGAAATGTCGATCAACTCGATTGTCGGGGAACGTTCATCGCGCCTGGGGGCTTTTAAAAATTCACTACCATGTGGGAGAGAGCAGCTCATTATTTATTTCTATGACACCCCATTAGACGTCATGCCGCGAATAGTTTCGCTTAATTGCCGAAGCTTAACGTCAAGATTACCTTTTTGTTTACTGTCTTTTTTTTTTGTTCATGGGAATTGCAGAAAAACTGACTCGGATTTGAGGGAAGAAAGTATATTGCAGCTCCGAAGATTTTCACTGCCGCGGAAAATCTTTGGACAGTGCACTAACGACCCTATTGACCACAGTCATTTGGTAGCGGTATGTTCCTTAATGAGAGCAGGCACACCCAAGAAGAGCTCTGGATAACGATTTCAGAGAGCAGGTTAAACCGCTTGCAGTTTTCGAGCCCGGGAGCGCTCCACAAGGCGATGTAATCCCGAGCTGAGCTCGGCCAAAGATCCTTTTCTTTTCTCATCTCAGCCTCACGATGATCAACCATTGTGCAATAGGGAGAGCATTTTTAACTGAATTTTCACTAATTGTTGAAACGTAATATCGATGAGCAATTGTTATCATCGCGATTTCCCGCGCGATTATCGTTGATAAAAAATTCCCAGAGTTTGCCAACAAAGTTTCGAGCTTCGTCGCACAAGCCCGAGACTATTTTATCTTAAAAAACAGTCCTCCTCTTCGCGTGGCGACAATCGAAAAATATTTATTTTCCAATGGAGAGTATCGAATGAATCGTTACGTTAGCCATTCGACTATCTCCGGCTACTTACTCGTGGTTAATGTGCAATACATTCTCATCTTATCGGTGCAAAGTTGAATCGAGTTTCAACTCCCAATGCGGCAAAGAGGCGGAAGAGAGTCAGAGGGACTTTTTAAATGGTGTATTTACGTCAATCTACATGCTTGAATCTAAACGTCAAAGTTAGAGCCTTGCTCTCTTTTGAATTTCTCTCCCGAAAAATATATATTACCCAGATACCATCTATCGTTCTCCCCGATTCGAATACTTCGTACCACCGGCACCTCAGCATATATTTTACTTCGCGGCCATTCGTGCGTCTCGTAGATGCTCCTTTCAATTTCAGAATTCTTCTGCAAAATTCTATACGGAATTTCATACGGAGAATATGCCAACGAAATCGTGTGTTCCGGATAAACCGTGATATATATTTCGAACGATATGTAAGTCACGACCGTTCCTTTTGTTTCGAATCGCGGAATATCCAGTTAAACGGCTGTATTTATCGACGTATAGATATAATACGTAGTTATAAATCAGTGTACACGGTGAATCAGACAACTACGAATAGTTGAAGATACCGGGGTTTCCCAAACCGAGACAAACGCCAGACTGAATATCCGATCGATTCGACGACTAACCACTTAATTATCCTTAGATGTATGTGCCACTGCAAGCGATATGCTTTATCGCAACTTTCCACGCAGCAATTGATAGAATTGAACAAACTCAAGAAATGTCTATACGTTGCAACATTATTGTGGATTTTTGTGCTTGTGTCTCGGGTCGAGGGTGTTTTTTTATTCAAATTCATAACTGGTTATTTATATATCGAGTAATCCGATTCTGGGATGGAATGAATAATTAAATGTGGAACTAAATTCGCCACAAAAGGATTTTCAGACTGCCCGTCGACGGATTTCATAAATTCACATTGAATTACGTTGATTAAAAAGAATTGGGTCATTGGGGCCAAGTGAACGTCAGCAAAGAAATTATTGAGGGCAATGTAGACGGATTTTGAAATTTTCTTCGTTTGCTTAATTCAGGAGCTCTCGATCCCAATGAGTCTGTCACAGCATCGGCGTTTGAATTTCTTCGTTTCGACGAGCTTTGTGGTGACGAATTCATCCCCCCGGGGGCCTTGTATTTTTCAAGAGATTTGGTATTAACTTTGTATCAGCGAGTTAAGGGCATCGAAGTGAATAGTGAGACGAGTGTTTAGTCGTTGTATATTTTGGGACGTTCGCTGGGAGTTATTCCTCATTAATTCTCGCGAAGAAACCAGACAGTGGAGCAAGATAGTATTTGTGGAGACACGAACAAGTAGCCCATTTCTGACACGATTAGCCATGATTCCTTGGCCGGATACCATTAGATTTTAATGCTGTAAGGCGAGCCGAGTAATCTTGGTTTAGATGATCCTGCATTACTTTGCTCAATGTTATACTTCATGCTGGAATTCACAGCGTCCGCGGAGCAGAGAAGCAGCCTCTTCAGGGTAGTTTATGAGCTTGGGCGAGCCCAGCCGTGTAGGACCACAAAATCATGATATACCTCCGAGTTCCTGAGATCGCAACCCTTTTATTATCATTCTTATTATCATCGCCGGAGAGTTGTACAACGCTGGGTTTTAAAGTTTTTCAGATTGCGGAACAACCCTTATTCGACTCTCTTTCTCTCTCTCTCCCTTTTTGCACGCAGCCTCTCTCCCTCTTTCATGTTTTCTCTCTCTCTCCCTCTGGAGACTTCCTCATCTGGAACTCTCGTCTCTCGGGGATAGAGGGTGAAGCAGGTTCATAGAAACATCGAGCATATATATCTATGAAGCTTTTCTACTCTCTACTTCAAACGTTTATTCGAGTGATAAAAAAAAAGAAAGAAAAAAAAGAAAAATCGTACATAGGGAAATAGTTGAGAAAGTTAGCGGACTGTGGGGCCGTTTCAGTACATGCAGAATAATTGAGGCCTTTACTTTTTCTACTGCTTTGCGTGGCATAAAATATAGATTTTTCAAGCGTTTCAACTTTTTGTTTCTTGTACAATGGAAATTCAATTCGGTTTCTACATCGAAAACAAGTTTTTTCCGAGCCCCGAGGCCCGTCGTGGAGCAAATCTCGATTGCCTTCCCAACAAGTCAACAGCTGATGCGAATTTTTTTATTTAATTGTGTGTGTGTGTTTGTGTTTTTTTTTCATTTTTACTTTTGCACGTTGAAAAAGTAAAGTTTTGTTTCCGAGAGGAAATTGCCTCGAATTTTTCATTCTTTCGGTGGTATAATTATCGTTATTCCCAAATTATAATCCCCGGATATGACTTAGGAGTGAAAAATGATTTTCATTCGGACACTTTTTTCCTGCGCTCTTTCTAGCGTATAACTTTGACCCATATTCGCAGCCAGAGGAACTCTACGATTCCGTCAATTAGAATATTAGAATGAGCGTCAGACTATGAATTTTTTGCCTTAATTCTTTGTCCCCTTCCATCGTCTTTTATCTCGATTTTTTTCACAGCACTTTTTTATTCCACTGTCTTCTCTGTTTCTTTCTATTTTTTCTTTGCATCTCATCTTATGACGTTTCTTCTTAGCTTTCGTATAAAAGCCTCTTCAGTGACCCTCGTCTTACGGAACCGAGAAGAGCACACAGAGAATAAAAGAACTGGAGATGAATATATTCCAACTCGAGCGTATATTATATCAGTGCTAAAGTGAGAAAGAGTCTGAGAGCAAGGGAGAGGAAGAAGAGAGAAAGCCAAAGAGATTGAGGGACCGAGAGAGAGAGAGAGAGAGGGAGAGAGGAAAAGCTCTTGTGGCACCGCAAGTAGAGACAGCAGTGTCTGCCATTCGGTCTGCTCCCTCTTTTTTTGTCTCTCTCACAGTTTTCACTCCGCCAAAGCAAGACACTAGAGATTCTCGGGCACAGTATACTGACTCATTCGGACGCATCGAATTGCCTTTCTCCGGCCACCATGAAACGTTGCTTATGAAGCTCATTAAAGCTCGGTATACTTTTATGCATTTTCCAATGCCCATATATATAAATGTATATATCGTTTCGTACATAACTCGATGTATACGCTTGAAAATATAAATATAGAGAAATAAAGCTCTCTCGGAGGTTTTTTCTTATCAGGACACCGTGACAATTCGAGAGCCAATTTCAGCTCAGATACTTTCGGTATAATGAGAGAAAAAGAACCAAGAGGAATTAAATGGAGTTTTTTTTCATCGCGTCTTTCCTTCAAGCCTGCCTTGTCTCCCGTGGGTGCCTTCTTTTGGAATTAATCCGGAAAATTAGGAAACCCCTTGGATGAGTTTAAACGTAAATTAGAAATAAAAATAGCCTTCCCGAACTAATGAGACTGGCGTATTAACTACGGATTATTGTAGAAACAATTAGGATAGTCAGCGACATTCATAAGAATAAAATTCTCCATGAAGTATAATTCGCCATTTCGTTCGTCACATTTAGTTGCCCCAGTTAGTTTCTCGTTCTCGAGTATTTTGGTTGTGACATTTCGTTGTTTGTCTGCTCGAATATTACAAGGAGCTTGCATGAAATTTATTTTAGTTTTAAAGACGAGCCAT
This sequence comes from Hyposoter didymator, assembly GCA_037952995.1. Taxonomy (NCBI): domain Eukaryota; kingdom Metazoa; phylum Arthropoda; class Insecta; order Hymenoptera; family Ichneumonidae; genus Hyposoter; species Hyposoter didymator. Next base: position 9,246,745 of record JBAJMU010000004.1, read on the forward strand.
TTAAATGTATAATTTTGAATTAGCTTTGTCGACGAGGATGAAATTTACTTAAGTACTCGAAACTCGAAACATTCGTTGAAGGTTTAGGGAGGATGCTTTTACCATGGGGAGAGTAGAATAAGCGGATAATCCTCTGGGCAATGAATTATGTTAAACACGAAAGTCGAGATTGTTTATACGCTGTGCGGTAAGAAAAGGTCTGTCACGGTATGATCGCGCGAGGGTGCAAGCGTGCTTCTTTGTCATATCATCCAAGGGCGCAAGAGGGAAGAAAGCGAGCGAGGAAAGAGTGAAAATATTTGCAGTCTGGTGCGGAGGAAGGTGCAAGTAAAATGCACGGAAGGAGGAAACGTTGCCACTGAGCTTTACACACAAATGACATCAGCTTTAAGCTACACCCTCGCACGTCGAATTAGGGTAATTTATCGACGCGTTATTTATGCTACCCTTCGCTTCTAACCAACCCTCACGTTCGCCAGATGCACCTTGAATACGTAAGACACGTGTATAAAAAATACAACATGTTTTCGAATTATTCAACCGGCCAAAATAATCGAGCTCTTTTTTCCTTAAAAAATACATAATCCAAAACAAATACATCGACGCGTTTCGTCTCCAAAGTAATCGTTCGCTTAATTCCATCAAATCCAGAGGATTAAGTTTGCTGGAACATTTATATCCGTTTATTTTTCCTATACTCGTCATTTTTTACGAGACAGATATTTGCATTTAGATTGCTTTTTTTTTCTTAAACGAAGACAATCATTTCCATACAAATCATGTTTTTAGGCTTCCGTGTAGTATCAGAATTCTCTACCTATACCGAGAACCACCTTCATTTTGTTTTATCCACGGGAAATGAGAGATTGACGAGAAGGAAGAACGCGTAATTTTTTGAATTTATTTATTAAATGACGAAACGACTTTTCGAAATTAAAAAATATGCAAAAATTCAAAAATTTGAGAATTCCTTATCGACCTTTTCAATCGTCCTGGAATACCTCGTGTACACAGAGATTCCCATGTTTATACCTATAAGATATGTATTATAGTCAAAGTGGTTACCGTTACTCTCCCTCCGAGACAACAAGCGGTCGGTCGATTCTCGAACCCTTCCAGCCAGAGAGAAAGAGCGAGAGAGAGAGAAAGAGAGAGAGAGAGAGAGATGAGCACCAAAAGTAGTTCAGGTCCGTTCAGTACTAAATTCCATGGCGTGAATATTAGACGTTTCAACGCAAATAACCTCGCATAGTTCTAACATACCACAATTGATAATAATCATAAATTGTATTAAATTTACTTAGAGCCGTACAAGATACCATTACGATTAACAAATAGTTCGAACAGCCGCTAAATTCACTATTTACAATGCCATTATTTCTAGACATATGAATGTGAAAAAAAAAATCAGTAAAATCACGAATGAGATTTATTTCGATGAAAATCAAAGGGAATTTTTATATTTAATTATTTTAATACTTCGAGTTGCAAACATCGACGTTTGTCAATTTTGTGAAATGTTAATTTTCCAGATTCTCCGAGTGCCCAAAGTTAAGGGATTTAATGAGGAAAATTAAAAACTTTTGAAACAAGGGCTCTTGAGATGAAAAAAATGGTGAAAGGAATTTAATTACTTTTTCTACAGCATCTGACACGCTCGAGACACTTAGGATTTGTATAATCAATAATTAATATATTTGCCAGGAGACAAGGGACAACAGACTGAAGCTGTTTTGTACTTTTTAGCGTGTATACTAAACAGCATTACGTTATCTTGTTGTCGTATCGGATCGATTTTTTTTTCCCATTTTCTCTTTCATTATACACTCGGGCAAGAGAAGATGGAACGCGATATGTATATGTAGTGGTACTTTTCTCGAGAGCAGCGCTCGCGAGAAGAGGGTCAGAGAGACCCATGCCCGAGAAAGATCGTAAAAGCCCATGGGACAGAGGCTAGGACATGGGCAAAGTAGGAGGGTTCCCTCATTATTTTACTATTCATGTAGCTTCGGGTCTCCACTCTGTTTTCTCTCTTTTCCTCCGTCTCCCTTGCTCTCTCTTTTTCCTCACACAAGTACGTATAACCGTTGCTCTGAAATTCATTTCCGCTCCCTTGCTTCGCCTTTTGGAGGACCTGCGCACCGGTATTCCTTGATCTTTTGGGAAATTGAGAGCCTCTTTTCGCCATAATATATCTTTGTCTCGTTATTTATCCTTTTTCCAATTTTCTCTTCTTTTTATTCCCCGACGATTTTTCCACGTGGGCCCCAGAAAGCAAAGGAAATTTTTTTCTTTTTTCAATAAATATCAATACTACCTCCTGTCTTCAGAAAAGAATTTACAGCGTTCTTGGAAATGCAATGGCTGTGGAACAAAAGTGTGGAATGTTTTAATAATATATTCATGTCTGCATTACCCAAACAACACACTGTCGTCCTTGGCTCTACAAACATATAAATACTTGTATACTTTTCAAACACTACGAACCACCTTTATTCAACCTTTTGTGTAGGTACTTTTCAAATAAATGGGTAAACAATTATTTACAAGAAAGTTAATTAGATGCATACATTTCCAAGCTCTTTCTCCCTCCCACACAGTCATCTTTGTGCTTATTTTGCCTTTTCCATTTCGCCATTGCTCAAGAATGTAAAGATTCCCTTTTGTCCATTATTCTCGTTTGTTACGCAAATATTTACAGCTTTTCTTGTACGCATTTTTGTTTTTCACTTGGACGCGACTTTTCGTGTTCGTAGGTCAAAGTTCCAATTTTTCACTCACGCATTTGTCCCAGAAGGGCACTTTGTCCCATTCGCCTTCGTCTTGGTCTCGTTTTGCGCATCACGAACCCGTTTTTTTTCCAAAACTTTACAATGGAAAGCCTGGGCAAGTATTAATGGGATTCGCACGAACGCGCGAGGACTTGGACGTACAAAAGAGAATTTTCTCCTTTGAGCATTCTTACTCCCGCTCGTCGCGCCGATCTGTGGCTACGAATGTGTTTGTTTCCCCGGGTTGACCGGGGAAGTCACAAATGTCCTCGGCCGGATAACCTCCGATGATCCAATTGCGAGAGATCATCGACGTTGAATTTTTATTGATCTCGAGTAACCCAAATTCGATATTTACACGAGAAAAGACGAAACTAATAGACCAACCTCGTTTTTTCTCTGAATTTTGTTTCAGGTCTCGAGAAGTACGGGGATACTCTCGCACTTTGTCAATCTTAACGTCGTCGTACCCGAAGCGTTTATATTGGGAAGCGAAGAGCATCACGTGGACGTGGGATCAATTATAAATCTCGTCTGCATAATAGAGAAGGTGAGACACTTAATTACCGACAAAACTAATAAATATTCATGCATTGTCCGGTTTTCTCTGTTTACTCGTTTGCGTGTGAAATATTGTTGAAAGAGCCCGAATGTTTGTTTGAAATTTCGCCAAGGGATCTGTGACGTTGAGCCGGGTAAAAACTTTTTTTTTTCCCGCCACCCAACGTAAAAAGATTCAACAAAATTGTGTTTCGTGGGTCAAAATTGATCGAATACTGTCAATCACTCGAAAGGTTAAAAATTTCCAGCAACTTCGAACTGAAAAACTAAAAGTAGAAAAATGCGATTGTTTCTGCAGTTAACAATAAATTTAAAAAAAATTTAATTAATGAAATTTGAATCTTCCGGTCGGAACGTTTCAATCGCGCTCAGCTGAACCAAAAACTAATAAAATAATGAAACTCCGAACACTTGACAATATTCGACCACCCGAAATACAAAAAGTTTTGTTTTTCAAAAGCTAAACAATTAACGGGTCAAACGCACCGAATGATTCAAATTTCATTGGAAAGTGCGATTGTATTTTTGTACATTGATTATCCGACGAGAAAAAAATGAGAGTCGCAGGGATAAAGAGACACGAACACGCGGAGAGAAGGAGAGATAAAATGCCGCAGGAATATCGGGTCAGCAAAAAATGGAACGCACGAATTCACAACTCCCCTCGAACCTGAACCCTGTAGCGGACTTTACCACGGGTATAAATTAATCAAACACTTTTTTTCTCCTCGTTTTTTTTTTTTATCTCAAAAATGTGAAAATAGCAACGCCAGACTGATGAGAATTCTCGTTAATGCGATACTTTTTTGTCTCATTAATCGCTTCGAATGATAAGTGAATTAAAGCGATCTCTGGGTCCAGTGGAAATTCAGCTGTATTGCGGGTTGAGATAAAAAAAAAATTGGAAATAAAGTGAAAGAGTGAAAAAAAATGGGGTCTCGTTAAGAGGTTGTGCGTTTAAGCCGGAGCAGGCAGGAGTAGAAACAATGATGGCATGTTTTCTATACATTATTGAAGCCGTAAAAAAGCATTATTTCTCGGTTTTATATCAAATTATACGCAAGGCAAACTTTCGCAGACTTAAATCATTATTTTCAAACCTCGATCAGATTTCATTTCGAAGGAAATGAAAATTTTTTACATTTTTTTCTTGCTGATATTTCATCGCGTACGAAATTGCCCATAGCTCGATAAGTCGACGGTTCTCTTTTTCGAAAAAGTACCTCGTGTGGCAATAAATATCAAAATGCAATTTCGTACGAATTAGTGGAAAAAGTTTTTATGGTATTTTTTCCGTTGTGCAGTTCCTTCTCCGAAATGTCAGTAACATTGAAATATCGAGCACGAATGTTTAATTTACATTTTAGTAGCTTTTAAATATCCATCACGAAAGATTGCATAAAAGAGTCACAAAAAGCATGGATGTCGGGAAACATCGGTTGAATAATAAAAAATTTATGTGTCAAAATAAAAAGGGCAAAGCAACGATCGTAGTTTTGCGCATTTAACGATGAAAAAATCGGCTTTTTTCACTTTTTTTTATCGTTTATCTGTTATTTAATCTCGGACTGTTTTTTTTTTTATTTGCCATGTATAAAAGGAACCGCTTGATATTGCGGGGGCGAAGGTGGAAAATTGAACTTGTATCCATAAACATCGATGCCCTCAAAGGCTAGTAGGAAATGGAAAATAAAAAAAAGGCAAATGCACGAACCATCCATTTTCCCCTCTAAACTTTAGTATTATATGCAAATGATTATTATTCATACATATACATCGCACTGACTCTCTTTTGTAAGGACCACTCAAAGATCGTAGGGTCCTAGTAGCAAGTAGTTGTTTATCGAATTCCTCACACCCCTGGGCCAGCCATACGAAGATAAAAATGTTCGAGTCAGCCAGAAACAGTGGGTTGGATATATACGAAAGGTCCGTGTCCGGAGGAGGACGGGGAACCGGATACTTCATGATACCATTCGTAACTGTACACCAACGAACCAACCGAGCGAAAACGCTAAATCTCTCGGAAGATGCGCAACGAGAGAGAAAATTTAATGTTCCATAGCTATATCCGCGAACGAATAATCGATATAAACTCTAACGTAGTTGGGATAGAGAACAAAAACAAAACAAAAAAAACAGTCTTCTGGCCCGCGTCAAAATTTCGTTAACTTCTGTCCAAGAATGATGACAAAATCGGAAAGTCGTTGTAACTGGCTCTCATCGCGTTTTCGTTTCGAAAAGATAGACTTTTGAAAGCGGAACAAAATAAAAAGTGATCCTCGAAGAAGATATTCGCACAACGCGAAGCAGTAATTTTCATTACGTGACTGACGGCTCGTTCTAGTTTTCAAATTTTCGTCAAAAACTTGTAGAAAATAAAAATTGCATTGTTCTTTTATTGTTTTTTTAAATAAATTAATTTAAACAATTTTTTTTTCGCTCCGTGGAATCTTTTCAGATTTACGTTACTCCTCAGTTCCTGTGCATAAGATTTTTTTAAATTTATACGGTTTTTGTAACTGTATTTGAAAAAAAAAGCGAGATATTGATTGAAACATTTTTAGAACACGGAGCTTCAGAATTTCTTATTCGTCGTTGGTAGTTATTGAAACGGATCCATACCCTCGGAAATATTCCGATGAAATTAGTAGCTTGTTACTTTCACGGAAATACGTTTTTTTCGCCGTCGCGAGTGTAAATACGAAACGTGGTTAATTTTTATAACGCTTGTCGTCAACGCGAGAAAGAAAAACTGGAGAATTAAACGTAAGCCTCTCATAATTAGATGTGAGGATGTAGGGAGGGTTCCATTGAATCAAGATCGATTTGAAAATATATACTCGGTGGAATGGAGTTTTATAGAAGACGCGATATATATGCATCAGTAGAAAAGCGTCGTCACTATCGTAGCACGTTATTTTCTCATTCATTTCATATCAGAGCTGCTTGCGCTTGATTCACGACTGATTGAATGCTTACGAGAATATTCCATGAATTCGCAAGGGACCGAGACTCACATAATTAAAAAAATAAATAAATATACGTTTCCGGAATAAAATAAACGATAAAAGAAAAAAAAAACGCATGAGGAAGGACGACACTGCACAGAGGCATTGAGCCATTTCCAATATTACAGAAGATAAAAAACGAGTAAACTAGATATACCTATAGAAAATTATCGGGCAGAAATGATCAGTAGATATGGAGAAAAATCCGAGAAATCTGTAGCGCGGAAAACTTTTTCCGATCCGCGTATTTCATGGTGGAAAAACTTTGTCTGTGTAATTTACCATTCAACGTTCGATCATGAATAATAAGAACATGGAAAATGAATATATTTCAATTTCATTTGGGCTTGATAATATTGTGAATTAATAAAAAATGCTTCGGAATATTCGGCTTTTTTTGCTCGATCAATATATTTTCGTGTTTATTTTTTGAGCAGGAACGTTATGAATAAAATAAGACGTCAATGAAGTTTTCCATAATTTATCACGGTTCGAGAAATCAGGCGAAAATATTAAGTAAATACATCGACAGGCAGCAACGAAATAACGTACTAAAAAAAATATCCTCCGGGGAAAAAACTCCCGATGGCTACGTACGGAGCCTCCAGCTTGGCTGGAATGAATTTACTTTTCAATATAATCTTCAAGATTATGTTTTTCGCACAGTTTATGAAAATTTTATTGGAACACAAGATACCAAGTTAATCGCTTTGAAATCAGTATTTCGGTCAACGTTCCAAACGACTAAACGTGCCGAACGCGTGAGTGAAAATGAAATTCGCAAAATTTGACGAAGAAAAAAGTTTTCTACTGTGGCAAATTTCTGTCTTCACAAAATTATGGATTCGAGAATTCTCGATATAAATTTATATCGAAAGAAAAAGGAGGATCATCCTTTTCTTCGAAATCCCATGGAAGACATTCCATGGGATATGCGGGTTTTCCGAGGCTAAGTTATAGCCCAATAATTAAAATCCGGAAATTAATTATTTAGGGAAGAAAAATGAGGCTTTGATTATGCAAACGACATTTGTGGCTTTCGCCGGTCTGAAAGCCCCAAGCAATACACATACCTTGTGGGTTCAGAAGGTGATTGAGGGCTGATTTGCCTGGAGAGAGGAAAAACCGACGAAAGTACGAGCAGCGGTTGCTGTTACGAAAAAAAAAGTCCCAACGAGCGTGAAAAAGATGCAAATCAACCAACATTCATTTTTATTGGCAACAAAAACGTTGTAACAAAAAATCTAGTTTGTTGCTTCAAGGATGCAATTATCCAAATTATTTTCAAAATGTAACATGAATTTTCCATCAACAGTAACCAATTAAATTTTCTCTCGATTATTCAATTAGTAAATTTCTATCAAAAGGATGACTCGTCCATACCAAATTACAGTGAAGCACCCTGTCGACGTATGAAAATTCAATTTTTCATTCATCCTCATCGCACCTTTCTATATCTAATTAAGTGACGCTCCAATGCAAAATGACTTCCACACTGACGAACGAAACTTTCGAGAGTGCAATCCTCTCATTGATTCTGATTGACGAATTTTCCAAATTATTTTACAATCCGGTTACAACACCAAATCCTCGCAGAGTAATATTAACTCTGTGAACATAATAATCAGTGATGTGTAATGTACGTTACAGAAGAACCATCGAGGGATTTGCACTGCTATTGCATATTTTTTTAAGCTGCGGAATTTGCCTGACAAACCAAAGCCCCAGGATATTAAATACTCACAATATTCTCTCAATAATTACAGTTGAATTCAGGTCAAATGAGGCAAAGCTCATCGCAGTTTAAATTAATCCAATGTCTACTTAAATTTACATCATGCAGTACATGAAAGAATTCTTCGTTTGCCATTAAATACGCACGATCCTCCTTAAATTCGCAATGTTTTTGTCTGAATATACAAATAGACTCAGAATTATGATATTTCTCAAATGTCACGAACACAACGGGTACGAATTTCACTAACGACCTAGATTCCATCGAAGGAGCATATATTTGTATTTGCCATCAAAAAACATTGCATGATGAAATTTGCCTGTGTGATTAATTTTCGTGAGCGAAATTGCGTGTAGACGCACGCACACACACACACACACACACACACACACACACACACACACACATTTTCCCTCATGCAGCACAGCAATGTTACGAAACATTTGAAATTTAGCAGAATATATTTTCCCGTTAATTAACGGAATTACACCTTGGAAATGCTAAAGTATCGTTTTCCGCTCATATCGTTAATCAAAAAGTCTCTCGAAACCACGGATGAACCTTAATGCTTATGTAAATATGGCTAAAAATAACGAACAGAAGTCGGTTCTCTGGAAAATCAAAGAGGGTTGATAATGTTGTTCGTAATACTCGCGGTTTCCCGAGCCTTCGGTGGCTGTAATTACACAATGGGGAGTACGTCACAGTTTCGTAAAATAATACTTCCGAAAGTCCCTGAAATCAGAGTCGGTTCGTTTAATCAGTTCAATAACCGAAAATGTGTTTAAATTTCTTGCTCGAATTGGCACTTGTCGCCTGTTCAGTATATCCAAAGATCCATTTAATCCGATAGAAATCTCGGGGTGGTGAGACTTCGGGGCCCGTAGGACGCATCGTGACCCTAGCCCCGTTTGCCTACTAGCCACACTTGATGTTTTCAGCATAGTGCACGTCATATGCTCCACGTTCTCAATTTACAAACATTGTATGACATACATGCATTACATGAATAAGTATCCGTGCTTTCGGCTCGTAATATCGCTACTGCGCGAAACTGCAGGTCGCACAGACAGACCAAGCGAGAGAGAGAGAGAGAGAGAGAGAGAGAGAGAGAGAGAGAGAGAGAGAGAGAGAGAGAAAGAGAGGAGGAAATTGCGTATGGGTGCAATACAAATGTGTGCGAATGCAGGCGCAGGTTATACCGAGAAGTATATTAGCTCCGGTAACCACAAGCAGATTTAGATCTCTGGCACGAGAGACTAGACTCGTTATATACAATAACATTACTGAGCTACATTACTACGCCATATGTAACGTTACGTCTCGGAATATATATAGCGACTATACATAGAAAGGGCGAGCGGTAGAGATACCATTTCACCGACTCAATTAACGTTCTGAGCCATGTATACTTACGTATATACCGGCCAATCCGTAACATGTATAATCGTAACCCCCATAATGTTTCAGAGTCCAACGCCGCCACAGTACGTATTCTGGTACCACAATAACCGGATGATAAATTACGATACACGCGGTAGCGTCAGCATACAAACCGATCCAGGTCCAGCACAGAGTCGGCTAATCATTCACCAGGCGGTCGAATCTGACACTGGCAATTATACGTGCAGTGCATCAAACACTAAGCCCGCATCGATCTACGTATTCGTCACGGAAGGTATGACTTACAAAATTTTCATTCAAATATGCCCGCAGCTCACCTCCCTGCTGCGTCACTCCACCGCGGCCACCGCTCTTTTACCATAAAACCACTAACGGCTCGACCCGAAAACGAATCGATCGATTCCGTATGGTGAATCGTATAAACGGTCGTTAAAAATATTTATTGAACTGAAACCGATCGGTTATTTTGGTTTCTCTGGCAGATATGCAAAGCTCTCGATACCCCACGTTTCCAGTTTTCTACCAGCACTCGCTCATTCTCTTGTCCTCCGTACCAACATTTTTACCTTTTACGACTATACGCAGTTAAATCTATTTCACCCTCATATTTTTTCTTTTTCGCTATTATTCCTTTCCTGCGGATAGAAACTTTGTAAAATTATTACCATTTTTTCACCGAATCACTCCCAATAATCCAAACTCAATTACGACACTCTGTTGCGATCGCCAGTCACTCCTCCAAATTCGTACTACAAGGAGGTTGTTAGGATTCGGTGCCTTAAAAGATTGAACGAACGGAATTATAGTTTGACTGATTGAGACTTATTCTAACGAACTCTGGGCAACTCTTGGTCTCAGCAGAGACCCTAAGGCAGGGTCCTTGAGACCCTCTGTATCGAGTCCATTCTTTGCAGACTCTTCCATTCTGTTCTCTAGAGCTCCCCATTTCAACAACTCTTAGTTTTTCTTGACATAAACTGTGAACTAAACAGTTTCGTTTTTGTAGAGGCCAGAATTTGGACAGGAAAAAATTCTGCTGCACGTTTTATTGCGAGAGGTTTGACGTTTCAGGAAAAACCAAAGTTTCATGTTCTCCTTCGATTTTTTCGATGGTTCCTGCGCGGCGAATTAAGAGATTGACGATCGTGATTAAAATCAAAATGGCAATTGAATGATCGATGAGCGAAGCTCGCCATTTGGGCAAACGTGGCTTTAAGGATCAATGGAAAAGAAAGTTGTGAGAGAATCATAGCTCCCCAGTAATTGTTAGTGGGATAGCGATTGTTTTTCAATGCGATCAACTCGTTGTCGAGCACGAGGAGAGAGTAATGGAGATGTTTTTTGTGCTTGCAGGTGATAAAATGGCGGCGATTTTACGTCGTAAAACGTCGGGAGCAAAAAGAACGAGCGTCGGAGGTTTGATGCTTACACTCGTCGTAACAGGAGTCGTTTTACTACGATAAACGTTCCACTCGGAACGGTCCATTATAATCATTAAATTTTACGTTTTTATTTTGTTCATTAGGTAGAAAACTTTGCCACTACGATCCTCAAGTACATTTTCGTTTTTCCCCTTCACTCAATCATACATACAAATAAAGGTTAAGAGCTTTAAGGGGCTCTTACTTGGTATATGTATATCTTGAAAGTGAAGGAGATCTCTGCCGATCTACACGTCGTCGCAGTAAGCATTTCTCATTGAAACAAACTAACAACACACATGTACACACGCGTAACCACAGACACACACACACACACACACGTAAGAATAAATAAAAACGATCGAGATTTCTAGGATTTCGATACGAAAAAGAAGAAAAAAATGAACAATTTGGAAAATCGCTGTTGGAATACTTGAGGGTGTTAAAAAATCAATATTTCTCTTTTTTTATCATCCTGAAAGTATAAGCCACACAAACGCGTGCATAAATACGAACAGACCTACGTTTCTCGTAGTTTCTATATATTGGTATACGTATGAGGCGACTCCTTGCGGACTAATAAAACGTACTCACTACATCGACGAAACAGAGACGAAAGCAGTGTGATTGGGCAAGTTGCGACCCGATATTCATGTAAATACTCGTAAGTGTAATCATTCTCGTCGTCGAGTCTCCACCCCATCCCTCTCCTCTCCTTTGTCCTCTCCCTCCCACGCAACGACGGTTTTAGTATATCAAATAAATCCTTAACTATATACTACACACACCATACATACGTATAAATACGTAATATGTGTATGTGCATATACATAAATATATACGTACATGGGGAGTGGATAAATGGAGAAATTGTTTCATTTCTTCATTGCGTTGGTCATCGATTAAATCGCATGCATTTTTCACTATCGAAATTTCTCGACTCTGAGCTCGTGCCAGTTCAACATGTGATTCCTTTCTCGTGTTTTTTCGCTTTTCATTCGAATAAATTTCTGCTGGAAATTGGAAAAATGGGAAATATTTGTGCGAACAGTTTTGCTTGTGGATTTTTTGGGAATTGAAACTTTTTGTGCAGTTTTTTGCATTTTTTACTCATTAATTCCTCGACCCCAACTCTCAGCTTGTAGCAGTTTCACGTTCACCTCGTGTTTTCAATTTTTCAATATTTTTTTTCTTTGTTCAACGAAATTCGAAGAGCGGGACTTCTTTTAGGGCTTTTTCGTTTTTGGGAAAATGAGGTCGAGGGTGATTGAAAAAGTGGGAGCATTAGCGATGGCTCGCGTTCTAAATTCGAATAGAAATAAAGTTGCGGCGATTCTCGTGAATCGATCGTGAAAAAAAATAAAAAATTTAGTATTTTTCATCGTTTTTTTGACATTTTTTGGTTCAAGGACTTTTTTTTGGGGAGAAAAGGAAATTGTTATCCTCGAATAGGGTGAATTGAGGGAACGGCTAGGATTATACATATTTGTATATTTATGCATATGTATGTACAAATATATATGTATAGTTAAGCAAGGACGACAATGATGGACGAAATTTGAAGAATTCAATAAAATCAGTATAGAAAGAGTATGTAGAGCGTTGGAAAATGGAAAGAACGAGGAAATAGGATTACGAATTAGACCTCGGGTGTTTCATGTACCGTTGGCAATCCAAATTATTTTTATTTTTTTATATCTAATTCAGTAACTCATAGATTTTCGTAAATAATAAATAATCGGTCGATTAATCAACGTTCACGTGACGTATCTCGATAGCGATTATGAAGAATTGAAATAATAACGAAATGAGTTACGCAGAAATAACGAAAAGCATTAAACTCGTAAAATCTCGAGCTGCTCAATTGGGAGAAAAAGGATAAACGATAAAAAAATCGAGTTACATCGTCCGATCGTTACTTTTTCATGTTCGTGGTAAGCCAGTTCGTAATTCCAACAATAACTCATGAATGGCGAGCGAAGGGGGACTGATTAACGAATTTGAAGGAAAATACACGATGGCCACTTCCGGGAGGCGGCCTCGACGCCCGAAAATTAATTATCGTATCCACAGCTGAGTTCTCGATTAAATCCGGTAGAAAATTTTCATCGAATGACATTTATTAAGGCAGCGGAAAGGTTTACGTGCATTAGAGGCAAAAAAAATCGTTTTTTTGTTTCGAGAGCATTTCGCGAAAACATCGTACGACCAACGAGGACCAATCAGCACTTTTAAAATGTTGCTCATTCGGTCGAACAATGCCGCAGCGAGTCTAGGGCAGAAAAGTTTGTTTTTTATGTCGTTCGGGTCGGACAAGAATATTGGAATTATGATTATATACATTTATATGCTGCTGCTGCGGAACCGGATCCGCAAAGCCGTTATCGGGTTGACTAGGAAACGTGGATTGGGCTGTACACGGTTAATCAGTCGTTGCAAGTCGAGCGGATAACCCGCGATGCACGGTTTATGAATTATGGGACCACGCGAACGATCGATATGACATTTACATTTCGAGTTACGAAATTTAGACGAGATACGAATTATCAAGAAACCAAACTCGAATCTGATGTGGAAAGGGGTTACAAGCTCAAAACTGACGAATGACGTACTCGCGTAGCTCGACTCGCTCTCCCTCAATTCGTTTCAATAAATTATTCGCTACCGAGCAGCGATTCAGTCAAATCGTGTTTGTGGTATCGACGTTTTTCGGGAAAAGGAAGAAAATTTCTTTTCTTCTTGCTTTCGCTATTTTTTGCATTAACTTTCGAAATCGAAATTCGAAAGAAAAATCACTCAGCAAATGATGCGTGGACATTGGAATTTTTCCCACATCTCCAGGTCCTCACAGAGGTCCTTCAAGCTCCGATTTGACGAATTTTTGTTGAATATTTTTCCAAGGATTATTGAGCGATTAACACCTAATTCGAAAACAAAACGTTAGGGCAAGCCAAACATTATGAGAAGAGATTTGACGCACTGTTTACACGATAAACGTCGACCAACATCGAGAATAATTAATCGTGAAATATCAAGTGGCCCTTGCACTTTAATCAACATGATGGACACGAGGCAGTTTTCCAGCCGACTGAACAAACGAATTGAAAAATAAAACACTTCCTTTGTATCGTAAAATTGTATATAATTTACGTGACAAAGTTTTTAGCCATCGCAGCTATTCGGGAGAGTTACGAAAACTACACGAATGAGAATTATTTCCAACCATAACCGAGAAATGCTGGAGAAAAGGAGAAAAAAAACGGATGATTAACTTGCTTAGCTGGGGCGGTTTCGTCGATCAGCTGGAGGAAAAAAAAGAAACAAGAATTTATCGAAAGTAACGGGAAATCAGGCTGACACGGGGCATTATCTGGCAACAACACGCGCCAGTTTGAGAGTTGATCCTCGGGCTTTTGTACATATATAGGAGGGTGAACAACGCTCGGTAATGAATTGACGTATGGTTGATCGTGTAGTACACGACACGCAACTCCCTCTCATATTAAGCGTACGCGTGGACACGGAAGCGAGGAAGAACGAAAGAAATGGCGAGAGAGAGAGAGAGAGAGAGAGAGAGCGAAAATGAGTGAAACAACGTGTGATTATCGTGCTAGTAAAATACACGTAGTATGCATCCTAATTACCATATAAATTCGAACTAAAATGTACACAGAGTGTAAATCATCGAAATCGATGAAAATCTACGAGGTTAACGTTCCACTCGTTCGCATGACATTTACAACAGTTCCTCGTAACTGTGTCATTGTTTTTCATTTTATTCCGAAGTCCCGTAAAACGATAAAGGTCGATAAAATCCTATTCTCTGTGACTGGCATTAAACGGAAATACAAAGCTCGAGGGACACATTTAAAAACGAAAATAGGTTGAAAAATAACGCATTGTGGCGCGATGTGCGAAATTAAAATATGGTGAGCTTCCAATTAAATTGATTGCAATTAAAACTAAAAAAATAATTCTTCTTTCGCTTAGTTCGTAGAAATATCAATTATTTGTGATCCAATTAGAAAAATTGGAGTCGAATGAAAAACGTAAGAATTCGGGGGCCCTCGATTAAAAGGATGAGACGTAGCTCGTGTCAGAATGACACAGTCTCGTATTTCTAAGCGGACCAAAAAAGCAGCTATTTGGAAGCGAGTTTTCCGCGTCACGGATATGTCACGTGAACGTAATTCCACAATGATTTCTTCATGCTTTAGATTTGCTTTGGATCGAGCGATAAATCACAATGGTATCGGGCGAATCCTCGGGCGAATTAAATACGAAAAAAGTTAATGAGCCCCGCAAGTAGGAATTCCGTGAGTGTCAAACCCGGAAATGACAAAGCAGAGGGATTAAGCGGAGAATTTGGTAGATGGTATTGTTGGAGGTGACGCGACGAATTTACGGGTTTAGCCACGGAGATAAGGAGCGAGAATTCGTGTAACGAGCGTATTATTTGCTATTTTTTCTTTCTCTCCTTCCGTCCTTTATTTTCCGTGTTGGTTGATTTGGTCGATAACGCTCAAGCGTGACGAGAAGGATTCAAGCCACGACGACAAAAGACTGTACTTTGAGGGAGAGGGAAAAGCAGAGCCCGGCACTCTCGTGCAATGGCGAAGCCCTATGGGTTATTACGTCTTTTTTTTGTCCAGAGAGAAGCAGCAGTCGATTCAGAATTAAACTGGCGATAGAACTCAACAACGACGCAACTTTATACGGGTACTTACACCCAACACGTTGCAAAGTAGCCGAGCTTAAACGTTCTTCATTATTACCAGCACATATATATATATGTTTATATACATATAGAAAAAAAAGCATAACCTGTTATAAGGTTTCCTTGACTACGAATTGAGCGCCTTACGACTTAACACCGTACGACAATGCGAAACCTTTCATGCTTATCGTGGCACAATAACTCTCATCGTAACCAATGGAACACGGCGACGTTTAAACAATTCGCGAACTAAAGAAATTTTGCCGAATGGTCAAAGACGAAAGGAGCTGTGGGAACGATATCAGAGCAGAGAGCAAGGAAATTCCCGGCGCAGCTACTCAGTCATTTTTTTCCGTTGATGAAATCAGTATCGAGATAAAAACCTATTATTCGGCACTCCCACCAAATTCTAATAATTTTTTAACAAAGTTACGAATCGCGCTCTGCGATCTAAAAAAATATCTACACAGTGGAGTGCTACATGGAACGACGATTAAAACTGACGAATGGACAAAGTTGAGTGGTTCTATTGACGTTCACTGATTGCAACAGTGAAATATAAATTTGACCTAATTTCTCAAAAAATCCATTTTCGTTCAAGTACGCGACGCGCCACGTTCGCACTGCCAAATAAAACGGGGATTGGTAAAAATAATAATAGTTGCATTGCCGGAGGGAAATCGATCGTTTACTCTCGCAACGACCAATCGTCACGCGGATCTCGAAACTTTTTTATTTCTGTTTCATCAAATTTGTATTTGTTCCAGTCATTTTAACGAGCTCAAATTTTTCATCGCAATACTATTTTCAAAATAATCCTCCGAGTGACCATTTTATGGGAAAATTAGAGAAATAACGTCACATTTAATTAAATTACGAAGCGACTGGTGGTTGAAACGTTTCGGAAATAAAACTGAGGACGCGAAGAACCAAAAGCAAAACATAGTGGAATAAATGCCATGAACTGGCATCTGTGACACGGGTGTACTCGATTGTAAATTCCCAAAAATCGAAAATGAAAAAATCTTCTTTTCATCAATCGATTGAAAATTAGTTATAAAATTGTGTTTTTAAGGTCACGATATCGATTTTACGAAGAGTGGCAAAAAAAACGAACAGAAGAGGATCAAAGAAGGAACGCGAGAGAAACAAAGTTTGAAAATAATTTTTAAACAAATATATAACGTAAGAATTATTGTAACTTTTATGTCTCACGTTAGCTGCGTTATTCAGAGATTTATTATTGATGTAAGAAAAGGAAAAACTACAAAGAGATGAATAAGTTAAAAGAAGGATGTTAAAATAATAATTGAGAAGCGAGACAGTGATGAAAAATTGATTGCCCCCGTCCCCGGCCCAATAGCAGCCGATACGATGATCGAATCCTCTAATAAAAAGTTCATGGGCACAAATGTATCGAATATATCGAAAAAATTGAATCCATTGTTGACATTTTATTCGTGCCGTGATTGGTCGGTCCGGTTTCGAGGCCCGCTGCCAGTTTCACACTCGCAGTTCCGCTGTCATTTTGACAGTTGCGTGTATACGCGTGCGGTTACATGTTCCTTCCGGAATGAAAGGAACATATATCACGCGTCGGGAGGCCTCAGCCTCCGTTTTTTTCTCGGAAATCGTGAATAAAAACTTTTTGCCCCGTGGTGCCGAATTTCTCGGTCGCGTTTTCGTAGTTCTGGCAATTCGAGGAGATGCAGGGAGTCGCCCTGCGCGTCCTCGTGAAGAGTTTTCGTCGATAGCGTCGCTGGATGATTTTTTATTCGCTATTTTCGAAAAAAGTGATTTGGAAAATTTCGACCCCGTGGTGCCGGGAGACCAAGACGCATTTCTCATTGGGGTTCGGAGGGTCAAGTTTGTCGGCCGAGGCGAAGCCGAGGATTACATGTGTTCTGAGACTTTCCTTATTNGAGAGAGAGAGAGAGAGAGAGAGAGAGAGAGAGAGAGAGAGAGAGAGAGATAGAGCGAGTGTGAGAGAAAGCGAGAAATGGAATGAATGAAATAACTCAAGGGGACACAAAAAAGGAACAAGGGTATGGATAAGGATAGAAATTCAGAGACTAGAAAAGAGAAAAATATCGACCGATTTTCGTTTATAGAATCCGCCGTTGCACGCGATACGGGGAGAAAAAATTCTCAGAGCATCGATTTCTCCGAGTGTTTGTGAGTTGTTGAATGCCGGATTTTTTATACGCTTCGTAGGAGAGATTCGCTGACCGGAAAGATAATTTGTCGTTTGATTCTCGTTAATTTCCAAAGGCCCGATGAAAAATCATACTAATCATAAAATCAGATACTCATAACCCTCGTGCAACGTAAAATAACGGCGATTGAGCAAAAAAAAAAAAACAAGTTCAAGCGAATAATCCTGTTAAAAAGCAGCGATTCGCGCAAAAAGCCGAAAAATAAAATTAGCCCGTGACAAAAATCCAAGAAAAACATTCGAGTCGACGAATCAAATGGTGGTAAAATTTCCACCATAAGTCACGTGTCCAAAAATCGATATAAAATCACCGCCATCGTAAAACCCACAGTCGTTCGTTCATGTGGCGTTCGGAACCAAACAAAACGACAACAAACCATAAAATCTATGAAAATCAACAAAGAACGCATACAGTATTTCGTGATGTAAAAAAAAACAAACACAAACACACACACACACACACAAACACGAAAAAAGACATAAAATGTATTTTTCATTGCGTGTGAAATTATGATTTTTCGTTACAATCACAAAATTACCATGCAATTTAATGAATTAATACACAAACAAGATACACACACACATACACACACATATTCGAATTATATCTGTATGCGCGAGAGAACGTACATCACCGATACGATCTGTCGCGTATATACGTTAATTAAATATAGGTTATAAATATAAATTAATTGAATTAAAGAAAATGAAAATAAATATAGATGTATCTATATATATATATAAATTTATATGTATATATGTTTATATATATATGTATATTTATATATATGTATATACGTACACACATATACATAAATATATAGAATCTGTTAATACGTAAGTTAAGATAATTAAAATACATGGTAAATTATGGTGGAATCTCATAAGAAGAAGAAAAACAAACGATTCTCAAAGAATTAAACGATCCTTGCAATTTAAAACAATTTCTCAGTATATGTCTGCAAATCATGTGTTATAGAATGAAACGATCCGATATATTCAATAAAAAGTGAATGAAATTACCATTCTTTTTTTTTTTCTCAACATTATTATTCTTATTATTACCATTTTGTTCGACGTCTGCCTAATTTCCCTAGCTTCTCCTTTGCCTGTGGTTCGATATTATCTCATCGAGATACGAATCTATCACGCGTGGCTGGGATTTCAAGGTGAGTACAAACGCCGACTACCGTGGCGTTTTCATCGCTTTAAAGGAAATTGACTATTTAATTGGAATTTTCATTCGCTAATGGATTCTTTTCGACAGCTCTGTGACGCTTGAAGGCACCGACGTGAACTCAGCAGCGCGCGTTATTCCGAATCCATTTGACAGCATGAGAGAAAAAAAAGAAATTCAAAAAATTTCGCACGCTGAATTGCAATTTCCAAAAGCTGGCAACATCCGAGCGACATTTCCCCCCCAGTTGGTCAATAAATCAGTCAAAGTACGAAACATTTGGGACTCCCCAACTAAATTCCCTCAAACGACAACAGTTCATTCTTTCAGCGAATGCAGCAAAAAAAATAAATAAAGGGGAGGCGATTGTTTTTTAATTTCCCGCAGGGACGACACTCGGAACGTCAACGAATGATATAGAGCCAGCTCGAGCTTTCACTCGAGTGGAGGAGCACAGAGGAGAACGTCAGATAAATCTTATTTTCCGTACTACTGAACTTTATTACAATAATAGCACGTACGTGTATTATTCATTCATAATACAATTTTATGTCGACAATATATATATATATACATGTGTATGTGTCTGTCCGTGTGCATATATATACATGTATATATATATTCGTGTGTATGTATCGTATATATATATTTGTCTGTATATAGAATATAAAGGGTCTGAGTTGGTAAACATAACGGGATATTAAACCGAGCTGCAAGGGTGTCTTTTACTACCTTGAACCTTCAGACTCATCACAATTTGTGTGGGAGTGTATAACGATCATATTTCCTTGGCAACGAGCCTTATCTGTCATCCCAGTGATAAAGAACAACAACAAAAAAGGTTAAAAAATAAAAGAAAAAAGAAAAATGAAGAAAGGAGGTAAGTAGATTGAAGTAATTACATCCAACGATGACAAATATTATCGTATCGAAGCACTTTACAGCTGGTGAGATAATGTTAACGGTAATTAGTCATTTACTTATTTGTTTTCTTCTTTTCTTTTTTAGAGTATAAAAAAAACAAGCCCTTGCCGCTTATGAACGCTTGGTAGGATTCTTGTCGGAATCATGATAGTGATTGCTCGTGTAACAAACAAGGAAAATATTTTACATTATCATTAAATTATGAATTTATGAATAAAATTGGTTTTCGCAGTGTTAATGCGCGTCGAGGGTATCCAATGGGCGTTTGCGTGCTCTCAGGTTGGACAATCACTCTTCTCGCAATGCCACTAAACACTTTTTCAACAAATCTGCGTGGGCCTGGGAAAGAAACGATAATATTAACATTCTCCGTTCATCTTCTTGAGACTCGAGATTTTATCTTGACGCTTCAGTTCATTTAACATCCGTCGAGATACCATCTTGATTTTTGACTGCTTTGACTGTTTTGTTCAAACATTTAATATGATTAATGAATTTCACGTCCGACTGGAATTATAATTTCGAGCTAAATTTAGTTAATTGACTTTCGTTTTACTTTCGATCGATATACGAAAATCCTTCGTTTTCTATCGGACACTGCGTTCCCTTCATTTTTCTTTGAATATACATTCGAATAATGATCGACGTCATTTCCAAGATTAAAGATTTTTTTATTTTCTCTCTTTCTACGAAAAAGTGAAATCCGATATTTACCTTGGCATGTTTAATTTCCAATTCCGTTAGTTCTACGAGATTCTTTTTGAACGCAGCTATTCTCCTCGTCTTGAAATCCGTCAGTTCTGAAACAACCATTCCCATTAATCTCTCCATTGAACGAGTAAAAAAAACTTGAGAGTAACAAAAAGTGTGAAAATGAATGCAAGTTTTTGGAAAATCAGTGATTGGTACACTTCGATCATTTCTCTTTATTGACAATTTGGCCAGAGCCCGAAAATATTCTGAGGATAGTGATAACTTATGCCGGGTCCGAGTGACCCAGCGCGTCCAAGAAGGGACATTTCTCAAAGAAAATGAACAAACTCACCTTCTCTTCCTTTGTCGGACATTTGCTCAAACTTTTCGCAAGCTTCGGTCTGTACTTTTTCAGCCTTGAACGTAACACATTGAGGAGAGAATAAATATAAATTAGAATTGTCTTCGTACTCTACCGTTAACAGTAATGCGGAAGAAGCGTGCGATGCTCAATGATAACATGAACGTGTATGAAGCTCGACAGCGAAAAAAATCAGAATCAAAAACGATCGCATAGCGCCAACTTTTTTCTTCTTAACTTTGTCATGTCAGTGCAAATAAAGACAAGCTATGGATATGATGAATGAGAAATGAATGTGGAAAATCTAGGCGATTGGAAACTTTTTTTTTTCATCAGAGAAATTGATCGAAATATCAAAATTCTATTTGGAAAATTAAAAAACACAATCCCATCGAAAAAAAAAACAACGACATTTTGCAATGTCAATCGTTCGAATTTGCAAAGACGTGAAAAATATTTCAACAGACTCGTAACCATAAAAATTTTATCAAACATTTTATGAATTCTGTCGCATTTTGTCCAACGTTTTTTTTAATAAGATGAAAGTGCCACAAGTAAAGAACGTTAATCGTAAAAAACGTCAGTTTTTTAACTATCCTGATTAACATAGAAACGTCAGGGGAGAAAAGCTCAAATGCACGAAAGGTTAGTAAATTATGCCGACTGCAGATCGATTCTTTTGATTAGAGTCATGCAATGAGCTCGTATCGTGCAATTTTATTCACAGGCCACTGGCTAGCACTGAGAAAAACCTTTGTTTTCTCATTCAGAAATGTCCTTGAGAAATTACTTTTGTTTTTTCGTCATTATTTATTTTTATTTTTTCGTTACGTTGAAAAAATTAATGGAAATTTTGATCCTGTGCACGTAAGTTTTCTTTGGTCATATTCGAGGTAACGAATTTTACGTTAAATTGAAGATTCCATCTTTTGACATTCTATTCGATCTTTCCTCTTCTTTGAACCGCTCTCATTCGCTCTCGTAAAGTAACGAGAAGATAAAAACCGCAGTAAATTTTTATCAAAAACATTTCACAAACTGTTGAAATTTTCGATTGTTTTTTTCTCAACTCCGATTTGATCGGGTATTTTGCAGAATTCGTTAAGCTTTTGTCCATACTGAGTATAAGCGCTCGGTAAAATATCGAACGTGTAGAAAAAAAAAGACCACGAGTAAAAAAAATTCATCGCAAGGCTTTGATCGATTGCTCCAACCAAATAAAAACGAACATGAAGTGTACGTGAAAAAAACACACACCTCTGCAACCTCCAGGGCCTCGAAGAGCCGGAAAAAGCAAACAATTCGATTAGTCGACGCGAAATTTGGTAATTTCGTGCACAGTATTCGCGATAGATATTGTTTCAACAATTTTCGTCGACGATTTAACAGCGTCAAATATTTGTTGCATCAACTTATTATCCAACGCTCGCAAACATTGAACTGAAATATTCGGGAAGCTCGTAATCGGATAAATGTCTATTTATCGACGCAATTTCATCTTTTTCACGCTTCGTATCTTTTTCGTGTCCCAAATTTTTCAACCTTCCGAATATGTACGAATCATGACAAACACAGTGAAACCTCAATTCGTAGCAATTCCATCGTGACCAAAAAAAAAGTGATAAGATCTAGTGAATGGTCGCGAAACGACAACGATGCGAATAAAAAAACGAATCGGATCACGATAATTACAAAAAAAAGTTGTAATTTGTAAAAAAAAAAAGAACCAAAATGTTTTTAGCTCCAAGAAGCGAGTAAAAATGCAGAGATTTCGAAAAACGATCCTCAATGCGATAAACAGTAGAAAATAACAAATTTTTCGTGTCCCAATGACACCTGGAAATTCCCACGATACAGTGTGAAATATAAATAAAACCGATGTTGATCATTCGATGCATGAGTTTTTGTTCTTTTCGTTAAAAAATCAGTTGCACGTAAAACGTGAAAAAAAATCAGAATGTTTTTCCTACTTCATGCGATCATCGCCAGTACGTTTGGAAAATGGTTGATTGATCGAGGTTTTACTGTATTACTGTATGTTCGAAAAAGTTGCAAATGATTTTGCGAAGACTGTGAATGTCTCAAGGTATGAGGATAAATATGTTAGAACAATGCAGTTTAGCCTCGGAAAATTAGTGTTACACGAAGAACAAAGATTGTGAGAGAAAGAGTGGAGAATTAGTGTAACTTACGGCATGAACATCCTTGTTTTTCGCCCGAGCCTTTTCCAGGGTCCGATTGGCAGTTTCATAAGCGTGTAAGGCTTTCAGTCGGCGAAACAGAAGTCTCTTTGCTGCGGCTGTGTCGCGCATGTAATAGCGCAATGTATCCGATAATTTCAAATCTTCATCCGAGGCAACGCGTCCTTCGACTTTCTGTAACAATAAATTCTCCATTAGCCTCGATAAACGAGCGAAAACAATTATTTCCTCAAAAATTTTGAACCGAATTTCAACAAAAATCGTAATGTAGAAAAAAAAAGTCTGTAAAGTGATTTATATTTTTTCTTGTTCGCGAAAAACGAGCTCGATTAATGAATCAACGATTAAATGAAATTTCATTAATTCTTATGAAACGAGGAGACAATGGAGTTGGAAAACTCACTCTAAGCTTTTCGAACGTTTCGGCTATTTTGGCCAAAAACCTTTCCAATTTGCCACTGTCGGTCGTGGCCAATTGCAAGAGATTCGTTGATATTTTGATGTAAGAATCAGCAACATCTTTGTGTTTAGCAGTTTGACGGTCTGCCCGAACGGTTGCTTCTTTAAGATTGTTGTGATAATGTTGAATGAAGGTCATTTCTTGGTCGAAAAAGTCGTTGACGTCTTTGACAGTGGCAGACAAATAATATTCATCGGTAGTTTTGGAAAACGATTTCACGAAACCGCCAAACATTTCCATTTTGTTTCTCCCTACAACGATAATAAAATTTTATTTTCCATTCGATGCTAGAAACATTGCGATGTTCGCATCGTCGGAATGCAACGAAATTTTCTTTTTTCTTGAGCAAAGTGCATGATTCTCGTTCGATATTCATTCAGGACTATGAAACGATATTTTTTCAGAATCTGAACAGAAGAAGTAATTTTCGTTGGACCCCAACGTTGCGAACTTGTGTGTCATGAAATATTCCTTGGAAAGCGATAAATTAACCGAAGTGTTGCCTTCATAATTTTTATATTTTCACTCTCACCTCTGACACAAAGATCCTGATCGTACTCCAAGAAAACTCTCAGGTTGTGATCATTCCGAAAAACTGGATGATGCGCTAATCTCGTTAGAAACATTTCGTGCATAGCAACAGTTTTCTTGAACGTCGCTAAATATTCTCTGCAACATCAAACAAAAATAATGCGTTAACTGTTGAGTTCGTATTAAATTTCGCCGCGGTGAACAAAAAATACAAATTCTAATTATTGAAAATCGGCTTGAAAATTATTTGCCTTTCGTAAGCAAAATCTTCCCAAATTCATTGACAACATTTGCAAAAGCAAAGGATACTTTTTATATAGTGGAAATGTAACACGATGGAACGAAAAATTTAAAAACTGCCAAAGGGTTTTTCACTTACGCCTCGAGTTCTTGTTTCATTTTGGTAAATTCCTCTCGCGTCATTGTGCCTTCTCCTTCGCCAAGTTTTTGCAGCTTTTCTCGTGAAGCATCGAAATCGGGTCTCGGTGGACACGGTGGAATCTAAAGAATTGGAATAACGTTGCGATTGTGAAAAAAAACATTTTGGAGTAGTTGACGTGGCAGAAAGTGCGTCTCCTAGCTCCGCACGGGATATCAATAGAGTTTCTTGGACAAAAATCGTTGAGAAAATTGGTAATCGGACGTACTATGTAGCCTGCATACTCCTCGTTCTCCTCGAATCGATCGTGCAACCAAACAAACTCTTCGTGTTGTCGAACGACGAGAAAATCAGGTTTTTGGAATTCCGGGAGGGTGGTTTTGGTGTGTACGGTAAATTTGACCTTGTCTTTCTCGCTGAGAGCATCAGAAATGTCGACTTGCAAGGACTTGTCAGACAGGTCAATGTTATCGGCCTGTATGATCTGCAAAACGACGTGTGGAGATGTGACGTTACGTTTTTCACGAGTTAACCTCAAAAACATCGATAAATGGTTTGAAAATGAGGTTAAATCGAAAGAATGATATAAAAAATGAATGAATTCTTTGGTAATGACGTTTGGGAGGTTAAATCTTGACAAATGCTCGAATAACAAAACGATACCTTTTTTGATGGCGCGCTGTTTAAAGTATCAGCGGTTTCACATATTCCGTCCTGCAACATTGTTTTTAATGTTTTTTAGTTTAGATTTTTTCCACGTTGCTCAAAGTTTAATGAGGAACGTCAAAAATGCACGGAATCAGACCCAAGATAATCGAGTATTCATCGAATTATCTCAATGACCGGCTCTGATACTGTAACCAACTGATAACAGGTTCCACCTACCATCATGGCGCCGAGCAGCGTCTCCCCCTTTTGACAGAAACGTGTGTATGTACGCGCTTTCCACAATTACCACCTTAATTGCGGTGGTTCGTTGTTTTATCTATACACGCGAAAGGCTTTTTCCACTCGGCTACTACTCTCCGTTTCGATCTGTACACTTTAACGACATTCGCCACTTTTATATATTTATTTCGGCAAAACCTGCAATAGGAATATGAAATTTATAAACACGCTAACAACGAACCATCTACTGCGAGAGCTCCCCGCGCACTGACGGCCTGACGGAACGGATCGGACACGCGGCAACGTCGATTACAGCGACGAGCCAGACATCCCCACTCTTGCCTTCTCTCTCGCTCGCAGCAGCAATCGCTCCTATACTTCAATCATCGCACGATTATTTTTTCGCATGTATTGAGACTGATTCATTGCTCACTAAAAAGATATCGACGTGTGGCGAGAAATATGTTTTTTGGAACTGTGCAATCGGAATGAATATTTCAGCGACTCGACTTCGCACGACGTTCCATTTTCCTTATTTTTTTCAACCTCAAGTCCAAATTACCGCAGCCTCGTAATGCATATCCTGTCGCTTATCGACACAAGTACGTTGTGTACACTCGATATTTAGAACGTGCATCAAGTCACTCCGAAGTTCGAAGGTCAAATGTATAACTCCCCGGTCCGATCGTTCACTATCTCATCGAATACGATTGTTTCTCCATCGAAACTGAACAATAACCACGAAAGTCCACCATCAAACGATAGAATTTCAAGTCGATGCGGAACAGAAACCCGAAAGTCATGAAAATGCTCAGCACTTTTTCGTAATGCATTCCAGAATTCTTATCACCGAATCCTGGGATTCTAGACTCAAATTTCAACGATACCAACAAAAGAAAGGGTCAGACGACTTTATCCTGAGAAAATAAATAAGAAAGAAGCCTGAATATATTTAAAATGGAAGATAAACAAAATGACGCCAAGTTTATTACAAAAAAATGATTAAAATGACGGAGCGAATAATGAACAAACGAAAAAAAAAACCAGAAGAAATAAATCGAAAACGACGAATCTTTCACTGAGCAGTAGTGAACGAACATTTATTACGATCGAGCACACTGGAGACATTGTGTGTGTGTAACGTATAATTTATTTTCCATTTTTTCGTTTCTCTCTGTTCAGCAGATTTTCTTCCTGTTTGATGTTCTTTTGTCTTGAACTTATACAATTGATTATACAGTGTGTACGTGCTTAAGATACGTTTTTGTTTCTTCAATATATATATAATGTAACACGATCAAAGAAATAATCACATCTGTTATTTGCTGACTAGTTCTAAATGAATACAAATAATAAATGAAGATGGACTTTCGGGACAACGGGAATGACGTAGAGAAAAGGGAAGGGGGGGGGGAGGAAAAGGATCAAAGAGTGGATATGTGCGCTAAGGATTTTTTTTTATCATTCCAATATAATCAGTATAGTACATCTTTATCATCGATCATTTGTTGTCAAGATCGATAATTCTGTTGTAGTGTGTGTTGGGCAAGTTCTGACGCCTTTCAATAAATCAAGATCAATTAGCTCAATTTTTCCTTTTAAATACGATTGCCTGACAATCGTTGGTTCTTAAAATTGAAACTATCAAAGCCAGTAATGATTAATATTCATCGATTGATGCATGATAATTAAAACAATAATAATGATTACAATAAAAATGAAGAAAATCATAAGAAATGTACAATTATTTAAAAATTGCACATTCGACTCTGTTACACTTTGCAACTTAAATTTACACGGTTACCATCCATATACGTTATTATATTAGGCTTCCCTTTCTCGAGGTGCTAGGCCAACACTCTGGAACAAATACCGGCAAACTTTGAGAACCATTTTTACCGAAATTATGGAAAAGTAATCGAAACTATGCAGAAAAGTTTTTATTTCATTATTGATTATGAAGAAACATTTTTTTGCACGAACCAATAAAAAAATTCTGCAGACTCGAGTTTTTTTGGAACAAATGCTGTGCAGTCGGTATTTTTTCAATGATTAGTACAAAATAATGAATATTTATGGTTTATTAATAGTTGAAACGAGTTTTCTCCACAGTATTTCAATGAATTTTGCAATTTTGCTAAAAAAAAGCCTCCAGCATGTTGCCGATATTTATTTGCAAAGTGGCCTAACCCCTCAATATTTTTTGTTCATTTTTCCTATTCCTTTTTTTACGTTTTCTTTGTTTTTTTATCTTTTATTTCTCTCTCAGAGGTCTCGCACAACTCAGAGAGACAATTCCGTCCAACTTAAGAGAGGAATGAAAAAGAAATTATTCATAATTACAATTACTTTTAGGTACATTGATACATACACGCACAAAGTCGAGTGTTTTCGAATCATTGTATTGTTTTTTGACCCATGGGTTTTGCCACTCGTCCCTGCTGCTCTTTGCTTTTCGATCCAATTATAATTTTCCTTGCTTTTGGCTGAAAATTCTCCGGCTACTTAATCATCTTTGAGGAATCTGAAGTTCGTATCAAAGTATATCGTTTTCAAGGACTGTGACGAATTTTTGGTGCTTCGATAATTCAAGTCGAAATAGTATTTCTATGGGTTTTTGGCTGAAGCTTCTATTTCGTGACTTTTAATGCTGCGAGTAAAATCCTTTGTTTTTCATTGGCTTTAATTGAATTATTCATTCTCGAGCAAAGTTGGTAGTCGCGTGGGCGATTCTCGAAACTTTTGTAACGTACATTCATATAAATATCGATAATTTAATAGCTCTAATAATCGAGTGTAAAAAAGCTGTTGAAAATATTTAACAAACTCGTTAGAACTGGCTTTGCCACGAATTGGAGACACACCCATCAACTTTAATGTACAAATCATTGCGTTAAAGTTGAAAAATTATTTTAAAAAAAGAAGAAGAGACAATTGAGATACGAAATGAAGATAAAACGATGAATCGAGCAGGTGGCTGGTGCTGATCTGTGATCAGTTCGAAGAACGAGTTAGCAACGGACAAGCAAGCCCCAGCCCCTAGCAGCATCCACCCCCTTGCGCGTTACCCTGGCCCCCGGTGCCCGACAACCCACCAGGGCTCGTTGGCGAATGCTGGGGACCAATTTTTATTCCGTTCGCCTGTAATTTTAACAGAGTTTTAAAAAAATCGATTTCTCAACGGTTTTCAACGTTGGAATGCGGCGCACATCGTTTCTCTCGGTGAATTATTCGTTTTCCTTGGTTTATTACCTCGTTGTTTATATCGAAGACTCCCTCTTGAATCTTTTCGTAAATTTCCTTGGCTGTATTGATAAAAGCCTCCTCGACGTTAGCCGCTGTTTTGGCACTGGTTTCCATGAATACGAGGCCGTGTTCACGAGCGAAAGCTTCGCCCTCCTCTTGTTTGACTTCTCTCCTAGCGTCGAGATCGCTCTTATTTCCGATCAACATGATCACCATGTTAGAATTCGAGTGTTGTCTCGCGTCTTCCAACCACGTTGTTAAGTGGTTGAACGTCTCTCTGCGTGTGATATCGTATACTAGGAGAGCTCCCGCAGCTCCACGATAATACGATCGTGTTATTGAACGAAATGCTTCTTGTCCTGCCTTTGGTTTGGAAAAACAAAATGCAAATTACTCCTCCGTTCCATTCTCCCAGAATACAACTGCAGCTTGTACTCTTCACACGGGAGAGCATGGTTTCACATTTTTCTCACTAAGCAACAAGAATATCTGACAATGAGTAGAACATGCAACTATCGCCTGAGCCCTAGAACTACAAACCGGGATAAATATGTATCTCGGGCGAGCTTCGAATTACGTTCCCAAATTAATTTTTCAGCACTTTACGTATTTAAATCGATTTTTCACCAACTAAACTTCGATAAAATTGAATTTGCTCTTCACCATTCTCTTCGGCAGGAAAAAACGAAAAGATTCCTATACTTATAAGTCAGATTACTGCTTTCAGAACGATTCTACGAACAGGAAACCGGTGGAGTACATATTCAAGCCGCTTTGTAATTTGAAGGTCAAAAAAATGGGTTTTTGTGGTTCCAGGGTTAATAGAGCCCCAGGCTTGAAAAAATGAGGTTTTGTTTTTCAAAATCCCTGGCAAGTCGGGAAGAACCCTGATTTTTGATAATCAACCACAAAATTCTAACAATTCAGCAAAACAAAATTATTCAAGAGCACGGCAAGAGAAGAATTTTGCACATTGATAGAAACGATGATGAAAAAACACAATTATCTGCAGATTCATAGTCTATCGTTCTCTCAACAAACTCTTGACCAAGTAATAAGTTTCTAGGGAATAAACGGCAGAAATATATTTACGGTATCCCATATTTGCAGCTTGATCTGTTTTTTGTCGATGGTTATCATACGAGCGCCAAATTCCACGCCGATCGTCAAGTCATGAACGGGCTGAAATCTCTTGTCGGTGAATTGTAGAAGGAGGCAGGATTTGCCGACTCCTGTTAAAAACAGGCAGTAAAAAAAATTGTTTAATCGATTAATCGTCGTTCGATCTTGCTCGGGTCCTAACATATGTTTTCCATGTTTGTCAATAAACATGCAAAATTTTTATAAAATCAATACATTTTGGCCGTTGTTTTTGTTGTGCAAAGTAGGGAGCTCGCATCAGTCGGACAAAAATCTCTACTTTGTGGCACGTTGAGAGGAACGGCGTTCTGAACGGGTTGATCGCAAAGGACAAAGGAAAAATACTTTGGCTGGGTACAAAAAGAAAAACACAATTTCGTTGCCTCGTGCGTCGTCCGAACGTTGCTTTCAAAAAACTGGGAAGATTGATGAAAAAACGTTGTTTTATTGTGGAGGGGGAAGGCTTTGTGGAGATTTTACACGAGCGAGTTACGTTGGGATTATTAAGGGATTGACACGTTTACAAATACCCCATCGAATGGGATAGTCCACTTGTAAATTCGAGGAGAGAAGGCATAACTGTTGAAAAATTCTGATTATCACGCGATTTGGGAAACAGACGAAAACAGTGGCGAGCTGTCAGGCGAGACGTAATACAGAACGTGAATCATGACTATCGGAATATCCTCGAGAACCTTTGTTTTTGTTGCTTTTTTCTCTTTTTTCTATATCTCTGTGTTTATCATTTGGAGGAAATTTACCTGTGTCTCCGATGATGATGTACTTGAAGAGATATGCGTACGACATTTTTGTTTGGAAAAGCTTTCAAAGGCCCAACACTCGAAATACTAGTCACACGCACTCCGAAAAAGAAGTTACACAGTTTTTAGCTACACTTCTTTATCTCCGCTGCTGCTTGGACTGAGTGACGTCACGGCATAGTTCGGTTAACTTCGGACTATTTTTCGGTCGTTTCCGCCCTCGAGATACTCCGAGACACGCGATGAGCCGCCATTTTTTTCCGACGTGGCGTTACTGTCGGATTCTCTCTTCAGTACACACTGATATTTAAACTTTCGCATTCTTCTTTTTTCTTTGTTTTTGCTTGTGGCATTAGTCCTCAATCTTTTAATTAATAAGAATGTTTGTATGATATTATTATATTTCGTGCATCAGACGAAACATGCGAAATTGGCTTAGACGTTGGCGACATTCACGTTCAAGAACGGTCAAATATTGATTTGTAGACAAAACTGTCATACTGCATGGCCAACATTTATAATTATGTTACCAAAAACCACCAAACGACGTAATTTTTTTGTTATCAATGCAAAGATTTTAAATTGCATGGCTGTAGCGGAGCGTGGTGCTTCATTAGCGGCACAAATTGAAAATTAATCCTTCGACATGCCGCGAGGGGTGACACCATCGCGCTTGTCAATTGTTCAAAAAAATGGAATCGCGCGCGGCAAATCGATCAGGAATATCGATCCGATATTCCAATAAATTCGTAAAATATTAATCGGGAAATGTTGTTCGATTTTTAAAAATAAGGAAATTGCAGGTTCCAAAAAAGTCATCACGCGCAATTGTTTAATATTTCATCAGGCTATTCTCTGTATTTTTCTTTTCCGCATCTTTCGTTTATGACAAATAATAATACACTTGTAACAAATAATTAAAAAAAAAAATATCAGTACAACGTTTTCGGGGAATCACTTTTTCAGAGAAACTCAACTTAATTTTTCTCTTATTCTTCGCACTTCATTTTGACATGGTTTCACGAGATTCGCACGAATTTTAAATTACGACCGCCGAATTGCTTCATTAATCACATAAAAAAATCTGGCTCGCACGATCTTATTCGTTTGCATGGACATTTTTTAAAAGCACAAACATTTTTTTGTCCCTCCGCCGGAAATTTCGTTTCCACCCACGAAAATGAGAAAATCATTTATTTCTCCACAATACTCAAGTAAATCGCTCCGATTCATAAAATCCGAGCTTTAGATTCGCACTCGCGAATAATTCGCTAATAGAGCGCAGAGTTTTTCTCTATGGAACAACATCGATAATCCAGATTCCATAACGAAACCCTGACGAATTTGGTAATTTTAGGAATTGTCAATCGAAGTCACATAATTGTAATACTAATGGCGAAATTTTGTACAATACATTCCACATGGAGATGGAGACAATAAATTCCGAGTGTCATGAGATTCAATTCGTTTCTGAAGGGCTCACAGTCAAGCCACTCGAAACTAAATTACCGAAATTACAACTCGCTCCTAATAATCGATGTCCGATGTGTAAATACGTCCGAGCGACTCGTTATTCCTTCTGATCGTCTGACACGTTTCTTTTTGTTTTTTTTTCCAACATGATACAATAATAAGCATTCCAATGAAAAATATTTATCTATTTACAGGATGTCTGGAGTAAAATGGTCGATAACGCAAACTTCATCTCATTTTCGAATTTCAATCAAAAAATTAACTGCCGGAAATAGTTTCCAGATCATCGATTGACAAGAAATTGAAATTTGAATTATTTTCTCAAACGCAAAAGTAATTTTTACTCCTGAATTTATATTTTAAGCTGCTCAGGGTTGCCGACATAGGCTCCGATTGAGAAACGAACTTTTTGATATTTCATTGTAAATCTGAAATTATATCGATGACGAAACTGAAAAATATTCTGGAGTATCCGCACATGCCGATTTTTTGTTATTCTCCGTCGTAATGTTTACATCGAAAATTCGTTCACGTTGATTGCGACGAGAACGAATATGCGGTTTATTTGTGTCGATTAATTTTCATGATATTCTTACACCCGAATCGCTATTCCTTGCTTTCCTCTTATCATCTATTTTGTGACACTCTATTTTGTGATACGAGCGATCGAGAAACGATTCAGTTTCCATCGCCAAATTGCAAAATCTCACAATCGAAACTCCATTTGCGAGTAACACGGAGTTCACCGAGTGGATACCTCGTGGCTCACGTTACATTATCATTTCGCATTATTATCTCTATTTCACCTGCTCAAAGGATTTCCGCTGACGAGCAAAGAGCCCGTGGAAAAAAAAATCTCGAGGCCGTCGAGCATTTTCAAACAAATTCTCGTTTTTTTAAACTTAACCTCGTTAAATAAAAATATAATCGCAGTTTGAATTTTATTTACAAATGGTACGAAAGTTTTCAGCAGCAAAAAAATGCCAAGAAAATTATCCCAAGTACGGATTTTTCTCGTGATGCTGAAGGGGATCAGTCGACTGCCCATGAGTACGGGAAAAATGGGTACAAATTGCCGAAGCAAGAACTTCGAGTCGTTCACCACCCACCGACAGAAATATTATTTGCATTTATCCCTTGATTTCTTTTTTGGCGTTTCTCAATTAATCCAAAAGTTTGTAATCTCGATTCGAAATCTCTCGGTCAAAAATTCGAGCCCAATTAGTTCTGGTTTTCACAGGACACATAGATTTATCTTTAAAAAACAAGTCTACTCAGTTCGCAGTCCTTGTAACGTGGAAGTTAATTATCTACTACACTCCGTCGACGTATCAATAAATATTCACTGTCCAAATAGTCCAGTTAATTGCAACAATGGCTTCTATATTTACATCCATTGAGCAAAGACAAAAAAATAATCAAAATAAACCGTCACGATAGTCTTAAGAAAAATTGGGGAGACAAACGTCATCGGCTCATATCCATTTTCTCTGTTTCATTTGTCACTTAAAAACTAACCAGTTATCCTTCTCGCAGGAACGTCAAGAACTTTTTCTACCCTATGCTTTCTCAGCTAATTTAGGAATTTGCATCGTACGTCAACTGTATGTAAAGTATTGTTAATGAATAAGTTTACGAAATGAACGAATTTCCATGCTTTTTTCGCGTTTTTCGAAATTTCTTATTTCTCATGAAATTTCTCAATAAATTCGTGATTCGTGATTTAGTGAGACGTTGCTCTCTTTCTCTTCCGAGGTGCTTTTCCGTTTTGAGCATCTATCGTCGCTTTTTTCACTTTTTCTCCGGCTCCCAGTCCTGATTAACATGCAAATTCATTAATTACTTCTACTGTTTTTTCTCAATTATAAAAATGAGGGGTCACATGTCTGCAGCAACTAAAACGTCAATTTTTCGGCAAAATTTCATTATCACATTTTCTCACGCCGTGCAAATTTCTTTTCTCGAATTGTCGGAAAATGAATCGACGTGCTCCAAAGAAAACAATTACGATAATTGGTAAAAAAATTAATAAATGCGAAGAGATTGTACTTTTCAAATTAAGGGCAGAATTATTTTCATTTGACGAGAGAAAATTTGATCCGGAAGCAGGAAAAACTTCAAAATGGGGAAATTTTTAGTGAGAAATTGAGAAGATGGATTACTTACGTTTTAAATGCGCGACACGCGAACGTGTCAACCGTGGAGATGGAGTCGTAGCTTTTGGCAGTGGATCCTGTGTTTGCTGCGATTTTTTCCTCAACTGCATTATTTCTATCATCGCGGGTGTCATCCATTTCGTTTTCACGTCGCCCCTTTTGGTAAAAGGAAATAATGCAAAGATGGTCGAGAATAATTGACAAAAATGAAGAAAACTTCTTGAAAGACTCGTCGGTGCTTGGAAGATAATCATCGAACGTGTGAAACGTAAAATTTGTTTTTTGTGACTTACTCGGTCAATTTAGTTTTTTGTCTGTAAATACCAGCCTGTCGGTCCTTTATGCGTTTCATAACGTCGAGCATTGCATAAGTTGGAAGAGAGGGCGGTGGTGGCGACGGAGGAGGAGTCAAAGGTGATGGAATTGGCTGAGAGTTTACTTTAGCGAGTCTGTCCGGATGACGTGCCAAAACCTCTTCCCAACTGAAATGTTTTTTTTCCATCGGAGCTGTTGTATTTCTCGTAATTCTTCCCTGCGAATTTCATCAACAATTTATTAAATTTGATGCATTTTTTCTTGTCCAGAAAATGAAGAAAAAGAGGCTGCGCATTCGTACCTCGCCGTTGACTGGTTTGCAGGGTCTCCTTTCCCGCAGGTAGGGCATTTTTAATTGTTTGAAGCCCGAAATGTTTTCATCGGCAACGCGTTTGCCATAGCAAACCAACGAAGATTTTTCCTCGTCGTAGCCTTTCGGTCTAAATAAATTTCTGAGATAATCGTAATCCGGCTTTTCTTCGAAATCCAACGCCGCTATACTTTTCATATACGCCGTAATGGCAGCTGTGAAAGAAAAAACAAATAATGAGAGAACCTGCCGTCGTCTCGAATCGCCGAATGTTACTTTTTCACTTACCAGGAGGATTTTTTTTCCGAGGGAAACATTCCCGCATGAACAAAGCAATGTCAGAAAGCAATGTTTCCTTTTGAGCGTGAACCTCTTCCGGGATACTGCAAGGTGCCATCCCACCGGTTTCCTGTTCCCACGGCAATCGTCCGCAAAGCCATTGTAACAAATTGTATCCCAAGGTCTCCATGTCGCCCCTCCTTGAATGAGCTGTGCGGAGAGAATTCAGAATTTTCGAAAGTTCAACATTTTTCTACGAATAAACAAAAAACTCTCGCACAAAATGATTGTTCAACTTACTGCCGTGATGAGCATCTCGAGACGTAAACTCGAGCGTTCCTTCGTGAGCTCGCCTTTCGTCATGTACGAAAGGTTTGTGGCTACCGGCACGCGTACGAAAACGGTAAGTCAGTCCGTAGTCGACGAGATAGGCTCGTAAATTTTTCGTTAACGTGCTATCGTCCCTGAGCTCCAACATTATGTTGGAACCCTTGACATCCGCATGAGCGTATCCTCGACTGTGAATGTACTCCAGGGCATCCAGCTAAAACCAAAATGTTCCATTTAATTCCAAGACCCAAAAAACCATAAAAAAATATTTCCAGAGCTCGACAAAAACTTGGAAAAATCAAAATTCTCGTCGACACGCTGTTTACGAAAGAAAATTCGTTGAAAAAGATTCCAATTACCATTTGAATGGCAAGACTCTTGACTATATTGGTAGGAAGCTTTCTGCCGTGTGACAAAAATAATTTGCCAACGTCAGTCCCGTATCGAGGAATTACAAGGAACCTGTACCGCTTTCCTTGGTAAACATGGGAACCCGAACCTTCGTAAGTGGGCACACCCACTCGTTCTCTCCCCTGAGACTGGCACCAGCTGTCGACTGATGAAAAAACAAGTTTCCCATGAACAAATGTTGTTTCTTGTTGTTGTAAATTTATCGTATTGCGCTTTCTCGCAAGAGTTGCCTTATCATAATCTTTGCAAAACGAGTCAAAGGTCGATGATGCACTAGGCTAGACCAAAAGTTGCTTCACCATTTCTCCGTAATTTACAAGAGGATCTAAAAATGGTTAAAGACTTACTCGTATGCTGTCTGGCTGCTCTGATATAAAAATTCATTTCCACAAACAACGGCCCGTTGTTATGTGGCTCAATTTTTATAACGTATTCCGCATCGTTGCTCACGCTTTTGTCAATATTGGAGGAAGCTGCAACGCAACAATTAATCGATACATTATTGCCTTTTGTTTCGATGATTCAATTTAATTATCATGCCCTTGCCCCTTTTCCGTGGATTCAAAACTGACGAGAATTTTCCAATTTTTTTGGAGTTAGATTCAATGTTTTGACCTTGGAACTGCAAACCGGCATGAATTTCTATCCCAAACGTTGAACTGCGTTCTCAAATTTGCTTTTCAGCACTTTTAGGTATTTAAATCAAATTTTCACCAACTAAACATCGATCAAATTGATTTTGCTCTCCACTATTCTCTTCGGCACAAAAAAACATAAAGATTCATGTACTTATGAGTCAGATTACTGCTTTGGGAACGATTTTACGAACGAGAAAGCCGTGGGGTAAATATTTTGCTCGGTTTGTAGTTTGAAGGTAAAAAAAATGCGTTTGTAGGTCCAGGGCTACTAGAGGATCATGGATTTTGATGGAACTGACCTAAATATATGTCGCCGAAGCCGCCACACCCGATCGGCTCGCCGAGCCTCCATTGGTTTTGCTTTATGTCCGTGAGGATCTCACCGGCAGGTAAACGTGTCGGTAATCGACAACCGAACGCTGCGACTCTTTTGATCGGAGCTTCTTCGGCTCGTCTTGGCGCCATGATCACCATTCACTCATCAACACTGTCCATGCAAATGATTTGTACGGAAAATTGGTTTAAACACCTTGTTAATGTTTTTTTAAACTAAATTGTTTTTCTCTTTTCTTTGCAGACTTCACTGGAAATTGCCAGCGTTCAGCAATATTCAAAATTGACAAGAATTTGATTTTTCAACAATAATTCATGACAGTGCTCGAATTTTGAGCACAAAATTATTTCGAATTTTAAATCGAGTTCTGGAGAATTCCAGAAGACTTTGCTCTAAACTGTCACCCGCGGGCTATTTCGTTTATTACTTTTCCAAATCGTAATTTTTTTACTCTGTCTTTTCTTCTGCTGGAATTTTACTGTTGTATTTTTTTTTTGTGACTGCCGTCAAGTGACAGAACGGTGATAAACGTTTTTGGAAACAATGATTAACAAATGAGATTTTTAGTCATCGATAAAGCCAATAATAATGACAAAAACGTCGTTGACAAACAGCCGTTTTTCTCGAACGAATAAAGCTCGAAAATGAGACAATTAATGATACGATGACTAACGGGTGCAAAAGGACTGATTAAACAACAAAATTGTAATTAGAAAACCCGAAGAGTTTCGGAACTAAAAATGAAAAAAAACATGGACTCTCATATTCGGAAAATTGTACTCACTACTGCGAATGCTAGTCAAGCGTTTTCGAGTTGTTCCTCAAAAGTATCACACACTAGAGTTCACTGTACGAAAACGAAAATAATGAAGAAAAAAAACAACAACAATCAAATATAACCACAACAAATAGGCGATATATACAGTTTGTTTTTTTCCTGGCAATCCAACTAATGAGCGATATATATTCGCGAGTCTCGTCGGCGCACAGCTTTACGTTGAAACGTTTCAGTCAAGGACGATCTTCTCGAATTCACGAATTCTGAACTTGACCAAAAAAAGAAATATCTTGTGTATTTTTGTTTATTTTTTTGCGGTCTCAATTCGCCATTTTACTACACTTTTTTCTGATTGACTAATGTTACAGAGGGCTTTTTTGCACATTGCACAGCGGCATAAAATGCTTCACGATGAAGCCGCCGAATCCAGTGGTGCTACGAAACTGCACAACCGACCGAGCAAAGTCCGATGGATTGACGGATGCGCTGCTAAAAGCGCCATGTGGAAAGAATTAGCACCAAAAATCCCGTCATTTGTGACTCTGTCCATTGCCTTTCACAATGATGTAGCCACTTGGTAATTTAGTACCTGAAACTGCCGCGACTTGGCGAGGGCGCCAGGCTACGACGAGTTCTTTCGAAATCCAACTTGCCGCGTTATTATTTTCCTACTATTTTTCATTATCTCTTTTTCGATCGCTTCAAAATTGCATTCAAGCGAAGAGTGATCGTCATTAGCTTGTCATAACTGTTCTGAATCTTTTTTTGACCGACATAAACTTTTTATTTCCGTTAAAAATCGAAAGCCATCACTTCCAAGTATTTTCCCGGCCAACCAATGAAAAAGCAGCTTTCAACGGCGCAAAATGTGTGCCGGGAAGGCGCGCGGGCAACTCTTCGTGCAATGCAACAAACAATGGAGAGCCCCAGTGGAGCTCAGTGTACCGTGAGCTTCCATCGGTTTCTGTCGTGAGAGAGAGAGATCGTAAAAGAAAAAAAAGAGAAGGAAAGATCAACGACAAAGGTCGTGCGCATAACAGTTCTCGCTTCGGAGCACTTGTCGAGTGTGTTAAAGTCGCTCCGTTTAAAAAGTGCCTTTATTTCTACGCTTTTATAAGCGTATTCCCCATTATAAACTCGCGAAAGTTGTGCTTTTTCGGATTTCGTTGGACGCTTGTTGTTGAAAAATGGCGGACGAGGGCCACGAGAATGGCACGAGCAACGGTGACGTGCCGGAGATAGAACTTATAATCAAGGTTAGTACACGATCCTTCCAAATAATCATCTCTAAAAAACTTGTCGCCGATACGTCGCAAGTTCCGAAACAAGATCCAACTTCCCTTATCAACGATCATACGACTCTCGGATTATAGACCTCGTGATCGATCTTTCTGTGTAATCCGGAACGATATACAGAAATGGGCGTGGAACGGCAGAGCTCTCAACCTTTTCCGGATTCCAATTTATCGTCAGTTAAAACTTTCCACCAAAACTCTATACATCCTAAAAAAACTCTCCCTTTCCAGCTCCCATTATTCTCGCTCTCTGCGACTTTCAACCCCCTGTAACGTCCAATATTTTTCAACTTATTTTCGCCATATTTAGCTCCACGAAAACCTCAACTCCAACACAATTTTCATTTTCATCGACCGTCACTAACTATCCAACTATTTTGCCCAACAAATTCCAAAATAGTAAATAAACAGAAATCCTCTTTTTGTCCACTTTTTCGGTGACATTTTCAAACTCTCAGAGAAATAAGCACAAATTTGGGAAAGAAAAATTCGTTTCCTCACAGCCGACCCTCAAAATACACTCAGGATCCTAAATTACATGCAGAAGCCTCGAGACCAAGTCTACATCACCGAGATAGTGGTACAGAGTAACTCGAATCTTTCCTTCGGCTCAAAAAATGCTTCGCGCGTGCCGAGAGAGTAAAAACTACACAATTCCCTGTGTTTTTTCATAACGAAGACACCAATGTCTAGCAAAGTTCCTTCCGGTGAACACTCGATAGTAAAAACTCTAGAAATTGATAAGAAATTGCAGAAAACCGTTTCGGAGCTGGCAAAATTGGAAAAAATTGTGGAATTCCAAACTGAGGTCTTGCGAAGCTGCAGGGTTGAGGGTCGAGCGGAACAATAGTTTCTTACAATATTCCAAAGTGTTGAATCTTGAAAATTTCAAATGGAACCCTGAGGATTGTGAACTTTTTGGAATTAGGTTGAGAAATTCGTTTCCTCGTTTGCCACAAACCTTTTGAAACGGTTTTAACTTGAACAAAGTGGAAAATACTGACGACCGTCAATAATTCCCAAAAATTTCATTTTTCCACTTGGAGATTTTGGGAATGAAGTATTGACTCTGTAACGAGAGTTTACTTGGATGAGTTTCATAGAATTTAATGGTTTTTGCATTGCTGGTAAAACAAATGAAGCAAAAATCTCGATTTTTCTCTACTTTGAACTTTTCTATTGAAAAATTGAGTGGAATGTGGAATTAGTCGGAAATGTGAGGAGAGCATTTATTAAACGAGAAACGGAACAGCTGGAAAAAAATCGAAAAACGTGTATCGAATTATGAGTGAGTTTTCCAAAAGCTTCGATAAAGTTCAAATATTTGTAGATTCGTGATAACGAATTGAGATAAGATTCATTTAATTCCTTCATTTTTTATTCCCTCAGAGAATGAAAACAACGTTCTCTCCGCGAGTATTTACCCAAAGCCCGTGATTTTTCATTCGTCGTTTCAATTTCCAAAACGTGTTGGTGGGTTTCTTGGAATATTTTTGCCGAATTCTTTAACCTGGCAGTTTCATTACATTTTTTTATATTCAAATATTTTTGGAAAACAGCAAGTGACCAAAAGCCTTTGATTTACAAAATCGAGTCGATGTCGAATCACGAGAACGAGCTTTTTTCTTCAATGTCTCGAGGCTGATTAATTGCTGATTATTAATTCACATGTTCGTCAATGCCACTGGCCTTGAATTTATTGGAATCTTGACGCTCGATTCAATTCAAGAATTTTTCAATATTTATCAATTTTTAAATCGTTTTTTTTTACAGTCTTCGTTTTTCTTTTTTTTTTCGTTTTCTTTTTCACTGTTTTAAAGATTTTCGTGTGCCCGAGAAAATTCAGCAAAGCATGCGAAACTCTTAATTTTCATAACACGCTTCTGCCCCCGTGGGGAAGATAAAAAATGATTTTTTTTTTCCAAGCGATGAAAAACCGCGAGTTTCGAGTGAGATGAACGGTTTTTTATTTATTTATCAATAACTTGCGACCTCTTTCTTGTGTAAGGGCCCCGGCAACGGGTCAATGCCATATAAGGATCACGCTCGTTATTCCAAGCCTCGCATTTGAGGCTCATCCTTCTGCTGTTGGATCGTTCCGCCCAATGAGAATCTCGAACTCGTTAGTCAAACCTCAAATTATGCAGCTGGCTTATTTCTTCCTACACTTTTCTCCATATTGAGCAATCGCTGTAATTTTTAACATTGAACCTTTCGAATCTATTCGTAATGACTCGGAAGTTTGCAACGTTGAGATTCAACGATGAATATATTTTCTATCAATTATTTATTGAATTTTAAAAATTATGCCAATTTTCCGTGTCGATTTAGATTTTTGGGTCGCAAGACGATCGTTTTATTGTCCAGACCAAATTTTAAATAATTATTGTGAGCTCTGCTAAAGAAAAAACAAAATTTCGTTGCATTTCCACGATAAATATTTTTTCTATTAATTATTTATTGAATTTTGAAAATTATGCCAAGTTTCNCTCGTTATTCCAAGCCTCGCATTTGAGGCTCATCCTTCTGCTGTTGGATCGTTCCGCCCAATGAGAATCTCGAACTCGTTAGTCAAACCTCAAATTATGCAGCTGGCTTATTTCTTCCTACACTTTTCTCCATATTGAGCAATCGCTGTAATTTTTAACATTGAACCTTTCGAATCTATTCGTAATGACTCGGAAGTTTGCAACGTTGAGATTCAACGATGAATATATTTTCTATCAATTATTTATTGAATTTTAAAAATTATGCCAATTTTCCGTGTCGATTTAGATTTTTGGGTCGCAAGACGATCGTTTTATTGTCCAGACCAAATTTTAAATAATTATTGTGAGCTCTGCTAAAGAAAAAACAAAATTTCGTTGCATTTCCACGATAAATATTTTTTCTATTAATTATTTATTGAATTTTGAAAATTATGCCAAGTTTCCGGGTCGATTTAATTTTTGGGTCGCAAGAGACGATCGTTTTACTGTCCAGACCCAATATTAAATAATTATTGTGAGCTCTGCTAAAGAAAAAACAAAATTCGTTGCATTTCCACGATAAATATTTTTTCTATTAATTATTTATTGAATTTTAAAAATTATGCCAAGTTTCCGGGTCGATTTAATTTTTGGGTCGCAAGAGGCGATCGTTTTATTGTCCAGACCAAATATTAAATAATTATTGTGAGCTCTGCTAAAGAAAAACCGAAATTTCGTTACATTTCCACGATAAATATTTTTTCTATTAATTATTTATTGAATTTTAAAAATTATGCCAAGTTTCTGGGTCGATTGAATTTTTGGGTCGCAAGAGACGATCGTTTTACTGTCCAGACCAAATATTAAATAATTATCCTGAGCTCTGCCAAAGAAAAAACAGAATTTCGTTGCATTTTAAATTTTCATCCTTATGGCATTTCGATCGAAAAACGAAAGAAATATTTCTATGCCAGAAAAACAGAGAGTCGAGACAACAGTCAGTTGTTAATTGCATAAACGCTGCATTTAATTTTAAGGAAACTGGACGCAAGGACAAAGCTATGGCTCAAAGGGTTCGAAATCGTAGGTTTTTAACTTTTTTCCTTCTGTAGTTGATTGACCTAGTGTCGAGACACAGGTAAAGATGTAAGATGTGAGTTTCAACTCGTTTGAAAATTATGACGCATTTGCGAACGTCGACGCGATGTTTGTGTAGTGACTAATTTCAGTGATGATCTATGACCACACACGTCTCCTCAAAGACTCGAGAGCAGCGTGAAATTCACAGCCCATCTCGATAATGTAACATGTAACGTCGAGCACACGGCATACGCGCCAATTTTCACATTCGGCGATGACTTAACGTTCGTCCAATATTATCTTTCTCGATATAACGATTTGTTAATTTTTATTTATATTGTCGAGCCGTGGCCCATCAATTCTTGAAAAGAAACATTTTTTTTTCGTCCAAGTTCGAACCTTGAATCGTTTTCGAACGGCGAGAGATATTTTTCGCCACTTTTTCTCACCGAGGGAGCACAAAACGTTCTTGAAGTTTGAGTTTGCACGAAAAATCCAAATTATTTTATTTGACACTAAAAAATCCGGATTCTCATGCGATAAATCCATCAAAACGGCTCTAAAAATTTTCCAACAATTATTCGCGCTCCACAAACTTCGTCAAGCGTAGGTTCATTGGAATTTTTCGTTATTTCTGTTCGCTGGCATTTATGAAAGGACAAGAAGAGTAAAGGACTCGCTCGAGGACTCTGCTCCTTTTCCGATCGAAGTAATTGAACGGTAAAAGCGGTTGCGGTTATTTTGCAAACGTATAAAAAAAAAAGAAAAATGGGAATGAAGAGAGAACCGTTGCTCACGATTCCATTCGCAGCCATCACTGGATTCTCGTTTTCCAACCAGAAAAGTCCGGACGAACAAGGATTAATAGGCTTTAAAAAGGAAAGTCGAGAGCGAAAGCTAAATGGAGTAAATCGTCGCACCGAGATATAAAAAGAAAAAGAAATAAACGCAGAAAATCGTC
This sequence comes from Hyposoter didymator, assembly GCA_037952995.1. Lineage (NCBI taxonomy): Eukaryota > Metazoa > Arthropoda > Insecta > Hymenoptera > Ichneumonidae > Hyposoter > Hyposoter didymator. The sequence goes on from JBAJMU010000004.1 coordinate 9,290,169, forward strand.
TCTGCTCGTGTTCAACTTTTAACGAAGTCGACGTTTCTGTTTTTTTATTTCCTCATCGAAAAAAAAACTTACTAATGAATTTCAATTTCGTTGTTTGGGTTAAAAAGTTTTAAACATTTCCGAACATCAATCTTCGGGAATGTGTAGTGGTTGAATAAATATTTAGAGAAAAGCTCATTAGTGAGTCATTAATCTTATCAATTCTCCTAATCTGAATTTTCGAGCATACAATGTCAGAATAATGAAAAAATCTCAAACGTTTTAAAATTCCCAATGACTCTCGATTCGCCTGTTAATGACACGCTTTGTTTTCGAAATTTTTCATGATTTTTGTCTCGATTTTGAAAATTCGTGAGAATCTTTACAATAAAATGTTCGAAAACCGGATTTCACTGACTGCAAAAGTTTTCTATCGTTTCGACGATCTCGAACAGGACCGCATGTCCTCGCTTTCGCCTGTTATTCTCGGTCCGCTCTCACACTCGTATTTGCACTGTTACGTTACAACTTTTTACTCCACAAGCCATTTGAACTCGTTGTCGTGAACTATGAAATGGAAATACGTTCGACTGATTGATCGCGAGAGATCTCGATCGGCCGTTATCGTAAAATTTAAGAAAATCCGATCGCGCACGATTTTTTACAAAATCGACGAAAACGTCGATTAAAAAGTGGAGCTCCAAAACGTGAAAATTTTCCATTCAAATTTAATCGATCTCGTTTTCCGACATGCACTCGTTCGAAAACACGACGTGGTCGGTCATTAATGACCCTGGGAAAGTCTCGGAGATAAGACACTCTCTCCAAGTCATGTCCAAGTTTTCGTATCGCCTTTACAATTTCTTGGACGACGGCAAGTTCAGTAGATTTGACACGAAACTGTTTCAAAAATTCATTCATTGCCCCATGGTATTGTTTTTTCTTTTGAAAAAATGTCATCGACGTCGCAAAAATTTCAAGAGCTGCTGAAGTGATTCCGAGAACTTGGCATTCGATATGCGGCAAAATCCAAAATTTGCGACGTCAAATGGCTGGAAAATTAATTTTTTGCGGATCCGGGAAGCTCTACTGATGGAAGAACTGGAATTTCCATGAAATGCGAGTCCATCATGTCGTAGTTACTTTTTAAACGAATTCACACAGCGTCAAAGATTTTTGCCTTCGAATCGTCGGATATCGACGAAACGTCGTGCATGTCCTTAATGATTGTGAGGGTGTTGAGATGTGAATTAACGTCAAGATCGAAGCGGCAGAATCCGATAAAGATTTATTCATCGCGGTATATCGCAATGATTCATGATCTTCGAGACTAGAAGGTGAAATCCCATGCACCGGTGAGTTTGTCTGAGTTTCCGAGATCCACATAGATCGAAGGCTCATGTACCATAAATCGCGAGTTGGAATATCCGCCGAGGTCGTAAAGTTGAGAGTATATGAGGATTAATCGTTGAAGCTGTTAAGCACAGAATTTTCGTAGCATCGGTAACGAGAACAAGTGACCTTGTGTGCGTGTATCCACTGCGAGCTCCAACGTAAAAGGCTCTTGTGAGCCGCGTTATTGATGACGTTGCTGGTTCGAGTGGTTCGGATCGCTCGCGCCGCAACACCCGCAACGTAGAAAACAAGTTTCAGGTCGTCCGTTTTTTCCGATCGATCTTCAAAACGATCGGTTCAAAAGTTGGGATCGTCCGAGTTGTATAAACTCCGTTTCAAAATTTTTCAATGTCCGGATTCCGTCGACGATGAAACGTGAGAATTTCATTCTTAAAAGTGAGGAAATAAATGATGACCTACTTTTTTGACGTTCAGTGACCCGAACGTTCTTTCTCGTTTTTTTTTGTAAAACTTCGAATGGTTGAAAAAATATATGAATATTTGTGGCAATTAACGGCACGAGTGAACACAAATTTCAGGCTGATCTGCGATTTTTGTAGTTCACGAATATATAAAGATGAATCCTTCACAGTTCATTAACAGCTGAAATATTAAGAAGATACTTGCACCTTTTATTAATGAGTAACTGGATAAAATGAGCTACGAAAGAGATTAGCTGAATATGAATGAGTAAATTAATTAGAGGCTCGAAATGAAAGAACGCATTAGCAGTGAACCAGCTGAAAATTAATCTACGAGATAATAACTTGCTTGAATAATTAACACGTAGTTTCATCGTAAAAAACGTCCAATTTACAAAGTCCAATACTCGTTTAATAATTCACAAATGATTCACTTAAAACATCATTGTTATGGAATATCTAATGAGACTAAAGAGGTTAGCCATTCGCTTTGTCCTCGTACTTGCTCGTTGAAGGGAATGGGAATTCCGGTACCGCTCGCTGACTCATATTCTTCTCTTGCTTTTAATCTCGTCTCCATACGCATGTGGAGTGTTTGGCATACTTTACTACTATGTGCGACTTACCGTTATGCAGCACGGTGGATCGTACTGGTGCAGTGAACCTCACACTAAATTAATGGACGTCGAAACTTCTTCTCCGTCGTCGTCGAGACTCAACGAAATTTTATTTATTCAAGATTTCTCGTCTCGTCACTGAGGATACGCTAATACGGGAGGAAGATTGCTTCGAAGAAAACAAAATGGTGTCAATACGACAAACAGAAACAACGTTTAATTGGAATATTTTTGAAAATCTTTTTTAATCGTTTTTCTTTCTCCAACTTCTGGGCCATCATCGAGTGAGTGACACTTTGCGGTCACCATTAATGAAATAGACCTCGCTGCGTCTGCAGGTGGACGCGACCTCGTCTAACCGTACAATTATTTCATTCGTTTTTCATCTCCGCGTTTTGCGTACGTGCTACTCTCTCTCTATATACTCCAAAGAAACTGGTGAACTCGTGACCAACCCAGAAACACGAATCGCCAGCATCGTAAATCGTCACCTGGTACAGCAATTTTTTTTTTTTTTTTTTTTTATATCATTTTTTCTGATTTACGGTGGTCCTCGAATTCCACACAAAATTAATTCAATAATCATCGCAAAATCGGCAGATAAATAAATATATTCAACATTTTGTTTCATACATTCATTAAATTTTTGTTGAAATTTTTCTTTGAGTATAAAACTGTGGGATCTTCGCAGACGTACTGATTTTTATCTATTTTGTAATAGAGAAAGGTAGACACGTACGAATATGCAATCTGACATTTTCTTTCGTGAAATACCATCTCTCCGGGTCCAACTCGATCCGCTACTTTATTCCAATGACACGAATACCGCAAACGTTGTTTCAAGTCGAACGACGATTTGCGAATAACTGTATAGAGCGAAAAAATCGCGAAAATAAGCAGAGAAGAAAAAATTATTTGCGAGTATGTTTGTTTATTGTCGTAAATTCGAAACTCGTATTCGAGTTTTTCAAATTTGGTTTTCAATCAACTGGTCGTGTTTCAAGTTCTCTTGGAATACGTAAAATCGTCGTAAGATCGTGTTCACAGCTACGAAAGCTTGACATCACAAGTGGTAATTCTTGCGTGCTATTCACAAAAACCGTCTGTTCCGACGAAAAGTTATATTTAGCTGATACGAGGAGAGAACTTGGTGGGGGAACGTTGATTCTCGTCGTTTGAATATTCTTCTTCGTAGCTCCTTTTCCACTGCGCTACGAGTTACCGTCATTAACATTTCTTATCAATTCAGATATTTTTCAGCTCTATTTATTTAAGTAAAAAAGTTTGCTGATCAAATTTTTGAGAAAAACTAGAAAAAAGATTATTTTTATTTTGTCAAGCTCCACAAAAGTGGCAAATCGATAAATTGATAAATTTCACAATTTATTGTAAAGGAATCTCGAAGTCTACAGCGTGAATGGCAACGAAATTTTCGTCAATGCTACAAAAATCTGCAACGAACGAATTTATTTATTTATCAATAATTTTTGTTCAAACTTTGGTTCAGCCTCGAGTAAAAAATTATTGCCTAGTACGAAAAACTTCGAGGCAGTGATTTCGTACATGAAAATTGCTGGATCAAGTTCGCCTTCGTGCACAAGATTATTCCGTGTACAAAGGATTTACAACGTTCGAATTGCGCAATCCCCGAACGTCTCTATGCCCGAACCTGATAATCAGCAAATTTCTGCGTATTTACTTCGTTGAGCTCGAGAGGAGAAAAAAAACAGTGAAACTCACTGGCATTAGCATTATATTACATCAGCGATCCTAACAATTGAAAAGATTTTTGGAAGCATTCAACAAAATCGCAATATTTATCGCTTTAATTTTATTTTTAGCCTTTCTTATTATTCCTTCAACTACTCGATTCGCGATAGGAAGTGTGAGAAAAATGCGTTGCTCAACAATAATATTCCGAGCTTAAACTATTAATTTACCTAAACAAGCACTTGTCAAATGTTTGCTTAATTATTGCACAATTAAGTGAACGCACGCAATGGAAATTATGGACTGTAACTGCATTGTGTGTTCGTCTCATTCCGCATCGCGTTGAGAACAATTTAAATTCATGACGTATGGAAAAAAAATCGTTTTTTCTCTATCAACTGTTCCTTCTTCTGAAACGAGATCAAAATTGAATTCCAGCGAAAAAGAAAATTTGTAAAAAAAACAGGGAATGTTTCTGGAAGAATAATTTTATTATTACCAAAAAAATTGGTTAATAAATAATAATAAATGTAAATACTTGCAGGCATCGACTATCGATGGCAGAAGGAAAGGCGCCTGTCTCTTCTGCCAGGAGTACTTTATGGATTTGTACTTGCTAGCCGAGCTAAAAACCATATCGCTCAAAGTCACAACGGTCGATATGCAAAAACCTCCACCAGACTTTCGTACGAATTTCCAGGCGACACCGCCACCGATTCTCATTGACAACGGCGAGTCGATCCTCGAGAACGAGAAAATTGAGAGACACATCATGAAGAATATTCCTGGTGGTCATAATCTTTTTGTACAGGACAAAGAAGTTGCTACACTCGTGGAAAACTTGTTCAGTGTAAGTGAAAAAAGTAATTACACGATTCGCTTAACCTTCCGTAGAGAAACTACAATTATTGCACTTCCCTAGACACACATGGGTCTGGGGTGTCCTACAGTTTTCTCACCGTTTTTGAACTCGTTTAAAAAAATAGGTAAAAATTCAGAAAATTATTTTTGGATCTATAGAAGGAGAGCCAGCACCGAACAAAACGAGAAATTCACGCCATTCGCTTAATGGGCTGGACACCCCAGACCCGTGTGTGTCTACGGCGGGTTAATCTTGTTTCTTCATTTTTTATTTAAAAAATAAGTAAAAATTTTGATCATAACGAACTACGAAGCTAAACAGCACAATCTGCATTCTCCCCGCGACGAAATTATTTTTGGTATTTATCAAAATTCGATTTTTAATGTTTCGTACTGTTGGTTCCATTTCTAGAAACTGAAGCTTCTGCTGCTGAACGCAAAAGAAAAGGATAAGGATCCAAAATCGTCGTCTTTAATGGCACATCTTCGAAAAATCGACGAGCACCTCGGTCGCAAAGGCACGCGTTTCCTTACGGGCGACACGATGTGTTGTTTCGATTGCGAGCTGATGCCACGTCTCCAGCACATCAGGGTCGCTGGCAAATATTTCGCGGATTTTGAGATTCCGGAGGTGCTCGTTAACCTCTGGCGATACATGCATCACATGTACAGACTCGACGCCTTTCTCCAGAGCTGTCCAGCCGATCAGGACATAATCAATCACTACAAGTTGCAGCAGGTAAAATTTCCATTTTTTTCATTTTCAAATGTCGAACCTTCAAGACTCGAACTAAAAGACGCAAGAAAATTCACAAATATCTCAAAAGGAAACGTCGGAAAATTTGGTCGTGCACGATCATGCATTTCAATCAAATTTGTCACGTCGATTGAACGCAATTGCTAAACGAACTCGCTAATTATTCTAATAAGAAGCCGACTTTCCGTAACGCAATTAACAAACAAAACGGAAGTACCAATTGCGCTGATCTCGTATCAATTTGCACTCGATTGTAGTTTTTCCTCTACAGTGATCGAAATTACGCAATCGTTGCTACGAAACAACATTCCATGAGAAAGCAAAACATCAATAAACCAAAAACAGTTTTCTCTCCATTCCTTTGTTCATATGTTCGAAAAATTGATTCGCAGAGCATGAAAATGAAGAAACACGAAGAGTTGGAGACGCCAACATTTACGACCAGCATCCCAATCGAAGTCAACGACGATTAGAGGCTGTGCCTTCGCCGACTTCACGGTCCGCGACCTTGGGACATCGCGCGTCTCACACAAACGTCCGCAGCTTCGTTTTAGTGAAAAATAAAAAATCAAGAACGCTGAACAAGCGAGCACGTTGACGATCGAAACAACTCTGGAAGAAGGAGCAAAAAATTCTCGAGCAAATGGACGAAACCAAAAGAAACGCGAAAGCACGCGCGAGTAATACGAACGTTTGCTGTTCAAAAATTCTTGTAACAATACTGCAAAATATTACGCGGACTCACCTTCGCATTTTTCATCAAGAAACATCTACTTTTTTTAACGCGACCGGTGTCTATGCATACATAAACAAAACAAACACACACCAACGTCCACAAGCAAGTGTTACGCTTTGAAAAAAAAAGGTATCGACGAAACGAGAGTGTAAAATAAATTTCTACGACGCTTTCGAAACGAGTCGACGAGCTGTTTTGATTTTCTCCTCGCGTTTTCTCTCTTTCTCAGTCTTTCATCGCAGTTTCTTGTTTTTCTTCTGATTTCTATTTTTTACTCGCCCAGACACGATTCTTCACTTTTCAACTTTTTCAACCGTCCCACGAGGCAAGATTCGTGTTTTTTTCGATCGTCACGAACTCTCTGAACTTCTTGGCTCACGCGAGCCTTTTTTTAATCGGTTCTTGAGACTATTCTCAGCTTAATTCGTTGTTGTACTCGAGCCTACGCAAATTCATCGTTATCTCATCGTTAAGTTTGTACGATAAATATTGACAAGCTAAATTGAAATGCCAAGGAAGCGGATCGCGGATCTAAACAAGCGACAGAGAGCTATGGCAGGCGGCGATGAGACGGACGTCGGTCAATCAGATTCCCATATTTTTGTGCCAAATTCGGAGACCGATGTTCGCCTCATCGCGCATTTACATTTCGCTTAAACAAAATTGCTTTTAAGGCAATGAGGGTTTCTTTTTCTTCGAGCAAACGAATATAGAAAAATATGCTTAACACTTTTACGACGGCCTGCGCATCTCGAGCCATGTTCTGCGAACGATAAAAACATTTCAAATTTAATTCGTACGTATTTATATATGTTTATATATTTACTACGATTTTGAAAAAAAAAAAAAAAAAACATACAAAAATAAGAGGATGTATCGCTATTCCTGTATTATTAATATTATTGATTAATGAATTTATTATTATTGTATTATTATACACTTTGGTTTATACTCGTAAAAAAAGAAAAAATCAAATATACCAGTGTTTACAATAAATTATAATCCCTCTCGTACTCCCTTGCGCGTACACACTTTTTTTTACTTTAAAGAAAAGAAAATTTGATTTTTCGACTCCTTCATTTTGAATTTTTGCCATTTTTGGTAAGCTCGGAATTTTTTTATTGCTGCAACTCGAAAAATTGACGAAATTATCGTCGCTTTTAGGTACGAGACGTCAAGTTTCCGAAAACAACGGATTTTTTCATCAAACGATCCGTTTTCATTTTCTGACGAAAAGAAAGAAAGGTGTGAATGAAAATTGCACGTTCATTCGGACAATTGACCTCGAGGAATTTTGAGTGTAAGGTAAAGCAAAAAAAGCCAGACGATGTTGCGGCAGACAGCGCGATAGACGAAAAAAACGAAACGAAAAGATTCCGTTGCTGCGGATTGTAAATATAGCGTGACGGAGATTCGGAGTTGCGAGATTCAAAGATTTCCCTCGCCACGGCTGCAATGCGTTCGAGAGAAATGAGAAACAACGATCGGAGATTAAACGAGTCGGAAGAGGACGCCCGGAGTTTCCATTCATAAAGAGAAGCTTCGTCCATATAGTGACTGCCGAAGAGACAGAGGTCGGACCGTAATGTTGAAAGAAATAGCCTCGCAAATTTGCTCGAACTACCACGATTATTTTACCGCGGCGCTGAGTGTCGAAGCAGCAGTCAATGTGACAGCTCGAGTCGGTTGAGTCTTAAAAATGTTCGATACAGAATTGATCCTGCCATTTGAGGTTCAAGACGCTTGGAATTATTTATTAAACACAATGACAGAAATGATTTGGCGAAAAATTTGATTGGAAATATCGCGATAAAGAATCGAGTAGATGAGTCGCGTCGTAACCAAGATGGCGTCAGCGGTACGAGAGCTTAGTGCACAGCTGATCAGTGGTCCCCGACGGACGGTCGGTTGCGTTCATCCTCGTTATTTTGGATAATAGTCCAAGACGAAGCAGGAGAGACGCGTCCGTGATCGCCGTCCAGTCAACAGAAATAATATATATATAGCGAAAAAAGCCTACACACACACGCACACATAGATTCGGTCAAAGTTTATGAAATTTGTGATGTAACTAAAACAAGCGTTCACTCGGAATTGGATCTTGAAAAAAAACGCCTTGCAAACAAAGGATATTGTGTATATTTGGTAGATTATTGTTTTTCGATTTTAATTTAGAGCGTCGCAATATGAAAAACGCAAGTTTTGGATAGCGAATAAATAAAAGTGATCGTGTGTGGCACGAGTTTACATTTCTTATCGAAAATAGTTTGTCGCTTTTTCGCTGTTTTTTCCTTCCGAATCATCCATGGGTCTATCTGACTTTGGACGTGTATCGATGGTTCTCGTCCGGTAAGTTTTTTTTTATCGCAAACGTAGACAAATAACGAAATGCTACGGAACGCACAACTATTTTTTACCAACCATCATTCGAAGCTTCTTTTCATACAAACTTCCTTTCAAATATTTCGTATCGAATAACCTAAAGTTTTTAGCTTCTATCGGAGAATTGGAACTCGATCAAAAAAACCCTTTCGATGCCTCCTTTCCTAGTCGCACACTGACTTTTATCTATCTTCGAGCCGCCATGTTATAAGCGAGAAACGAAAATACACCTGGCGAATCGTAGAAACGAAAGCGAGCGAGAGAGAATTAGGTGCAAAGGAATGCGACATTAAGACAGGCTCCATGGAATGTCTTTACGTCCAAGTATACCGATTGTCGGCAAATTACCACTCAGACAAATAAACAATTCAACTTTTGTCGCCTTTTTTTTAAATTATTTTTCATTATTATTTTCAGTCTCACGTTCACAAACGTCCAAATTGGAGGTTAAAGTTCCGAAACCTCGACGAAAATTCCAATTCCTTTTCATGCGTACTACTTGAAAAATATTTTAAGAACGACGACGTATTTAATTTTAGAACATGTTTATTTGCAGTTAACGAAATCCGGAAATTGCTGCTATTTATTATTTCCCTTTTCTTTCGCAGACCGCGGCAGCTCAAATTCCGCGTCCTCCGCGTTAAATCTTTCGATTTTTTTTCAATTCTTTCTCGTTGACATTCTCCCTGGCGTTAGAATTTCCAGAAAATCAACGACGTTTTTCTTGCCCACGAGATTTTTTAATTTTCCGAATTTCTTCGAGCGGGTTTGATTTTCCAATGCCGAGCGAATGAATTCTATTAGAACGATCTCAAGAAAAATGAGGAATTCCAACAGAAATCGCGCAAACGGTGCAAACTGCGAATTTTTTTGTTATTCCTCGCGTCTTGCTTCCTCGACCATATTCTTTTTGCATTTTTGACTTTGCGGTGTGTTTTCATGACACAAATATCTTACCGGAGCCCGCGCTAGAATTTAACTTTTCCTTTTTCTCAAGAGTGTGTCGCTCGCTCTCCGGACGAAAACAAATTCCACCGTCGGCGACAGTGGCTCTTGTCACACGGTCGGGAGTTTCAAAATTCTCCTTTTTCCATCAACGACGTTCATTGCTTTTTTTTTTTCTAAAACGATTAAGAAACTTGGAATAATGTTAAAGTCGTTGAAATGCAAGAAATATTTAAAATTTAGTCTCGACAATAAAACGATCGTCTCTTGCAACTCAAAAATTCAATCGACCCGGAAAATTGACGTAATTTTTAAAATTCAATAAATAATTAATAGAAAAAATATTTATCGTTGAAATGCAACGAAATTCTGTTTTTTCTCTAACAGCGCTCGTAATAATTATTTATAATTCAGTCTGGACAATAAAACGATCGTCTCTTGCAACCCAAAAATTCAATCGACCCGGAAAATTGGCATAATTTTTAAAATTCAATAAATAATGAATAGAAAAAATATTTATCGTTGAAATCCAACGAAATTTTGTTTCTTCTTTAGGAAAGCTCGTAATAATTATTAAAAATTTAGTCTGGACGGTAAAATGATCGTCTCTAGCGACCCAAAAATTCAATCGACCCGGAAAATAGGCATAATTTTTAAAATTCAATATATAATGAGATTCCGAGTCATAACTTGAAATAAGGCGGATGGAAAAATTTGATTGGTCAGTGGATAATTCTTTTTATGGAATTGGATTCAAATTCTTTGTGATTTATCCTGAAAATTTGAGGCTTAGAGTTAGAAGGGATGGAAGTTATGGTTGTTACATTCGTTCATCGTATCAGCGGCTAGTGGATGGACGACAGAAAGATTGCGCGTCGATCGTAACGCCAAAGTTATTACATTTGGGACAAATCCAAATTCACTCATGGCTGTGAGTGCATAAGAATGACGAATGACGAGCATTGGAATTATTTAAGACTCAGGGGCGCTTTATACGTCACCTTGGAATCGACCAAATTACGATTTTTTTTTTCCATTTCGAAATGAACAAAAAAAACGTGAATTTCGAAGTTTCTCTTATTATTTTTCCAGAAATGGCAGCGAATAAGGTGAAAAAGTAACTGGCGAGCTTGACGAGTCTGAAAATCATGAAATCGTTTGTATAAATGTAAACTTGGTTGGAACTGACGTTGCGTTAATAAAACGAGTTCCTTGCCGTGGTGAATCGGTTTTTCGGCTCTTCCCTCTTCTGGCTCAATCGCAAATTCTCGTACATCACGAAATTTGGATAGATTTGGCTGTGGAACAACAAAATAGTCGGGAAAATCCCGGATTTGCTTGGAATTTTCAAGAAGAAATGGAGCAAACGGCGCAGATTGAAAAAAGTGGGCATAGCACCCATGTCCTTAAAGGGTTGGGTTTCAGATTCGGTGTGCACTTAGACGATGAAATTCTGAAGCGAAATGTCCTTTACGGTTTTTGTCTCCGACGCACCGATCCCGAGATATCGAAGGATTCATGACGCCCCGCCTACTTGTTGCGATCCATGCACCGGATTGGTCAATCGCCTTTCCATGAATATCTCGCGAACGGCGAATCCTAGAGAAAAATGTCTGAGGACTTTTCTATTCGGAATTGCTCGCTCCATGCACCCTGCGATTTCCGAGAAAAACTTTTGTCACAGCTTGTATATCGATGGCGGGACAGCAATAGGAGGAAAAAGTGATTTTCTTCGCCGCTATCCCGAGGCTCGCGCATTAATGCAAGCATCAGTAGCTCCCCGGTGTAGCAAAAGTTAATATGGCGGTTTGCCAAATGCCGATTCCGCACTGGCGTGCTTTACCTACGCCACAGAGATAGGAGGCTGTGTGTCCCCGATGAAAAGCGTGTCTGTATAGCAGCCCAATCGTTGGAAAGATGCTCCCTCGTTGTCGCAAAGCATTTCTCGCCAGTGGGTCGATCCGAACGATATATATGTTGAAAATATAACGGCCATCGTGTGACAATAATGATATGGAGCAACATCGCGATATAGTTTCTTAAGTGCTTTCGCCAAATCTGCCAATCTGTTGAGCAAAGTAATCGCCCGAATTGACAAACTTATTCTCCTCGTAAAAACGTTCAGGCTTTTACTAATTCTTAGCACATATTCATCGCCACATTTTTACGAGATTAATTCCAACCAGAGTTCGGCCATCAAATCCCCTCGTCAATGGCGATAGAATTCTTCCGAAATTACAACGAAATTCTTTCAACTATATTGCTCGCAGTCGGTCCCATCTGTGAATTCATTCAGAAAAACAGCCTTTGCATTAAAAAAATAAATAATTTACCAAAAGCCACAAAAGCGAAAAGCTGCGGGCGTTTTAACTGCCAACGAATTATCCGGCTTTCGTATGTTCGGCACGTGGCACAGGTGTCCCCGCCGCGTACTTCGCTTGCCAACACCAACACACGTACATTTACATACCCACCTGCTGCTGCTGCCGCTGATGCCACTCTTGTTTCGACACACGATAACCGCAAGTGTTTTCGTTCCACCTCTTTTCTCTTCCGCATTTTCTACCTCGATTTCGCATCAAACGCTTTATTCAAACAAATACTCTAATTAAGTTGCGACTCCTCGATTCCTCAGACTTGACGAAATTCGTGCCTCGTTTGATCCTCGTAAAAACGATGAATCAACTCACGAACGATGAAATTTGTCTCTATCCTTATCAGATTGCTCGTTATTAAAGTCAGGATTTATTTATCATCGTGATTCGTCCACGTCTCTTCACATTTCGTCAACTTCAAACAAAGTTGTTGACGCTCAAACAGTTTTTTACGCGGATTAATAAATAAAGTTTCTTCATTGCTTTCCAACGACGAACGTCACGGTTTTTCGTTCATTCAGTCGTGCAATACGAACTAATCATTTCCAAGCGAATTACGAAACTTGTCTCCTTAGGGAAAATTTGTATAAAAATATGGAAAGAAAATTATAGAAAGAATTACTATGCTAACATAGTTCCCTGGTGCCATATCGTCTCTCTAAGAAATTTTGGCAAATACATAGTAATTTTTCATCTGAAATGAGGCGAAAAAAATCAAAATTTGAAAAATGTCAAAATTTCCACGATTTCTGATAAAATATGAATGAAAAATTACTAAAATTTCTCAAAAGGACGATATGGTACCAGGGAACTGCGGTGTCATAGTAATTTTTTAAATAATTTTATTTCCACGTGTAGGAAAAGTTTTTACTACGTCAGCAACAGAGAAATGTTGCATTTGGATAAATAATAATAACGAAACGAATTTGGACCTGGCACAACTCAGGTAGCGGCTCTGCCAGGAGGATGGGGGCCCACGATGGGGGAGTGCTACTGCTCTAACATCACCATCATGCAGCTGTTCCACGAGCTGAAGCAACAATTTCCTGCGCTCCCCGACCACATCGTGTCCCAGTGCATTGCCCAGGTACACATGGTGCCAAATGTGCTTTTTCTTCTCGCTCTCCTTTTTTCAAAAACCACAAAATAACCCGAATGCTCATACGTATCTTATTTCTGTGCCGATCGTTCTCGAGCCTTTTTTTTTCGTCAAATTATTCGTAATATACACTCATCCGTTAGAATAATCATTTAACCAAGTTTGCGAATTATTCGTCATTGATCATTCGTGCCCTTAACACCTCGGAACTGCTTTATTCGTCTCCCATTCCAATTCCATCACAACCGTCTCGAAATTATCGCATTATTTATAACAAAATGAGCCCATAATCCTGCAGAGCGTCGTTTCCGGTTTTTCTTGAGCCTGTAAATCCCAAATTTTGCCTGTGCATTCTAACAGCATCCACTTTTGCCTCACGAGTCATTTTCTTGAGAGTTCGTAATTCTTAATAATGAAAAATGAAATGAATGAAAAAAAAAGCTTTTGGTTGGAATGAGAATTCGTGGCTGCGCGTTTAAAAATTTTTACAAACGCGCTTTTTTGTGTAAGAATTGAATTTTGACAGAAATTTGCTGAATTTTTATTTTTCGCATGCATTTTTGTTTTTTTTTTCTATTTGCTCAATTTTGATCGTCAGTGCCTTCCGGATGACCTGAGTATGAATCTCTGTTGCAGAATAGTCACGACAAAGAGACATGTGCACGAAGTTTACGAGTGACCCAGGATTCCCGTCCGTCCCCGGGTGCGTTTCCTCCTCGGGCTCCAGGTCAGACAGATCTGAGTCTGAAGGTGTCGAAAGGGCAGGTTGAGGACGAACGTTGTGGCATGAGAAACAGAGACCGTGCGTCGAGTTTCAACGGAGTCAACCGCTCGAAAATAACGAACGGTAATCAAACGCCGATCCGAGCTCACAGACCAGCGTCTTTGGACATTGGAACGACCTTCGGATCACGTCAATGTTCGAGATCACCGAATGGTCGGTCTCGAGGATCAACCACCGCCAATAACAAAGACACTTTCAACTGTCTCAATCCTGCGCCCTCCTCCGCACCACCGACATTCTTCCCTGCGAGAGGTTTCTTCGAAGATTTCGCCTCATCGAACCCTCCGAATCAAAATATCAAGGTCGCTGTCGAAACGACCACTACGACCCAAACATCGACTACGAATACCAACGACAATTCTTATTCACCGATTCTTCTTGAAAACAAGTCACGAAATCGGAATAATCAACCCGCTGGATTCGAACTCAACGTAAACGTTGCCTGCAGCCCAGCTGGCAATCACGGTGAGCCCAAAAACCAGAATTTCTAGATCAACGAAAACCTCATCAACCCGAGAACTATAAAAACTCATTTTTAAAAATATTTTCAATACAAACCGGGCTAAATATTTACCCCACGGGGCTTCCTTCGTAAAATCGTTTTGAAAGCAATAACCTGACTTACGAGTACGTGAATCTTTTTGTTTTTTCATGCCAACGAGAACGGTGAAGAGCAAATTCCATTTCATCGATTTTTGGTTGGCGAAAATTCGATTAATTGATTTTTAATTAATTAATCGAATTAATTGATTTTTAATTAATTAATCGAATTAATTCATTTTTAATTAATTAATCGGATTAATTGATTTTTAATTAATTAATCGAATTAATTAATTAATTAATTCGATGAAAAAATAATTTAGGCACGTAATTCGGATCTCGCCCGGTCTGTAGTTCTCGGGATATGAGAATTGGTAAAACGGTCAGAAATACCTCTTTGATTTTTCACTCGATTGGGTGTGGAATTTTTTTTTGTTTTTTTTACTTGGAAAGTTTCGTTGAAATTTTGGTCGAGGTAAAAAATGGTTCTAGCGCGTTTGTTCAAATCTAGCAAATTCGTTTCGACAGATTTTCGAATAGTGCCGAAAATCGGTACGTCAAAACGAAGCGATTTGGTAGCGGAGCCCCGAGCCCATTACGTCGAACCATCGAGACTCAACCAATCCGGCAAACCCATTAATTCGATAAGCCGACAAAAGTCACCGGATCAAACGAGAAGTTATACGTCGGTGAGCCTGACTTTGAGGCAACCCTCGTCCGAACCGCAACCACCGATCGACATACGCTCCCAAGGCTCGAGCCTTACATATTCCACGTCGTCTTTAGATCCACGAGGCTTCCAAAGCCGTCTTCGAATCAGCATTGGACCAGGAAGCGTCGGAAGCGTCGCTTCTGCCAGGATCAGACCTCCTATGGGACTCCCACGACCCAATTCCCTTGTCCCACATCATCAAGCTAGTCAACAAAGGCCTCCAGGTTCGAGCTCGACCATCACATGCTTTCCAAATAATAATTTCATCATTTTCATTATTTTTTCTTTCAATTTCTTACAATTTTGCGTGTTTCATTATTCCAGGACTTCCTGCTGGCCCACCGAGTCAATTACCTCGGCCTACGACAACTATGAGTGCTCCAACGACCCCTTCAGCACCCATAACAAGCCTCGTACAACCCATTAGCTTACCAACGACCCCTTCGACTCATTCAGCGATCTCGTTACCTCCTTCCGGTTCCCCGACGAGAGATCACGTCCAGATGAAAACGGATCCAGACTGTTTGCCTTCGAATCAAGGTACGTGAGCACGAAGACCTTTTTCCTCGTTCCTAACCCCCTTTTCACCATTTTTCCGTATCGTTCAAGGTCACATTTCAAATTTGTCAACCGGACGAAAGTTATCGTCGTTTATAAATCGACTTTGTGTCTCGATATTAAAAAAATATGAATTTTACTTTGTTTTCTTTTTAAAGGAGACGAAAACGAAGACTCGATCACGAACGAACGAGCTTCTTTTCGCAGACAAAGTCGTTGATGTTATTTTGCTCCGAACGTTCGAGTCGCGTTTGATATTGTAGATGAAAATTTCGTGCAAATACGCCCACGTTATTATCATCATCATCACTCGAGAAACGATATTTACACATTCCTGACCCACGCTCCTGGTCTATACATAGACGTTGTTCCTCTCTATACCATCTCTCGTCACTACAATATGACGTGCTAACCACCTGATACGATTTTGACACCGGATGTAAATATTCACAACGAAAATTACTCTCAGAAATTCGTTCCTTCAAATTAATTTGTAACTTTTTTTTTTTATTTTTTCAAAAAAATATTATCGCATTTTAAAATAAAGATTTGGACGTCGTTTCTTCCATTTTATCGTTTCTTCCCCACGTAACATTTCCAAGAAACGATCAAACAAACTTTTCTTACAAAAAGTAATTGTCATTATTTTCCTCTGGGCACTGAAGATTTTTCTCAACTTTTCTCTCGTTCGCCAAAATTGTTTTCAGTGGCCGAACATCAATCCGTTTTAATCGCAGAACAATTATTAAGGAAGGAGAGACTGGAAAAGGAGCTGAAAGCTGAAAAGGGAAGACTCGAAGCGATGAAACGAGAATTGCAGTCACTCACGAAACCAGTCGATTCCACTGGTTCGCCGGTTGAAGTACGTTCATTTTTTCATCAAACAAATGGGAATTATCGTTGAGAGGATTTAATTTTTACCTCATTGTGTGCAGGAAATCAAGAGGAAATTAGTCAGTGAAATTTATCAACTACGATTGGAGTGTGACAGACTCGCTGACGAAGTGGATAAGAGGTCCGATCCGCGAGGTTCGTATTTCATATCAAAAGCGACTGACGAACAGTTGAAAATAAATATAAAAAAAAAAAAAGCATGAAAAATGCTCGAAAACCCGAAAATCGAGGTATCGACGACTGAGGATCAAAGAATCGATTGTTTTTGCAGTTCCTCTGGGCGAAACGAACGAGGAATTTTATCAGGGCATTTATACGGGTCAACCGTACGCATTAAGCGATAATTACGTCGGAGGTGGCGTAGCGAGGAGATCACCAGAACCACCGCCGTTACCCAGCAGGCCACCAGTTTGGCGCGCACCTTCACCGAGAGTGAATCAACAACGTCACAATAACGTGGAGAATCGTCGAGAGGAATCGAGTAACGAGGATTGGGACGAGCGTGACGGTCCTTCGTGGGTTTGTCGAATGTGTACCTTCGACAATCATCCACTGATGGACAAATGCGAGCAATGTGATATGCCGAGGTTGCTCGTTCGTGACGCAGGTACGACGACCACAAATCCTCCATTTTTTCATACCAAATCGATCCCCCCATTTCCTCCTCATAATCGTTAATCAAAAAACACCCTAAAACCATATTAATCGAATGTTCCCAAACCAATCTTATTAAACAGACACTCAATGCTTAATTAATAAAAAAGTTTATTTTATATAAAATGTCAATACTGTAAAATAATGCCTTGCAAATATTTAGATATATTTCTTTGTTTTTTTGTGTAAATAGAAAATATCAAGTGTGTAAAGAAAAAAACAAATCCGTCGACGCTTCGTTCAGCGCATTCAGAAACGAGCTTCGCCACCTTTTCATGTTTGTTGTATGTAAATATTGTTTTTTTAAAATGCTGCGAATAATAGGAAACGTGTGTGCGAATCTAACAAAACGAACGATTTTGTAAATACCTGTCGAAATTTTGTTCGTTTATTTGTTTTTTAATTTACAATTTTGGCAGCTTGACACGCATGTGAAATATTTTTGCATAATATTAGAAAATAACGCATTTAAATATCGTGTAAGTTGTTCAGAGTTGTGTGAAATAAAAGTCAATGAATTTTAACCCCTCGAATCGATTCCTTTGCTGCGTAAATATGCTTTTTAGACCCATCGATTAAAAAAGTTGTGAAAAAGCATTTTATGAAGAAATAAGGAAATGTTTTTCTTCATTTCGGTCGACAGGTGAGACCCAGGATATTCACATACGAGTTACACACCATCACAACTTCACTACTCCGAGGAGTAAGTACGAAGCAGATGGCAAATTTTTGAGCGATTGGAAATTCGTCTCACAAACTATACTCGTCGATTTTTGGGTTTTTTTTTTTTACAGGAACCGTGCACAGTTGGGTGGTCTGACGCGCGAGCATCACTAGAAATCAATCATTGAATAAACGAAACTGTAAATACTTAATTATTTAATAAAATAACTAAACAGGCCGAGAAGAGGAAAGGAAAGGAAAATCGATAAATTTGTCGGACGATTTAGAAACATGTATATTGTAATTAAATTTTTTATTTCACGTGTCAATCGCCCGAAGGTCGAACCAACTACAAAAGTGTTATTTTCGTATTATTAAAGAAAACTTTCCAAGATTTTTCACTGTTTTCTCGTCAAACCGACGATTTACGAATTGAATTTTCCCCGTTACGCCTCAATGGTTAAAATTTCTGTTTCGAAACTTTGCACAACTTTCGAAACGCTTGAAAGAGAAAAAAAAAACAGAAGCTTTTAAATTGCTGTTCCACGCTCCAGATTGAGTTTCGTTTCGCGAGTATATTCGCCGTAGAAACGTTCGAGCTTGGAATTGAATTTTGCATTTCTCTCGTTTATGTAGTCGATGTCAGCGTCGTCGTTGTGCGTTCTTCTTCTGCTGTATTTCTCGCGTTTCGCAATTCTGAAATCATAAGAAATTGGATTTTTGTTGAAAAACTGAAAGAACAAAATTCAAGTTCAAAAATCACATCTCCTCTTACTGTTTTTCAAGGTCATCGACCATTCGGTCGATAGATTCTTTCTTGTCTTCTTGAAGACCCTGCAGAATTGTATTTCGATCTCCGTAGAACGCGGCTCCGAGCTTTTCTTTAGCGTCTTCGTATCTTTCCATGTCAGGCTTGATCCCCTTGACCAAACGATTGTACTGTCTCGTCGTAGCTTGTTCAAAATCCGCAAAACCTGTGTCTGGATTTTTCTTCTTTTTTTTTCGGTTCAAACGTTCCGCTTCGCTCGCTTCTATGTGCAGAAGTTTCTGTCGTTCGTAGTCCAGACCCTAAAGTTCCAACAAGAACGTCGAATTAGTTGACATTTTTTGACTCACGCGGCATTTTCGACTGGAGACAAATTTCCAAACGAGGAAAATTAAAAAATCACCTTTTCTTCGGCTGCCTTACGAGCTGCGTCGTCGCTCATGAGCCATTCCGCTTGACGTTTCCTCGCTTCCCAATTCGTTGGCAACTTTTGTCTCTTGTCCTCCTCTACGACTTCTTTGTGATTTTGCTGTCTCGCCTCGTTCTAATGTCGCGAAAGGAGCACGAAAAATAGAAAATTTCCATCAGAGATTTCGTAGTTACGTCGAAAAAGGAAAAAAAATGTTTTCGCACTGTCACTTTTCGAACGCGTTTACTTACTCTCTTGGAATGCAACTGCCGCATCCTTTTCATCCGCTCCGCATGTTTCTCCGCGAATGTTTTCGCCCCGGATGATCCTGCCTCAGCCATTGAGACTATTTATTCACCGAAAAAACGATCAAAATAACGTCAACAATTAGAAACGTCGTAGAGAGGTTAGAATCGAAAGACAACAGACTGACAATAATAGAAGGAACGAGAACGAAGAGAAAATTGACAAGGTCACGTGACGTCCATTCGAGAAGTAACAGGACGCGCCATCTTTCTCGAAACGAGAGTAAAAATTACCATCGGCTGGTGCAGACGGAAGGTCAATAATTACTCGCCACACAATTTATGAAAAACGATAAAAATGATAAACAATTAAAACCTCAAAAGTTTAAATCCTCGTGAAACTAGTGCAGCTTCCGTTTTTCTTACAATGCACTCGCATTCCAGTAGCAACAGTTTCTCTTGCCCGCAATGAATTTGCGAACGGGGCTGGAAGCGCGAGAAAAATGTCACCGAACTGAAAGTTCAGATCGATGTAGGCGAGAGGAGACGGCGAGATTCGAAATGCTCGCGGGCAGCAGAGCGTGCGGGTACTCGGAGCTCCTCCGATCGAAGCAGAAGCGCTCCCGCGGTATCGGGATGAATGAAGAGCTTGCAAAAAGAAGTCTGTTGCTAAAAATCGAACGAGCAATTCTAAACATTCATCAACAACGATGTTATGAAAAAAAAGCGTTTCGCGTGGTTTCGCGTAGCAGGCCTTGCGGTCAGCGCAGTCCCGTTCGATCCAACGCGGCGATGTAAACATTATATATATTGAGTACAGCAGGTCCGCTGAAACCTTGCAACCACTTTCAACGGTATTCATAGAGTCAGGCACAGCGAGGGAGGGGAGGGGGGGAGAAACGAGAAGGGGAAAGAAAGCCCAGTGAATACCGAGAGTTCGCCGAAAGTAGCCGAGCGCTAACACGGAATAGAGGAAGTGTTGTGCGTCGCGCAGAGGGGCGCATGTGATAATCGGGGGCAACAGGCGATTGAGAAAAGCGCTCGTTGTTACCAAGTTATATATATAATGCGAGTGCGAAACCGCGTGTACGTGTGGACAGCATACACTTTGTGACGCGTTCTTATAGTGGGAGGAACGCGAAGGGAACCAAGAAAAGTGCACTACCACAATCTCGTAATAACATCATATAAGAAATCGTGTTTCGCCGTTATATCACACTCCCCAGCAGAGAGGCACCCGTTCGCAAGCATAACGGACAAAAATACATCGCGCCAACTCGACATAACTTTTTTGTTTATTTTTAGAAAGTCCGAATTTCTTTTATTTCTTTTTTTATAAAACAAAAGAGTCACAGTGTATTATGGAGACTTTGGAACGAAGCCGGGTGTGCCGTTTGTGCGGCAAACAGGCTGGAATGTCTATCGACATATTTGGAAAACGTGGGAATCACGTGAAGAAGATAAACATGGTACTACCGATATTGGTAGGTTACAAAAACCACAGAATTCCTCCTTCCAAATAAAAACCGAATCAAGTTGTTCCTTTCATTATTTTCTCCCTTCCCCTCTTCGCAAACTTCCGCCCCTGCATTCGAATCGAAATCGAGAAACAATATTCAATCTAGTGAAACATTTTCGATCCTGTTACAGTCGCGAATTATCAACGACGCCATTTCCCTTTGTCGTCCTACTCGTCTATATTTTTTAGTTCTCACCGTTCCCGCCAGCTGGCTATCATCGGAAACCTTTTCCCGCCAGAAAAAGCTCGCAACAGCAATTTTCGTCTTGTTTATCAAATTCAGAAAAATTTACGCCAAGTAACGCGCAAAAACCAATAAACTAAATCACTTCTTCGGGTTTTCCGGCATCAGAAAATGATTACGACACGGGTGACAATATTTACACGGAGTTTTTATCAATTGCATTGGCTCTTTGCTCACACGGTTCGTTTTTCTCACAAACTCAGCCGCCCACGCGCAACCCGAGTAACCATCATCCGATGTTCTACCAAAAATGAGGATTTGATGAAATAACGTGAAAACTTTGACCTTCTGAAGGGCATGACCTTCGTCTAGTTCCATAGGGAATCAATGGCTGAAAAAATCGAGAAAAACGAACCTGAAAATAAACTTTCAAAAACAAACAAACCAACGAAAAAGAAACGCGAACAAATTCTAAAGAAAACACGAAACTCGGGCGAACGAAGGAACATACGAATCAGCCAAACAAACGAAATGCAATTATTATCAAAGTCTCGTTAACATTTGCAAATTCAAGTCACAACAAAACTGACGAAAGGGAATATCGATTAACAATGTAGACGAATAATCTGCAAACAAAGCGAAACATACGAATGATCGAAATTCGCGAATATATATAGAAAAACTGATAACGATCTTGTCCGCGATTGTGGCTGCCGGCTGACAAAACCCTCGTTCCGAAATAATTCCACAGAAAAATCTCCGAAACATGTTACGTGTTCATTTTATCGTGTTTTTGTAGATTAACCTTTCGAGCGTACACCCGACTGGGTCAATTTGACCCAAAACGTTTTTCTAATCGTAGTATTTCGATAAATCTGCAAGAATCGTTTTTCGTAGTGAATAATTCAAATTTTATGGCCCAAAATTTATTTTTCGACGAAAACGAAATGCCGAAAAATCGGTGACAAAAAATGTTTCGGGTCAAAATGACCCAGCTTGTCCTCGAAGGGCAACGCCCTTGAAATGACCTTGAGACTGATTCGTATTGTTTCAACAGATTCGGTATTTTGAATGAGTGAATTTTGCAGGTGCACGAAATGGATTTCCTTCCAAAACAAATGTGTCATCCCTGCAACTACAAGCTCCAGGAATTCTACCAATTCTACGAGGATTGTTTGAAAACTGACGGAAATTTGAAAAGCCAATTATCTTGGATGCAGGGTTCACAGATTCGCGAAGAAATAATCATTCCCATGGTACAAATAAACAACGTGAAAATAAAGAGCGAACCGTTCGATCACCAGGAGCACGGACTGACCGAGACTGTTCTGAGCGAAACGAATATCCCCAATTACGAGCAACCAAATCGTTATTTATTCGGCGATAATTTCTTACAAATTCCTGACACTCGATGTACTCGCTGCGGATGTTATTGCGGCAATCGAAAATACGTCGACAACCGAAAATCCAACAATTGCTCGACGATACAACGAGAAACGCACGCGGAGAGTAAAATTCCAAGCGACCCGAAATTCCCCTCAGGAGAAACGACGAAAAGAAATTTATTCGCCTCCAAAATGTTTTTAGAAAATTCAACCCTTCAGAACGAAATTCCGATCTGCAACGAAACGCAGAATCTTTTTCGAGATGAATCTGTCGACTCTAAAGTCAATTTGCTTTCACGTTCCGAGCTTTTGAATGGCCGGCAAAATGCTTTTGTTGTAACGCCAAAGACTGAGACATCGGACAACACGGAGGAGAAAATCTCGAGTCGCTCGTTGAGACCTAGAAAAAGGATTTCGAACAGTTCATCAGCTAAGGCTCGATCCTCCTCGGATCCTACGAAAAAATCCAACAAATCAACTGGTCGAGGGATCAGAAGCAACGAAGCCAATGTCCCAGACTTGCTTCCGAACATAAAACTGGAATTTACAAACAGATGCGAGCGAAGTCTCAGACCTCGTCCACGGCCGATCGATTATTACGAGAAATCGAAGCGCAAAGTCAAAATGCAACGGCCACTCGAAAAAACAGAAATCTCATCGTATCTCGTGAAGCTGGGAAACGTCAAACAAGAGTCCGCCGCCGATCCAGAAGATTTCCCGAGACCAATGGACCTGGCAAGTGCTCAGTTACCGTCGTCGGAATTTGTGCTCAAAGTCGAACCAGAGGATGACCCGAAAGAGCCAAGAACACCGAGGACCAAGAAACAACAATTTAGACCTCGAAATAGTCGCAGAAAAACATCGAGCATGAAAATAAAAAAAGAAATTTTAGAGACTGAAATTCCCGATTTAATCGCCTCGAGAAAAAACTTCAAAGTCCCAACGAGCCAAGCTCCGCTGTTCACGAACTCGAACGACAAATTGAAACACAAAAATCCACCCAAGCACGTTCAAGAATCGAATCTCTGTCTTAGATCCCAAATTGGCTGCTTAAGGAACAACAAGTTGAGGCAAATTCACATGTTCCTGGATGAGCCGAAGGAACGTCTGAATAGAAACTCGTCCTCTCCAAGTTCCTCCTCCAAAGCGTTAAAAAAAAAGAAAACAGAAAATATTCTTCGCCACCAAAACTGTGGCATCTGTAGAAAACGCTTCG
Organism: Hyposoter didymator; assembly: GCA_037952995.1. Lineage (NCBI taxonomy): Eukaryota > Metazoa > Arthropoda > Insecta > Hymenoptera > Ichneumonidae > Hyposoter > Hyposoter didymator. The sequence continues at coordinate 9,313,976 of JBAJMU010000004.1, forward strand.
TTAGCCAAGAACTTTACAGACTTCACGGTTGTTACAATAAGCGCCATTGATACATTTGCCGTTACCGCGTTGATGACGTAGAAAAATAACGATATCAAGATCGCAAAATGAAATTTGCGAGACTGTTGCTTTTTCAATTGTCACGGACCATCATGAGACTATTAATTAACGAATTAATGAACTAATTGGAAACGTGGTCCTTTGCATTAGATATATGAAAACTTTAATATTTATATCGCACATCGAGGTCGAATATTGCAAAACAAATTAGGCTCGAATAACGGAATTTTGTTAACGAAGGATAATCAATGTGTTTGTGCGATTTGTTGATATTCACGAGAAGCCTTAAACTAAACGTACAAATATGTCCGAACATACGATCGTATGTTACGGTCGATTGAAAATTATCATTATTATTGCTGATTGTAAGTGATGAAGATATTCATTGACGTATATATTTTTTCGTAATTCGATAGCAGTTAATAGACTCCTGTGATATTAATGAGTATCGGAAGATTCGTGCTATGCCCTTAATTACATTAGCTATTAGTTTGAATCTAAAACTAACTTAGCCACTGCACGTAGTTAAAAGGATAATCATTGCCTAATTATGTTTGCGGACGTCAGATTATTTTATCCATCGTTGCGAGATCGTAAAATATATATATATTGTTAACGAACACCGTTTATTCTTTATAGCTCCGTGTGTACATCGATAATAAAGTCGAAATCTTTTTTCTACGGATAATTCCAGAATTTCCAGAATTTCTTTTAATCGATTCTTCGGAATCGTCTACTGATCGTGATCAATGCTGCAATCTCTATGACGATGATGAACGTCATGTTTTTGAGGACGTTCTCTCAGATGATTGCCAGTCAAAACGCAGCTGGGGATCCATGTTTTTGGTGTGCGTTATTTAGTGAATTTTTCATGCTGAAAACATTGACGGAAAATCTATGCCTCGGAGTTTTCACTATTTCATCTGTGCTCACAGACAGACATGGGCGATCGCGTTTTTCGGGGATGAAAATGAACGTTTTCCAGGTATTTATTGTTCGATATGTTTCACAAAGGCGCGTTGAGGGTCGAGTATCGAGGGGAGAAGCGGAGTCAAGGAAACGAGTGTTTCCAGTGCAACCGTAGCTCGAGTCCTGTTACGAAAAAACTATTCACGGCGATTTCCAAATTTCGAAAGTTCAGCTAGAATTGTCTGAACAGCAAACAATGCAGTTCCGGGGTAAATATTTCAATTCGAGAGTGACATTTGACCGTGAGATCCTGCAAAAACATTAATCTGGGAAAATGGCGCATGCGTCTGCCCGCGTAAGCTTTCCTCCAATAAAAGCCGAGCGCGCAAAACTTTTCCAAAAGAAATTGAATTACTATTGGTCGTTGAATTTGATGCGCCGGACGCAACGAAACCTTTGCGTCCTTCGACGGTGATCAGACACTAAGAAACCCAAACAACAAACAAATAAACGAATGGATGTCAGGTGAGGACGCCGAAACGATGATTGTACGATATTCCCTTCGTTACTACTTCAGTCAACCGGCAAATCATTGAGATTTACCATGTCTGAGGAACCGGAAGAATCGGCAGCCGCTGCTGATGGGGGTTACGTGAGTTTTTTACCAGACACAATCGATCTGTTTTGTTACACCCATCCACCCTGCGCTTAACCTCAAATTTTTCCTACGTATTTTCGATCTTTAGAACAAATTCACTTTCCATCGTCGATCAACGTTCAATCACTTACTCTCTCGATAAATTTCAACTTTCCCACCATCATTCTCAGCAAAACAACATTGCCTACTTTTTCGAAATATTTCGATCGTAACTTTCGTACGTTCTTTTATTCACTCGCCGTCTTTATTGAATAATTTCGCTCCTAAACGTCAGATTCGATTGTTTTTTTTTTTTAACCGAAGCCTCGAATCTTCCCAAATGAATTTTGTTGCGTCTTGAGAACCAAATTGGCCCTCATTCCGAAGAATCCTTTCCCGACGGTATCAACTATTTTCAATCGCACGTTGACGTTGCGCCGATATCCTTTTAGTCACGATCCGGCAGCGAAGACACCGCAGCATCCTCCATAAGCTTGAGCTTAGGGGAAAACTCTGTGCGGCTCAGAGAAAAGTCCAAACCCACCAACGGCGAAGTCGAACCGTCCAATCGGCATGAAAAAAAAATTGAAGAGAAAAAATGGTGGTTGAAACGGCCGGAAACTCGTTTAGGAGCGTCGACGAGCACTAAGAAATCTGCACGCGCTACTGGCTCCAAGGACACTCCGTTGTCCGACATGACGTCGTCCATGAAAGACTTTCTCCAGAAAGAGGAACTCTGCAAGGTTCATTGGCTTAATTTCTGTAAAACTTGAATCTTACGCGTTAAGCGCAGCGTTGAGAACTTTTAATCGAATTTTTAGTAGAAAAAATGAGTTAACGTCGTCAAAAGAATGTTGGGGTCCTTTTGCTCGCTGTTGGCATTTAAAAACAATGATTTTTCACTACAGGCTCAGCAGAGGAATGCGGCTGAAAATAGCAGAGACAAAGACGACACTCTCTGTGACATTCTCGCGTCTGCAGCGTTTGATAAATATCCATCAGACTTTGAGAGTAATATTTTTTTTCCTTGATCCTTAACGAAATTTTTTTTTTTTTTCTTACGCATTTCTCGAATTTTCCATCATCTCACGTGTTTGGTTCTTTTGAAATTACCAGATGCCACGGACGATGACATTGGAAGCTTTTTAGAAGAGATGAGCAAAATCGCAGGCGCATTGAGTCCCAGTTCGGCGCAGGAACGAATGAAATCCGGTGATAATTCGAGCAAGAATCCGAGCGAGGAAGAAAAATCGGTGGAGGAGTTATTGGAAGAGGCTGAAAAACTGGTGCGAGAGAATGTCGGGCTTTCGAAGAGTTCATCGCGATCGGAAACGTTGATTGTCGAAGAAGTAGACAAGCAGGAAGGCCACAACACGAGAGTCGTGAGATTCGAGAAGGAGATATTTCGATTGATCGAACAAGAAGTGCAAAAGGAGTCGGAGAAGATACGTAAGAGTCCAAAGAACGAGAAGAAACGAAACGTCAACGAGGTTATTTACGAGAACGAGAACAGTCTGAAGCCTCCGATAACGTTGATTACGTTAGAGTCGCAAAAGAAGCGTTTTGAAGAGGAAAAAGTGGAAATATCGTCGAGCTCGGATCTCGACGACCCGATAGATCGTCACTCCAAATCCGAGGATCCTCAGCAAAGCGAGGAGTCGAGAAAGCACAAAGAGAATCTCCAGAAAGAAATAACGGATGTGGACAAGGATTTTTTCGACGATTTGTTGCGCCGTTCGAAAGAAAAAATGGAGGGAGGAATGTCGGGGAGTTCGAGCTTTGGCCAGGAGGATTTTTCACATTTTCTTCGAATCTTACAAGGACAAGATCGCAAAGAACAAGAAACACAAGACGCGAGAACCGGAGCTACTGAAATATCCTCTCGTTTGCTCAAAGCCGATAATCCCGATTTGGCCAACACCGAAAACATCGTTTTTCCAGAAAAAGAAATAACAGAAATCCTGGAGAAAGAATTACCGAAGGAAACGAAGGGCGAAATAAACGTCGAGAAAAAAAGCAACCGGGACCGTGACCACGAGTTTAGCGAGACCGATTCCAGCGCGGCCAAGTCTTATCCGAGCGATGCCAATGGTCCGAGCCACACGAGCCACAAATCCTTGTCCCGAATATCGAGTCAGGATCGTTCTCAAGGGAGTGACACGAGTAAAAAACTCGATCAAGATCCAAAACGTGAGAAAGATCGTGTCGAAAAATCGGGCATCGAACGGACGAGCGAAAAATCATCAATTTTAAACGCAAAAAACGAATTATACACCGTGGGCTTGACGCCGAGGCTCGAGCTCTTCGCAGATGCAATTCCCAAGCTCATTGCTGAGAAAACTAATGAAAATCTGAGCAAACAAGTGTCGGAAATAAAGAACGACGTAGTCGAGAACGAAGCCGAGGTGGAAAGCAGCGCGAGGGCGGAAGCCAAGGACGAAAAATCCCGAGAAAACTCAGTGAAAAAGAAAAACCAAGCGAAAGGAAAGCTCAACGAGAAAAATCAAAGTGAATCGGCCAGGACAGTTGTCGATACGAATAGGAAAGCAAGTCCGAGTCCAGACCGTTCGAAAAAGCCTCTCGAGAGGAAAAGCAGCGGCGTGAACCCTCGTCTCGGTCCATCCAGAAGCTACGATCAACTTTCGAAGGCGCCGGTATCGAATCTGCGAGCTTCGTTGGACGATGTCACTTCTCGGCGACATAATCCGTCAGGAAAGTTTGCGGCAGTTTCAAAATACGCGAAGCAGCGAACGAACCAAATTGGATCGTCGAAGCAGCAAGCACCAAAAAGCAAATTATCGTTAAATCCTTCGAGCTCGAAACTGGATCTATCGGCAAAACCAAAACGAGCGGAAGTAGCGGGAAAATATCATCAAGCGGGTGGGGATTCTCGTAAAATTTATTCCAAGGACGATATCGAGTCGCTCTATCGCGAGGAAAAGCACAAGAACGCTCTGCTCAAAGAACAAATCGACTCCGAGGCGAAGATGTACAAGCAGCAGATGCAGGCAATGCGAACGGGCTTCGAGGAAGAATTGTTTTCCCTCAAGAAACAAAACATAATATTAAAAGCGAAAATGGACGAGCTGAGTTTGAACGAAAAACGCAGCGATATTTTAACGAAAATACCCTCGAAGCGCAACACGCGGAACGAACTGTTGGAAAAGGAGTTGGAGAAACAAGAGGGAATAATAAATGCTTACGAGACAGAGAACAAAAGACTGGTTGCCGAGATGGATCGTATGCAGGAAGAGCTGAAGAATTCAAAACCGAATCAACGAACCAAGGTCGAAATAAACGAGACGCAAAAGTTGAACGATACGATCAAAGATTTACGCGAGGATGTGTTGAAGCTGAATATCGAAGTAACGGATTTACGCCAGATGAAGAACGATTCGTTGCTGAAAATGGACGATCTGTCCCAACAGAATAGTCTCTTGAAAGAAGAATTGGAAATGTTCAAGGAGCAGCTGAGAACGAAGAACGAGTTCATAAAGGCACGTCTCCAGGCAATGACGGCGGCGGAGCTCGATTGCCGAAAAAAAACCGACGATATGAGAGTCGACTTGAGTTCAAAAAGCGAACAATTGAAAAACATCAAGTCCGAGTACGAGAAACTGGAACAAGCGGTATTACCGTTGGAAAAAGAGTTGCTAGAGTTACGAATGAGGGAAAGTACCTTCACGGATAAATTACAGCTCGCCAAGAGTCACATCGAGAGAGAAAAGCAATTGACGTTGAAATTGAAGGATCAAGTGATACTGGACAACAAAAAGATTCTCGACTTGAATCGTCAGGTTCGAGAAATGGAGAGAATATTAAAGCGTAAAAATCCTGACTCCGTTTCCGCTTTGATATTGACTGCCAAGTCCGATCACGAGAGAATTCATTTGGAAAAAGTTAAGCTGCTCGAAGACCGAATAGCTTCGTTGGAGGGCGAGATAAAAGCGAAGGAAGAAATCGGAGAGGAAACGCTGACGGATTTGCGCAATAAATTCGGGGAGATGAAAGAAAAATACGTCGCTCAAGTGACGGATTTGGAGGAGAAATTGTTCGAGGCAACGGCGAAAGAGCGCAAAATTTATAGCGATGCGTTCACGCAGACGATTGCAAAAAGTATGGAGAACAAAGGCATCGACGCAGCGAGCTCGAAGCGCGAAGAAAGAGAACGTTCCTCCTCGGTACATTCGGAAAAAGACGAGAAAAAGGATTCCAAACTGATGAAAGTCGGTCCGAAGTCACAGAATTCCAAAGAAGATACTCATCTCATAGCAACGATACGAGGCCTCAAAATGGAAATGGCCAACAAGGACAAGAACTTTGCAAAAATCAACAAAGAGTTTCAAGAGTTACAAAAAACTAACAGACGATTGCAAAAGGAGCGTGAGAGGCTTTTGAACGATCGTCGAAACTTTAAATCAACAACGGACCTCGAAAAGAATGGACGCTCAGCTTCCGTTTGCTCGGATCCCCGACTCCAAGCTCCGAGAACCGAAGCCAATGATCTCAACTCGAATCATTGTCAAAACGGCCATTTCTCCAATGGAAATACTCAACGTCTCTCGGGTTCTGTTCCGAGGCTTTACGATCCTCTCCAATACTCCGAAAACGAGGATCGAACTGCGCTCAACAAACTCACCAACCAAAATGCTATTTTGAAAGAAGAGCTTAACAAAATCAACAAGGACTTTATGATGCTGAAGAACAAACGCCTCCACGATCTCAACTTGCTCCAAGAAGAACACGAGAGAGAAATGGCTTCGCTGGTCAAAGAATACAGTCTCAAATTCGGTGATTCCAAAGTCGTCAAGTTGCAGGTTCGTTTCGACAATTTTAACGCAAAACAACACTCACCAACTTTCAACTTTGTTCGAGCCAGCGACTTGGGTTATTTCACAATTTCCTCTGCAGTTTTTTTCTTTTCCATCGAAAAATAAACTTTTTTTTTCATCTTTTGTTTCTGCACGATTGCTGGGACATGAAAAAAAATGATAAAACGATATAAACGGTCGAGTTAACTGAACGTATGGCGAATTATATAGTTCGAACAAATCGAGGAAACTTTTTAGAGCCTCTCGTTGTTTTCAGGGCCAAATCAACACGCAGGTGGCAATAATAACGCATTTGAAGCAGCAGATAGAAAAGTTGAGGGACTACAAGGAGCAGGTCGTAGTTCTGAAGGTGGAGCGTGAACATCTGGAGAACAAAGTCAAGATATTGAACGAAAAAGTGAAATATCTAACGACGCCGGTATGCGAACGACTTCGTTAGATTGGCGGGGCGGAGTGGTCGATAAAAAAAAAGAATAAAGATAGAACTAAAAATCGGTGCACGCTACTGGGTGAAAAATATTCTTTGCAAAGCCGCAGCGAACCGAATAATTAACTGTGTGATTGCAGGGTACCGAGCAGCTTCAGTTACTGCAGGACAAGATTACCATTCTCCAGCAACGACACGAGTCCCGTGAGATAACGCTCCAGAGCCTGGTCCGCGAGCTCCTGAGGAACAAAACCCAATGCAGAGACTGTAAAGGTGAGCAAGGCAAAAACAACAAGCAGCTCTGTTACTTCCGTCAAGAACTCGATCATATCCTGGCCATGCTGCAAGAAATATCGAACGTACAGTAAGCCAAAAAAAAACATAAAAAAAAACCACGTAATTTCGGGTCGTCTCGAAAGGACTGAGAAATCATCGAGCCGAACTGTATACGAATTGTCATTCGTGTACATTTACGTGAGCCTCTCCGAATCAGTAGAATTTCCAGACGAAAAATTCCTCAATTTCTGGATTAATGGAAAAATTGACGAAATGTACACGAATCGTAATTTCTCTACATTTCCAATCGACCCGTCTAAATAATTAAATCTAAGGAAAATGAAAAATAAAAAAAATAAAAACATGTGACTTCTCGGAACGGACTGAGGAACTGTCGAGTCAAAATGTACATGAATGATGTCCAATCGATCCCTCCAAATGATTCTCAAAAGTAAGAAAAACAAAAGAGTAAAAAACGTAAAGATATCGATTGGTATCACTGCCAAAGAAAAAATTAAACTTTATTTTTATTATAAATCGCTAAAGCTGTATCTTGCCAATGCCCAAGCGCCCATTAGGTTTAACACGAGTTATTTAAACAAAGCAAAAATAAAATAAAAAGAAAAAAACGAACGTAACTTCCGGTTTAACTTCCAAGTCAACTGTCCAGTAGCGTAGACTTTTTTATAGAAATTTTTGCTCGAATAATAGCTGTAAATAGATGCTCATGATTAAGAATAATGTTAGTTGCGAAAATTGCAGTCCGTTCCCGGCAATTATTGCGAATCAACGAATCTCTACGTAGTCGTTATATTTTTCATTATTATTGCCACGACGGTATTATTATTTTTATTCTCAATTCTTTCATAGCTCATGCGAAAAGGAAAAATCTTAAAAACAGACAACGTTTTACTTTTTTTTCCTCGTCCACGGAGGCGTCCATATTTATTACAACTATTTATCGCAATAAGCATCTCATTGTTGAATCGTCGCACAATATTTGTGTCGCTGATCTCCTTCTTTTTTACATCCTCATCTTTTTTATATGGAAAATACAGAAAAACGAAAAGAAAGATTTTTTGGATATTTTGTCACTGCTCATTACGAATAATTGTATACAAATTACAACTGTTACTATTGTTCGATTAAAATAGTAATGTTTTTCCTTCGATCTAACACGCTGGCTCGTCTCACAATTATTCTCCAATGTCCAATTACTGTTTTCTCCAAATAAGCTATTTCGTTGCATCCCAACGATGCAACCTCCGAGGTCGTTATTCAAATGGAAATGCAGCGAATACGAAAAATGCTCATCGCTCAGTCGACCAGCGTGCAGTGCAATATTTTCTGCAATTATTAACAGCCACGTTTTCCTTCAACAATGCTCAACGATTCGTTTGTTATTTCCAACATTTTAATTGCTTTTTTTTTTCACACAATGATTTTCTTTGTTTTTCGTGATTCCTGGCTGTTCAGACGTGGGAAGGTCGAGGAGAGAGGATTTGGAAGGCCGTCGAATTCCAATGGTTCAGGCAACGTACACATTTTGCTTCATTACATTTTATTTCCTTAGAGACAAAAATATAATTTTTCACATTTTGATGACTTTTTTTTTTTTTACTGTTTATTTATATATCTAGAATATATTTCATGGGGTTTAACTGTAACATCACGTATGGCCTATATAAGTTAACATTTTGATAAATACAGTGCAGCGTTTTTCAAATATCTATTAATTTTCCATGCATCAAAGAAATTTATATTTTTGAACGATAACTTTCGGTACGTAGACATTGGATAATTTGCAGTACACGTAGAAGAGAGTGATTTGAAAAGTCCGTTGGATTTGGCGAGTCCTACAAACGTGCGACAGTCCGAGTTTCATTTTTCTACAAATTTACCATAAAACGAAACGATTTATCGGGTTGAGGATGTTCCTGAAACTGAAAGAAATATTTTATCATTTTCGTGGAAATTCTCGGAGGGATTTTTTTAGGGATTTGACAGTGAAATGGAGATTTACCTGTAAAAACCTCCTTTTCCTTTCAGTAGCGATGCTCCGTAAATTGCGCAGAGCGCAAGGACCAGCGTTTGATGAAGATAATCGTTGGACTTGACGCTCGAGGGCTTTTCAATGTTTGCAAAGTTCGACATGGTCCGGAAAGTCAATCGGGAACGTTCGTTCATCATTTGGCGATTTCTTGCATCACGAGAAACGCGAGTTTCCTCAATTATTCTGCTTTCGCTACGAGCAACGTCGTTGTGTTCACGCGACACGCGACGTCCTTCGGAAACGTCTCGCTCGGTGCGTTCGACCTCCGGATTTCTCGATATCCTGGAGGCTCGAGCCTCAGGGAGTGCGGAAAGGCGTCTCGATGTTTGCTCGCGTTCCCTCCTCAGCGTGGACCTTACACGTCTCTCGATAATACGTTCACGACGGTCCTGAGCCAGACGATGTTCGCGACGATCGGACGATGCGATTGTTGATACTCTGGCGCGACGGGTATCGCGTTCCAGTGAATTCCTCTCGGTTGTTCGTCTCGAGTCCCTCAAGTTTGATGTCTCGCGTCGTTCTCCGGATCTTTCAAGCTCTCGGGTGAGAACACGATCGGCTGAACGTCGCAGATCTTGTGGGCTTGTGAATCGTGATCCTCGGGATACTGGGACGTCGCGTTGCAGTGAATTTCGTTCAGCTGTTCGTCTCGAATCTCTCAAGTTGGATGTTTCGCGTCCGGCTCGGGATGTTCGAAGTTCTCGGATGGAAATACGATCGGCCGAACGTCCAGTACGTTCCGATCTCGTTGCCCTCGATACTCCGGACACCAGGACGTCGCGTTGGAGTGTATTTCGTTCAGTCGTTCGTCTCGAGTCTCTCAAGTTGGATGTTTCGCGTCGTTCTCCGGATGTTCGAAGTTCTCGGATGGAAATGCGATCGGCCGAACGTCCAGTACGTTCCGATCTCGTTGCCCTCGATGCTCCGGACACCAGCACGTCGCGTTGCATTGAATTTCGTTCAGTCGTTCGTCTCGAGTCTCTCAAGTTGGATGTTTCGCGTCGTTCTCCGGATGTTCGAAGTTCTCGGATGGAAACGCGATCGGCCGAGCGTCGGAGATCTTGTCGGCTCGTGGCTCTCGATACTCTGGAGACCGGAACATCGCGCCGCATGGAGTTTCTCTCGGAAGTTCGTCTCGAATCTCTAAGAGCAGAAGTTTCGCGTCTTTCCCGAGATTTCTCAACGTCCCTCGTGGGACGGACGGTGAGACGTCCGGAACGTTCCGAATCCGCGATCCTTGCGACCCGCGTAGTCTCTACGCGGCGTTCCTGTTCGGAATTTCTTCGGGAAGTTTGCGGGAGTTCCCTCAAAGCGGATTTTCCATATTCTCGTGGCATGGAGCGTTCCGATGGTTCCTGACGACGTTTTTCCGAGACGTGACGTGTGTCGAGGCGCTCGCGCCGTTCCGATTGTTGCCCCTTCGGCAGAGTACGCGTCGACAAAGTTCGACGTCGCTCTGTTCGACTTTCTCGGGAAACTTCCCGGCCAGCAGAACGTTCTTTACGTTCTGAATTTCCATTTTTACGGACGTCTCGTCGTAGCGAGTCGATCCAGACTCGTTCTCGATCAATTCCTGAAGTGGACGACCGACGATCGTCAGATCGGACTCTCATCCTCGAAACGCTAACGGGCTCGCTGTTGTGGCGTGAAGAATGCCGAGCGCTCGAGGCCCTTGTTTCCCTGAATTGATTATCAGATCGCGAGATTCTGCTCGATCGCAATTCCATTCTTCTGGCATCAACGCGATCAAGATTTTCGGACAGTGCTCTTCGGACGTCGGTTTTTTGGTTCTCAGAACGATGGGCCTGTCTTTGGCGATTTTCACGTTCATTTCGTTCAGTTCGTTCAACGCCAATGCGATTGATTCCGGAACTCTGTTCCCTCGTGGGCTCGGAACGTCTCCGATCTTCTTGGGCTCGAACTCGTTCGGTAGATCGTCGATTATCTCGCATCGATCGAATCGTACGTCCAGGGAAGCTCCTGCTTCGGTCTCTTCGATCGAAATCGGCAATGCGTCGATCCAGCGATTGATCCTCACGACGCCCGTTGGTTCGTGACTCTCGGGACGCTAGCTGTTGCCTGCTCCGAGTCGAAACATCCCTCGAAACCGTTGTCTCTCGATTTCTTCGGTCCACGGAGCTCGAACGGCGATACCGATCGCTCGCTTCACTTCGAACCGTCGAACGGGCTCTCTCCGGAAAAACGAACGATTTGGAGCCGTGGATACGATCAGAAAACCGCCCTCGGGAGCGACTTGATTCGAGAGTTCGACGATCGGTCCTGGCTGATCGGGAACCGTCCAGAATTTCGCGTTTCTCACGCAACAACGAGTTTCGTTCATCACGAACGCCCAGAACTCGTGATCGCATTCGCGAGACGGAAGTATCGATCCGGGCGCGAGACGGGTCGATCCTCCGAGTCCTGTCGCCGGTATCGATCGCTTGATCGTTCGAAAGGCTGAGTCCGGCTGTATAATCGTTGGAACCTTTTTCGTGTGCCTGGTCGTCGTAGGGGAACACCGGGCCGAATGGATTCCCGTTGGGACAAGCGTCCACTCTGAAAAATGTTGAAAAACCATTTTCCAAAAGAATTTCCACGATTCTCCGAGAAAAAATTCATTTTTCCAGAGAAAAACTTACTCGTGCGGCGCCGTGTGCATAAGTTCAGACCCGCCGAGACTTCCGGATCTTCCACCGCGATCTCTCGATATCAGACCGAGAGTCAGGCACGCGAGTGAAACAACCATCAAGCCGACGTACTGCCACGACCTCACAGGCAGCACGACGTGTCTCGTTCGCCTCATTTTCCCTAAAATTATTAATAACAAGAAAAACCAAATTGAAAATGTAAAATTTGCGAAAAAAAAACTTGACCCACCACTGAATGAAGATGAAAAAATCCGCGAGATCCAAGACGCCGATCAAACGATAGAAATTTTGAATATTTTCGTATATTTTGCTGCACTCTTCGTAGCTGCTTCTTCCTCGGTTGTACACCAGGAACGTTTTGATGCTGCAAGCCTCGAGGCAAGCTCCTTTTATACCCCGAGCCCACGGCAGCAATGGTCCATCTCCAATAATTTGATAAAAGCGCAATTCGTGGTTATCAGCACTTGCCACATGGGACACGCAACTCGTTTCGTGGATAGTCTTTCCATGGTGGTTCGTTGGTGCGTGAAAATTCCAACGGGGGCGTGTGATATACCACGGGCTTTTCCTAAAGGATCGTAAAGGGTGGTTGTGGCTAAAGCGTCCTTATATCGTCCGGGCTATATATTCAAGATGAGCCATTCGTTCACGTGGAAAATTGCACTCGAGTTTGTCAATGAATCGAAAACGGACACGTATTTTTTTTCTTTTTTCCAAGCGTTCTTTCCTTCGTTCATCTTCGCACCACAGCGAAGTATGTTGAAAAGATTAATTCAAAAGAATTTGTCAGAAAAATTGTTTTCTACGCGAAGCATTTTCAGAAATTCATTTTGCAGAAATAATTCATCATTTTCTTTACGCGCAACGAAAATCCTTTCTATCTGATCATAATAAATAATAAACAAACAATATTGATTTCCAAGGATGAGGATTTTAATAAATTATCAAATTAAGGAAAATTATTAAACTCGATTCGGTAAATAGTCCTTCAGTTTTATTTTATTTTCCAGATGCGTTACAGGCTTTTTATTCTTTTCGCCATTTACTTCGTTTCACACTGTTGTTTCCTCATCGTAAAAGTATTAAAAATAATAATAATAATTATAATAGTGTCTTATAAATATATTTACAGTTGTCTTGTATAAACATTATTAATTAATAGAGTGTTACATAGTGCCAAAATTTTTCAAAAATTTGGTCCAATATTTTCGCTTTCCCCATGAAAAAAAAATGATATGAAAATGACCATGAATCTTAAAAATATTGAATATATTTCCAACGAGCACGAGTGAGAAATACTTTTGTTTTTCGCTTTTTTTTCATGGGGAATTCAGCCTTTAACTTTCGACTTAGTGTCGTCCTCGGGAAATAGTTGAGGATGGAATTAAAATTCAAAGGATTCATTGATTCTTGACCAGTTTCGAACGGCCTTGGTTAACGAAAACGTATGCAATTAAGAAACACGCGCTGAGTATCAAAAATAAATAGATTGGGGCATGAATTTACAATTATTTCGAAGAAGAAATGTACAAGGGGTCGAGGCTTTGCGCCTGAGGATTTTCTTTGTTTTTACTTTCTACAACAAACACCTACAGCTGCCACTGCGAGCAGAATATGTAAATGACGATGGGGATCAACGAGAAATAGTGATTTACTGGCGATCCCGAAGCCGAACTCAACCGGAAACTGCTACAATTCATTGCTTCGACCTCCGGCAATGCCGTGAAGTTGGGAAACATTTGGATGTCAACAGGCTGTGAAAAAAAATTGATAATAGGTCAGAAAAAAACGAACGCTTTGCGATAAAGATTGATGGAGTTTTAATAAATGCTCAAGGTCAATGGAAATATCGGCTTGAACTCACAAGTGCCAGTTTGTCGTCCCTCTTTCTGCAAAAAGTCATGTGCTTCCCATGGTACAAACTGTCCTCGATCGATCGTGCCAAAAGCTCTTCGGCCCAAGGCAGAGCAAGCAGATGTTCGGACAGTGTACGACCCCGAAATTCTTCGGGATCCTCGATTACCAGCCTTGCGAAGACGTTGTCATTCTCATGATCCGGATCCGATTCCGAATAATCTCTCATTGCTCTCAAAGCAGTTTTAGTCTCTTTGATTATTTCTTCATCGAGTTCCTCGCTCTTTCCAGTTTCCTGATAAGCTGGAAGCTGTTGCTGTAAGCTCGTTGGGAGAGCAACGGCTTCGGTTCTTTGGGAAAACAGAAAAAGCGAAAAATTATAGTTGCGATATTTATTATTCACTTTTCCGGAGTTTACTCAGCTGCGGAGCTTATCTCATCGAAATAATGCTGAAAAAATTGTCGAAATTTATTTACCCAGTCGTTAGGAAGAGCTTTTCCAAATGGTCCATCGTTATGCCCTTAAAACTGTGCACTCCGAGTGTCCTGAACAAGTCTTTGGCGGGTGTTATGCTGTAGCATCCGGCTAGTTCGGTTCTCGGATAATAAACGATAAAGGCAAGACACATTTCTTGTGTCGCTGCGTAACCACCCAACGTCGGTGTCGTACGATCTTGAGTGCCGTAAACACATTCTGTAACGAGCTCGTCACCGGGCATTATTCTAACTTCTTCCTCCAAACTGTGAGACTGTTGATAATCAAAATCGAAATGATTTTCATGAACTATGTTCGGTAATTCTTTGCCCTCGCGAATGTGCTTCAGGCTCATTCTTCGTCCAGCCAGATGGGAGTGCAAAACCACAGAAACCGCGTTGACACCCTCCTCTGGAAAAAGCTGAAAGAAAAACCAAACGAAGAATCGAATGAGAAATTTTTTATTCTTTCATTTATTTGCTCATTTTCTTTTTCGAAATTTTGCCCTCAAATTGTTGCCAAATGTTTATTATAATTAGAAAAACTCTGACTAAGAAAAACTTGGAGGCGAAAAATCTCCAGCCGATGGTTATTTTGATTTATAATTAATAGATTAACCACAGAATTTGATAAACTTTGAAGGAAATGCGATATTTATGATCAAAAACATCGGAAATTCCAGCGAAAAGACAAAATTCTGATTACGAAAATATTTCGACAGAAAATTCGCACTTGGCTGCAAATGGCTCGAAATAAAAATTGAATTAGTAATTAATAACAAGACTCACAGTATTGGTGCAAGTTGGTGTGCAATAGCCAGCCGTGGCGTATTCCTTTTGCCGCGGTGGTACCATGTGGAGTGGATTGACAGCGACACCAGTTACGAGAATACCAGCTTCTTTGGGCCTCAAGTTTGGGGTCAAATGGAGTCGAACGCCACTGCTGTCGGTTGCGTTTTTCAGGCCAGGGTTGTTGTAATGAACTTCGAGCATGTAATACGAGCCTTCGATATGTTCGGCAATGGGGATTCCGACATCCTCAGCAAACCATTCCCCTGTAAAAAATGCGCGTTTTAAATTCGTTGATAGCAACTCCTTCAATACTTTTCATCGCGAATTACTGAGACGTTGATAATTTCATAAATCACGTTGCATGGATCAGTCGAAAAGTACAAAAAGTCGCAGTTTTTTGTAATATTCACGTTACGATCGTTAAAAAAAGATTTTGCTTGTTTTTTTTTGTCAATTTTATATTCACCTCTGCTCCCTCGGGCCCAGGCAACGACCGGCTGTATGCACGAGTCCCATTCTCGAGGCATCGTCGATCCATAACACGGTGCACCAGCTAATCTTGCATGCTGTCCCAAAATCGGTAACGTTGAGGCACATTCGTAGAGGATCATGTGATGGACCAAGCCGCGATTTGCTTTTTCAACCAGAGGCTCGTACTGTTGAAAAAATCATTCAAATTATTTGACTAATTAATTTTTTTTTCGCGTTGCATTGCTCACGGAAAATTAAACGATTCGCAGATGATTTCGTTGATGAAATTTCGTTCTGCAGTTCTGCTCACCCCAATCATATGATATTTTTTGGTCAGCGGTGGCGCTTTGAAGATTTTACACCAGTAAACGGTGTCCTGGTTTTCAGTCACCGCGAATTGGTTCAGTTTTATGTCCCAGTGACGGGAGTCTGGGTTCGCAGGTGGCGATGCTTTCAGTCCCGGTGCTCTTAACCTCAAGGCCCTCCCGCCACGTTTCTCCCCGTGCCAAACACCTTGATTCAGTTCCGGGTCATTTTCGTGAAAAGCCCAAAGCACTCGAATGTTGTCGGCCTGAAAAATTCAAAATATAAAAATTGTAGACTGAATTCATAATTACTTAGAAATTCGTTGTAATTTGTGATCAAAATCACTTTCGATAACGATCTAATTATAAAGTGAGTGTCCGGCAATAGAAAAACCAGTTAACTTATCGTTTTAAATAAACGATAAGAATTATTACAATGTTGAATATACGGAACATAGAAATTTTTGTTTTTATCAATCGGGATTGCGAGGTGCGTGGCGATGGCATTAAATTCTCCAATTAAAAATATTTAAATCGCCAGCGTCCTAAAGCTGTGGTCGAAAAAGATGCTCGAAAGGCGTAACAGTGTTTGAGAAAGGGAAAGGGGGGAGGAAAAGGAGGGGGCGGCATAGCGAAATGTTTGAAATACCAGCTTGGGAATTCGCAGATGGGACCCGAGCGGTGGCCATAAAAATGTAGCCAGAGACACGTAAATTAGAAAAATCAAAGAGAAACAAATGCAGATTTCTTTACGGCCGAGCGTTCAGTAGAAAATTGTTTATAAAAATGAAATTGTGGAAACAATAATGAGATAAGCAAGGGATGGGAAAATTCTAAACGTGCAGCTATTTATAATTTAATATTTACCGATAGACGACGATCCTGTGGGTCGCAAGTTTCCCATTTCCTCGCGAAGGTAATAGACGTGTGAGTGCCATTTTGATATCCCTCGAGAACTTGAACGTCCTGCGAAAGATCGGTGACTGGCGAAGCGTTAGCCTCCTGAATTCCATGGGAATCCTGAAATCGCAGGAGAAAAAAAATGAAGAATTAGGTACGGTAGTGCGCAGGAAAATACAGATGGAAAAATCGCTTGGCGCACAATGCATAATTATTTTCAAGCCCTGATGAGCACTGATCGTTCCTCGAGATGCCGCTCGACTCTATACGCATCCGGTAATGTACGGTTCCGGCTAGATGAGTTCGGAAGGGAATTTTCTCACATATTACATGGGGCAAAGGGCCGTTAACCTTGTGGTAAAACGCACGCACCCTTCGGCGCACCGGATGCCTCAGAATTCAAACTTTTTTTTCTCAATCTCTGTGAATCGTTACTCGTTTTTTTGTGGTCCATTTTTTTTATCTCCAGCTCAAAAAAATGATGTTTCGATTGTGAGGAACGAGTCCAACAGGAAATGCGACACAGGCTTAGAAAAAAAATTGCGTTTTTTTTTCTCTTGGACGCGATTTTCCATTATTTTATTAATTCCCGATGAAAATAATTTCGTAATCTTTGCTCAATATTACTCGCACGCTTGTGAGGATCGAGGCTCCTTTTTCTTATTTTTCTTCGAATATTCAGCGGCAACCTCGATGCTTTACTTTTTCGTTCTTGCCACCTGGCGAGGAGGACGAAGCAGCTCAGGAGTAACAGCAGCAGCTGAAAGAATACCCATTCGGGCGCAGGATTCTGCGAGACCTTGGGGAAAAATGGAATAAAAGGATCCCCCTTCGGTCTTTCTGGTCTTTAAGACCCAAAAGTGAGACGGTTCGACGAGGGTCTCGCTGGAATTTCATTGCTGCTTCTTTGGAAAGAAATCCTGAAAGATGAAGCCCTGCGATCAGAGACACAGTTCGTAGCCTAGTCTTACCGTCTTCTGCGGTTTTTCGCTTTCATTTAATTCCTCGTATTTCAGTGTCATTTAAGGAGTGTCTAGTCTTTCTTCAAAGTGGTATAACGTTTTAAAGATCGACCAGCTTCGGGTCGTTAGTTATCGCTTTAATAACTGAGCAATTTCCCATCGATTGAGCATGCGTAACAACCATGCACGTCCCTCGCCGAGG
This sequence comes from Hyposoter didymator, assembly GCA_037952995.1. NCBI lineage: Eukaryota > Metazoa > Arthropoda > Insecta > Hymenoptera > Ichneumonidae > Hyposoter > Hyposoter didymator. Next base: position 9,331,778 of record JBAJMU010000004.1, read on the forward strand.
ACATTGCAACCGAAATGTTCGTCTTTTTCCCCAACACGACTGCAAGTTTTTCCTCCAGTTATTTTTACACGAAACAACTGGGAGGAAAGTTAAAAAGTGGCAACGAAACGACAGGCTCGGCCTTTGCTGCTAAAAAATTTCTTTCCGACAAGAAAACATTGCCTGTGGTAACAATTTAAAAAACTGCTAATTCCTTTCCAAGCCAGAGAAGTCTCGGAATTGGAACATGTTGCCAAAGTGAATGAAAATCGTCGAGTTTTTCTGCCTGTGCGTGTGCCCTGGCAATTTTCTGTGATCGAGTAACTTTTTTGCGATTTATCGAAAAGCAAAACTCGTGGATTTGTCGGGTGGGAGGCAACACTCGAGCAGGCTGTGTAAAGAAAATCATGAAACTGCGAGACGAGTAATTCCCGGGAAGTCAGGAGCTCCGGAGGCTTGACTAACCGGTGCACGATTCGCATCGAGCTACCTCGACGGGGGGCCTCACCCTGGATGTCTCGAGGCCTTGACTAGGACTGTCACGGCTCTCCGCAGGTTCTACTACTCTTTATACTCATTGAGTTTTGAGCTGAGGCATCAATGCTCGCGTGCAAATTGCAAATGTACTCGCTCAGTGCTCTCCCATTATCGCTCGTAAACCGTCAACTCTGTAACGTGGGGCCTTAATAACGTTTTTTGCCGTTGCAATGGAACGAAATGCGTGCGAATTTTTTCAGATAAATTTCTCTTTCCCATTTGCAGAGACTCGATTCCTTAGCAAACACGATTTTTTCTTCTTTCGAGGCTCAACAAACGCCACGAGAAAGAATGGATGACAAGAGATTTGAATAATTTTGTGGTTGGTCGGAGAGACGCCGGGCATCTTCGCTCAAATCTATCGTCGCATCTTGGACGTAAATTTATCAAGACGTTATCGCGATCGATCGGAAACAGCACCGATCAACGACGACGTTTTATACAGTTTCGTTTTTTTAATCCTTTTCGCTTTATCCCTCTTTCTATACTCACGGAGTATCTTTTTGGGACTGTTTTTGTCTAATGGATTCTCAGCAGGTGTGTTATTCTTCATTCCCGATGTGCTCCGCTGTCCGGTTGTTACGAGGGTTCACTATTTTGTTCTTTGCTGTCTGTCTTTTTACAGAGTCTTTGAATTCATTGCTCGTTATGAGGGATTCGGTTAGAGAGCCAAAGGAGTTTTTCGTTGCTTTGAAGTTGTTTCGAAAGATTCAACTTAAATTTGTAGTTTTTGTAATTAATTAATTTTTTAAGAGCTCAGAACTGATTCAGTTCGTTTGCGACGTTATTGTGTAATTTTGTTTTGTGTCGAAATCTTTAAGGACCCGTTTCATGGTGTGAGAATCCTTGGCAAAGTATCCTGATCCTCGCGAGAGCCAAGTCGCAACAGAAATAAATTTAATGACGATTAGGGATTCTGGGAACGAGAACAGAAAGAGAAAGAGAGAGAAAGAGAGTGAGGGATGTGCTGAGATGTACGGCCTCTCGTATAGCCGAACGAGCTGAGCAGGTTCCTCTTCTTTTGAGCCCCGCTGATCCTCGGCCCTGCGTCTTTGGGCCTCTTTTGCTTTCACAGACTGACCTTCCGTCCGTTCCTTCTTCGTCTCCGCATACTTTTGCCCCCCAACATCTGTGCTTTTTTTTCTTTCTCTTTTTCTCATCCTCTTCAGTCTTCGTTTGTTCTTTTGGAGGAATCCCAATTAAATGCTGCGGTCGACCGCCGTATGCGAGCCTCAAACCGGTCATAAATGTTTTGTCCTTTATCGCGATTGAATGAATGAAATCGAAGGATCGATATATAGCTATAAATGATTCTTGTCTAATCATCATTCTTCTCCAATTTCGATCGATAGAGGAAACCACAAGATTTCAACTTTGGAACGTGAGAAAATTGCAATGTGTGATGAAAATTCTCAATTCTCGTCTCAATTAAAATAAGTAAATTATCGAGTCCATCAAACATTTTTTTCAAAAGGTCGATAGTACGCGGGATATAGTCGATCGATGTGAAGGAAACCTCGAGGGAAAACTGTCAATGTTTTTTAAATGTAGAAAAAAAGAAAGAAAAATTACCAAGAGATTGACCGCTCCGGTGTGGTCGTCGACCCACCCAATGAGAATGTCAGCTCCCATCATGTGGCTCTTGTCGTTGAATCCTACGCCCACGTATCCCAGCGTTTTCGCGATTACCCTGAACGTCACTGTATCATCGTCACTAGGATCCCATTCGAGGAAAACGTCACCATCATCGTCGAGCATTTCTCGTCGCGTAAAGTTTGCCGGTGATTTGACACTGCGAGTGGTTCTCACCTTGGACTCGATATTCGAATGATCGTTCGATCTATCGAGCTTCAATGACAATTTTGGGTGTTCTCGGCGTCCGTCGCTGGGAGTCTCGTATTTTTTCGATCCTTTGTACCACGTGGAGTTTTTCACTTGACCGCCAATGTTTTTCGCTGTCGACTGCAAATACTCGTCGATCAATTCGTACCGATCAACCTCCTGGTGTTGTTCTCTGTCGTTTGGAAACTCCACAGCATCGTAGTTCGTCGTCGGTCTTTCCTCATCAAACTTCTTCTTCATTCGAGCAGCATTCCAATAATCTTCGTCGACCTCCAAACTTTGTTTCTTCCATAAACCGAGTTTGAAATAATGATTCGCCTCGTTCCTGGTGCTCCTCCTCGTTCTCACTTTACGGCCCAAGTCAAAAGCATCATGACGATTATCCTTGTACGCTTTTGTCCTCATCGCCTGGTCCATGTGCTCGACATAAAGGTCCAGGAGATCGCACTGGGCCAAACAAATGGTGCACACTATCACGACCAATTTCATCATCATTTTCATTGTATTTGGTAATTCAATTTGATCAACAATCATCACTAATTACACGATTAATAAAATGACACTTTTTCACTCGAATACCAATCGCAACACTCTCCACTGTACACTTTTGAAATTACGTTTTTTTCCCTCCCGTAGTCACGATTTTTAATACCGAATGAATAATTTTTTATTCACTCGTCAAACTTGTTTGTTTGTTTTTCATTATTTCGTGAAATAATCATCGTTCGTTGTTAGCAAATAGCTCTCGTCGTTGCGCGACATGTTACTCACACGACGGTTGTGCCGGGACTAATTTAAACACGCGGGGCCAGTTGCCGACTACCCGAAGCCCCGCCAGCATAAAAGCAGCTGCTTACCTGAGGCCCCGGCGCGTACTTCGCTCTTTTATTCCTACATATCTATATGTATGCGTGTGAAAATATAAAGGGCCTTCGATGCGAAGTCAGCTTGACTTTTATTCCCAAAATTTTCAACTTATCGTCATATTTTGCTCGATGCTGAGTATTTTGAAAAAAAAGACCCTAGGAAGCGTTTGAAAAATTGTACAAATAGAAATTGAGGTTTCGCGGATCTGGTAAAAATAAAATGAATCGCGATCGTTTGATTAAAAATTCATTCCGGACAAAACGACGATTGCCAAAGCTCGTAACTTCTCGAAGGCTCGATTTTTTTTTTCACTCTCTCCACTCGGGTTTTTCAAATTTTACGAGAATATCGAACGTGGATTTTTCATGGAAAAGCCCATGAATACACATACGTGTATGTGCCGGTAGTATCACGAGTGCCTGCGGTTCGGTGCACACCCAAGGGGCCCGAGCGAGGGCCTCGTCATATGCCAACGGTCTTTGGTAGGAGGAGCCCAAACGAAACCGAACATAGAGAGCATCGAAACACGCATTTCTCATCGGCAGCAATTCGTACAAATCCGAATGCGCGCTCAACGTTTTTCAGCGCTTTTATTTCGTTCAACGAGTCTGTCAACTTCGAACTTGAGTTGAGACCATCGTACGAGATAAATGATTAACTTTTTCATCAACTATTTCCATGAATTTTCCTAATTACTCATTTTTTTTTGCATTATTTATAATCAACGCTCGAAAAGTGCATAAAGTTCGTGCTCGAAAATTTGACTCGAGTCTCCAAAAATCTAATGATCATTGGAGCTTCTTTCACGTTTCGATTTTCGTCCAAATTGCAATGAATAATCAGTCGATTCTGTCGACCGTTTCGTAACAAATAAATATCGAGTACCAAACGAAATGGAAAATTCTCGAAAATGTGGATGGAATATCGTAGGCCGTTGCTTCCTGCGGAAGTGTTTTGTAACCAGAGACAAGAATGGTGGCTGAGCTCTCTGGGGTTCGTTCGTTTTAGAATCGAGAATTGTGGAGTTCACTTATACTCGATGCTTTTTTCTCTTTCCCTTTCGTTTCTCTCGCTCGCTCTCTCGCTCTTTCTTTCTCTGGCAATGGTGACGGTGTCGTACTGGAAAGAAACGAAATGAGGGGCTGCAAAACCAGCAACCGCGGCAGATGTTAGCCCTTGGCACGCGCCCTTCCTTGACCCAGTGGTGCTCAAGTTTTGAACCCTGAACATGAAGAAAAACAACGATATTCTCACGTACCGTATAATGCGTCTACGGCGATGTGAAACATGCAAACATTGTCTGACGAAATGAAACCAAAAGAAAGAAAAAAAACAGTGCATCATTCAACCGAGAATTTAAAGTGAATCCTGAAAATTTCTCGATTGCAAAATTCGTACCAAAATAACCGAAGGCGAATAAGTTGGTAATGATTTTCAGCAAATGATTCATCGATATCGATCTCTTGACATAAATTGTCACGTTTGAAAAAATCTCCTCGATCGAGAAGTTGTGCTGAGGGAAAAAAAAACTATAAAATGTATCGGCTGCACGGATTTGGACTGAATTTTCAGTGTTTCTCATTGACAGTGTGCGACAGCTGCAACGGATATCCCGGCGTAACGAAATACACAAGAGGCCGTAAGTATGGACTATATCCCGAGGGAGAATTTGAGAGAGAGAGAGAAAGAGAGAGAGAGAGAGAGAGAGAGAGAGAGAGACATTATACACCATCCGGTGGATCGGAGCACGCGCTATCCCTTGAGTCGATGGAAAGGTATATCATGTTACGCGGCTATGGATCTCTTATATGGTGTAATACTGATGCGTATATACACCGCCAGGAAAAGGGTTTATTGTTCTCCCAACCTCCGTACCTGCTGTTAATTCCGTCATCGACTCTACTTCTCATCTTTCATCCTGTGTATGATTCGCTTACTTTCGATAAAAATCCTTGAAACCGAATTTTAAAAAATTCATCAAAGGAAAAAGAGTGAATTTACATTTTATCCCTTCGAGTGCATACTGGGTCGTTTTGACCCCAAAAATATTATGCGTCCCCATTTGTTTGGCACTCAAAGGCACCGGATGTGTTGGCATTTAATTTTCGTAAAAAAATAAATTAAGGGCCGTAAAAAATCTTCGAAAAAAAAAACAACACCAAAAATGCATATTTAGAAAAATATTTATTTTTTCTAACGCCGCGTTAGAGACGCAGGAATCCGACGAGGCTACGATGCTATTTTATTATTATTTTATTCCTCGTGGTTCGTGCTTCGGGAGGTTGGGCGAATGGAAGTGAGAAAAAAATAAAGTGTGTATTAAATTTGCGACGGAGTCTTTTTACTCGTGATTTATTCGATCGAATTAAAAATTCTATAAACACAATGCGAATGAATTTGGGCCCGATATTGCGCTTAGGATCCTGCCGCCCTGTTCGAACGCACGCATGCACACCGACACTATACTCGCGGTCTCTTATTTCCCCTTCTCGCTTTCGGTCGAATTAATTGGCGGTGCGAAACCAGTTTGGTCGGGAAACGAGCTCCTGCTCGAGCGCCTCGAGCGCCAGAAGGAAAGTCCTTAGCCAGCGGCCCTTCCGCACGCCCTATTAAAGCGAATGCACGTGCATTTTAACATGTGCACTTTAGTTGCGCGTGTACCGATCAGTTGGCGCGGACGAGAAAAGTCGGTGCAGGTCGAATTACGATGATACGAACTTGAACACGTTTTTTTTTTTTTTCCAAACGACTGATCCAGGTTAATTAATTGAAAAGCTTAATTGCATTTTTAATGCGTCATTTCAACGCTTCTTGACGGTTCATCCTTTTAGATATTTTTTATCTTAATCGTGGTCGTCGAACGGAGTAAAAGTCTTGAAAGAAATTGAGCACAGACGAGCAGGAAAAGCTTGAATGAAAAAGCGGGTGTGTGCGAAGGCTTTGAAAGAAAAAAGCGTTTCAGCACAAAGCGTCGTCCCGGGGAATCAGAAACGAGGTTCTTCGGAAAAATTCTTATTCTTCCGACGCGAGGATTCTCGCTTTTCAGCTTGATATTGTCATTGGAACTCCCAAGAGACGAAGCATAAGCGCAACGACAATTTCGTGGTGGTTTACGCGAATGACCTGCGCCGTTGCTTTTGGCGGTACGCAACGCCGTTGGGGGATAAAGAACACACAGTGGACGACCTTTTTTGCGAGGCAAAGGCACCCCGAGAAAGATCTCTCTCGTAACTCGACCATCTGCGCGCGAGCTCTTTGACAAAACGACATCCGCGCGCCTTTTGTTCAATCGAATCCGACATTCCAGCAACGAGGCCGAAACTGGCCTCCGAAATTCTTAGCTCGCGTTGATTCCGCCGGGAGTTGGGCCCGCTTGATTTCACGCTCACCAGGGAGAAGGTTTGATACAAAAATTACTCGAGAAAACGTTCAAACTCAACATTCGGGATAAAACTCAAAATTTAAACAATCGCGCGTAAGAAATGTTGTTAAATTCATCGAATTTTTGACAATCACGTCGCTCCATCGTATAAGCTAATAAAAAATCGTTTTTTAACCGTCCGTTGGATTTAGTAGCGCGTCTTATCCATTCGACAAATCTATCGCATAAAAAACATTTGCTTTTTATTTTTTTTTCATCCGCTTAGCGAATCCGCTATTTCTTTTTTTACTTTCTCATCCCGGCGTGAGGAACGAAAGTCTCTCTTGGACCGCACTGTGAGCGGTCCCTCTTGGTATTCACAACAGAACGAAATTATTCCTCGGCAACGTCATGAGCTCTGTGTACCATTTGTCCTTTTCGTCCGCCACAATCTGTCTGCCTCGCAGACGCGATTCATTTTATCATTTTCCAGTAATTTCCGTTCATTTTCTGCGTTTTATTTCTTTAAATTAGCATTTCTCATGTTCCTCCAATCGACTGATTACATTTTTCTGCCGTCGATGGTTAAAAAATTGAATATCGATGGGAAAAATGTTCCAGAGCGTTTGTTCTGTTCTTCTCGTTATTCCCGCATATTTATCGACCATACCGAAGCAAAGGTTCCCGACGGAGTATCAAATTTTACGACACCAAACATTTCCAATGTGGATAGAGCGAGAGTATTAAAATTATCCGGATTCACCTGCCAAAGAGCGCGGCGACGGAGGCTCGAGCAGAGCGTTCTACACCTGCTGCACGCAATGGAGAAAACACTGGTGTTGGTTGTTTTGTCTTTTGGGACATCTGCCATTTAACATGTTAACTGCAAAGCCGGAAATTATATTGAAACAAAAAGTTTCCAGTTGCGTATATTGCAAGGAGTGGCATCCTTGGACGGTCAGGTCATTCCGACCGCGCGCGGCCTGCTCCGAGTAGTTTTTCAGAATATACAGTCTGTCTAGCAGGTGCTTTCGGAAATGGCATTCATGGAGGTTTACAGCCACGTGGCTATGTGGACTAATTGGATAGACGGTGAGGAACTATTATGCAAATGAAAACAGCCGCAAGTTCTTTGTCCGCGTTACTTTTGAAGGACAAACTACTTGGTGTGTTTCGTGCGTACACGAAATCCTCGCGATTTGTCATTTTTCTGAACGTACTGCGGGCTCGATCGAAGGGGAGAAGAAAAAAGTGTTGAAGAGCAAGAAACCCGAATGAATTCGCCAAGCGATTTATTCGAGTCTCGTACGCAATTGTACGAGAATATCACGTGACCGAACGCGACGGTCCGGCAGGCTCTAAGGACGAGACTTCCATGTCTCTTTCGCCGTTTCTTTGGAATACAAAGTGGCGCGCCCACGTCAAGTAATATCCAGAGTTATACACTAAACTCCTGACTCTGTACACGATTATATGTAAAACGTGTTGTATTTTATTTCCAAGTGAATTGTCGCTCGTCTGCGAGCCTAAGCTCCTTCCCGCAGAATCTGTGCTTTGCATATATGTAATACCCACAACAGGTTCTTGCACTTGGTCGCGTGAGTCGCCTGCGGATATCGCTCACAGGCTCATTTTTCCGCCTCTGAACAAAATCTTGCTTTTTTTTTTTTTTTTTTTAATATTTCCAATCTTAAGGATAAACGTCTAAAAGTCTTACTGCCTTTTGATGGTTTCTTGCGCGGAATTACAATTGATTTTATACGAGCGAGTCCACGATGTGCCAATTTTTTAAAAATTAATTTATAAACCTCTCTGGGAGTTTGAGTCCGAGACGTTTGACAGTTCTCAAAAGTGACGAGATCGTTGTTCAAATAATTTCGCCACAATATTGAATTTTTTCGAGAAGCTTTCTCGACGAGGATCTTCAAAAAAGGGAGAAAATTTTGCAGCGATCAATTTCTTATTTTTTCCTCATTTCACTAACGCTACGATCTTGAGCATCGTCCTTCGAACTCGACTGTAAATAAGATTGACATTTGGAGGTGAAGATCATTTCGTGACGTCTGATGGTAATGAACGTAGAAAAAATATGAATTCAGCAGGAAGAACCACAGCGGGTACAAGCTTCGCTGTGGATTTGGTGCATTTCTTCTTTACCGTTCGAGATAAACGAGCGAGAATTTTCGAAGGAGTTTCGACTTTCTCCGTCGACAGTGTCCTCGCGTCGAGGATCCCAAGGCCTTGGAGGATCTTTGATTCTTAATTGATGCCTACAGAGTCTAAAAATCAGTAGATGATTCTCTAGCTACACCGACCACAGGAACCGGATTTCAGGAATCGTTCTTTTTGTTAGGACGATGTAACATTCGATAGAATTGTGAATAAAAATTTCCATTGCCATGCCAGTTTAGTTAGTTCGCATAAAAACGTTTTGACACGAGAGCGGAGATTGTGACGGTTTGCAAAACGTGATGAAGAATGCGTTTACCGATACGAAAGTTGATAGTTTTGTTGGGAGCGATTAATCATCGCTATTAATACTACTTTCGTCGATTTATTTATGAAGACCGAGCGTCGTAATCCGCTAATCCAGGCAAACAAAAGCTTAGCAGAATAACGTAGAGAAACAAACTGATCGGGTCGTAGTTTTCTCTTTTTTATTCGCGTTACGATGTTTGTGTGAAAATATTGTATGAAGATTCGAAGCGATAGGAAATTTCCCCATGAAAACGATCTGCACGTTCCCTCGAGTTTTTCTGTCATTAAGATCGAGAAATTCGGAATTTGAAACGGTTTTCAAAATTTTTGAACTATCCAATTGTCTGACAGGCGTGTACGCAAAGATCCTGTGATGCGGAGAGCAATAAGTAATGCGCAAACCGTCAGTCAAAATGAAGTAGGAAATTGCAATGCTTTCGAATGGTCTGATCATTTTATTTGCTACGACGCAAATAAAATGAGAAAATAGTGAATGGAGATTCGAAGACATAGAAAAGTCCCCGCTGAAAACGTTTTGCACGTTCCCTCGAGTTTTTCTGTCATTATGATCGAGAAATTCGGAATTTGGAACGATTTTGAAATTTTTTGAACTATTCAATTGTCTGACAGACGTGTACGAAGTTCCTGTGATGCGGGGAGCAATAAGTAATGCACAAAGTGTCAGTCAAAATGAAGTAAGCATGAAATTGCAATGCTTCCGAATGGTCTGATCATTTTATTTGCGTAATATAGTCGGCACGTGGAAAATATACAAAGTGCAAATATGTGGAGGAACAGAAACATGAGAACTGTCAGTGTAGGAAGAAAGCATAAGTACAGAATACTCGGAGACACGAGAAAAAGGAGAAAAAAAAAAACGGTAAGATGAAGAAATTCCGAGGTGACGTGTATATAGAACATTGGTACGCACACACAGTGTGCACGCAACCCGTGTCCCCGGGGGTGTTAAATAATTCACCACAGCTGGGACCTGTCGAGTGGGCTGTTGGTGGGTGGTCGAGAGTCTGTGGGAGGGAAAGGTGGAGCGACTCCGCGTCTAGAAGAGACCGAATGGAAGGAGGTCGAATGTGGGGTGACGTGAAGGACCGATCAAATATTCATATGCGCCTCAACGTGGATCGAGCTAACAGGAGCCAAGCCGACAAACGAGTGCGCTGTTGTGCAAGTCTGGCTTTTCTTCTTCCCCTACTCTTCTTACCCTTACGCCTTTTGTAATAGCCAGCGGATTTTGACGTCCTGAAGGTTCGTCATGTTTTTTTTACTAAATGCATTTCATTTGCCCAAAAAAAAGACCCGAACGAATCAGCGTAATTAAAATTGACGATAAAACTTCGTATAGTGAATCGTGGCGAGTCTGACCTTTCACTCGAAATTATTATTTTCCGATTCTAGAGAGTATACAGAACTATAGAAAACAAGGGAAACGTAAAAAAAGCAACTGCGTGGTCCACTGGTGACTCTCTGGCTCACCGAACAATTAACTATTTATTCATTAGGACTTCAACATTTTTTTTTGCCTCCTGTTGACCGAGCGAGGTTTCCACTGAATATCAACACGTGGGGAGCATTGTCCAAACTCTTATCATTGTCACTTCCATGAATTTTTTATGTTGGACGAGTAAGATGGTGATTTTTAAGGGCATACGAGATTATTCGATCGATAAGGTTGGACGAGGTTGCCAGAACGGTTATTATTGGACCCATGCGGCATATCTTTATGTCGCAGGCTCGTCGATTGGTCTGCGGGTCGTGAATGTCCCGTCTTTGTCCCACGGCAAGAGCTCCCTGTGGGGACACTTGACCGGAAACAACTCGAAGAGGTAATAAAAGTGACTTATACGATCGCGCGGATTATTCAGCAGGTTTGGCGGGACCAGATAGCCAGAGATGGATTTTCATCTTTACGGTCTTACTCGCCCTAATAACACACCGAGTTACACCATGTCCTCGCCAGTTCTCTTTCGTACACAATTCCCATTCCATAATATATCATATTTATAGCTCCATTTTTGGGAGAAAGGAAGGACAAAAAAAAATCGCCATTCCAGTAGGACCCGTCGTTGAATATATAAAAAAAAAAACATCGTGCAATAGCTTCGGCTCTCGTGCGGGGAGAAGGTCCTTTGGGTAGTGCAAGCATTGAGCACGTACAAAATTCTTCCAAAAAAGTGAATACGATGAATGAAATAAAAAGCCAAGAAACAAAACTCATAACTTCTTTTTTTTTCTTCTTATAAGCAGCAACCATTTTCACTTTCCTTAAGGGGTCCCTGCGATGGGCTAAGCCCCCGAGCGTATATACGAAAAAAACTTGGATCGTATTAATGCCATAAATAAAATGAGAACATGCAATGGACGCGATACACACGTCTGTTTTACCTTCGAAATGGAAACCGTATTTTTCGTTCGCGTACAAATGCACGAAGCCGTTACACTATCTCGATAATTAGCTTTTGGTAACCTAGCACTCGACGGGTTCTTGAACTCGCTTGGCTTCACCAATTCACCAACTTGTCTTACTCTTACGAGCGAGAATAGGAAATCGATGCGACCCTGTTTAAACGATTAATTATTTGTTATTTTTTTGTGCATTTCCAACATGTGTACGTCGTCGATTCGGTCCTCAGGCTTTTCGAAAATCCATGTCAAGCCGATTAATCTCATCATCGCGTTGCATGAGATGAGGCACGGTGCGTCGTCGCACAGGTGCGTAGGATAGAGATTGTAACTCCTTCGCGAAGAGAGGACCCAGAAGTTCCGGTTACTCTGAACTCTTCGAAACCAATGGCAATGAGCGAGAAAGAGAGAGAAATAGAAAAGACAGAGACAGGAATAAGAAATACGTTTCTCGCTCCTGCTTCCCCACCTCGAGCTCCAAGTCTGTGGATGTTTCGCATGTGCTGTTGGGCTTCCCCTGACGACCGCCCATCTAAGTTTAACAATTAACGCTGTCTAGGGAAAAATAAATTAATTGCGAAAGTGGCGAAGAAGCAGAATGTGTGTGTGTGAGAGAGAAAGAGAGAGAGAGAGAGCGTTAACTCGTAAGAGAGGGTGAGAATAGGCACCCCACTGCTCCGTACCCTATTTCTCTAATTTCCACCGCTATCCCGCTCTGTCGAGAACATTCGGTCCGATTATTATACTGTGAGAGACATTCCTCCCTGGTTCACCACGATCGCGACCTCGTTCCGAATAGTTGGGCAAGCGCGCATTAAAATTCTTTTTCTTCTCAATTTACCGCGAGACGTTAATGTATTTTTTTTCGTATGCTCGGAAAATTTTAAACAGAAATAATTGTGTCAACCAATTTGTTCGGGCCACCATATTTGTCAACAATCCCAAGCATTTCTATCGCATTCACAATATGTATAAATTTTCTGTCTCCCAAGTCTATAAATCGCAACATATTGGAGACACAAAGTTGGATGCCATCGAACATGCAAATTGAGTGAAATCCCTTTATCGTTCCACCAAACAAGCGACAGGATGCTTTCCCGAGGATAGTGGCAGCACGAGGGGTTAGTTTGCATTTCCTTCACGCCTCCTCGATCCTCTGACAACGAAGATGACGACAAATTCTTCAAATATTTATCTCCCTCGTCTCCACACGCCTACACACCCAACTCTTGCGCTCTTTTCAACACAACAGTCAATTCCAAGTCACTATATTTCAGTGGCTGCTCTCGGTACTATTCCCATTCTCGCGACAGCCATCTCGTCAAAAAATCGCAGGCTCGAGTCAAAACCCAAACTTCGTGTATTATAAATATCTCCCTTGTCGAGACTGTCAAATTGTGACATCGTCGACGCAAAAATGAGCCGGGTAAAGGAGCTTCCACTTTCCATACGACACATCTTATTCAGTAATTATATGAACATATTAATTATGCTGATAAAATTATTACGATGTTCGTATTCATTTACGAAAAAAAACTTTTTTTTTTATTCGAGAAAATCATTCAGGGAAATTATCAAAATTTGGTCTGAATCGAAAAAAAAAAACGATTTTCAAGTGACAATCGAGTAAATGGATCACCAAAACAATTTCTACGACTTTTGAGAGAATGTTTTACGAATAATTTGCTTCGTGTTTGAACGGGATAATGAAAAAGTAGTTGGTAGTAAATGGCAAAATGGTTGGAGGGAAAACCATAGGGACATCCACTTTGCGCACTGTAAAATAGGTATCGACGTAAAATCCCATGGGGCATGTACCACGACGACCGAGAACAGGATCACGAACAGCCTGATTTTGTGAGACATCACCACCATAAGCCACCAAAAGTGGCTATCGCTATATCCCCACGTAAAGCCCGTCGACTTCGAAGCTAAAGAAACGCTAGGTATTCCCTAGAGGGCAGTTTTAAAATTCAACCCCTATATGAGGACCACACCGTGTACGAGAGAAAAGTCGAGCTCGTGAGTGACGCGTTCCTCATAGCAATTGGCTATCAAAAGGGGCTGACTCGGTACCAAAACGAGGTTGATGTTGCTCGAATTGCCAGCTGACAACGTTTCAAACTTTTCTTTGAATTTGTCGACTTGAAAAAAAAAAACTAAAAAAAAAAAATAGTAAAATAAAAAATAACAAAGTTCTCGTTGTTTCAATTGACTCGGATAAATGGCATAACGTCAGATTAATTTGAGACGCACGAGACGATAATTAATCAAGAAAAACTCGTCGCTTCGAATGCTCGTTTTGTATCAAAATCGTTAATAAAAATTACGGTAAATATATAGAGAAGCCAAGATGTTTCTGCTCGTATATTTAATCAACCTCACGTTCAAGGGAAACTCGTTTCTTCCTGAAACTTGCTGGGATTGATGCGAAGAAGAAATAGGGTACATAGAAGGTGGAGCCCCGCCGACTACTGGATAGAATTTCGGTTGCATGGGAGCTGGAAGCTCCACAGGCCTGTAATAAGCTATCGCAACTGGGGTGGGCATTGAGAAGCACAAACAACACAGATGTAGTGTAGCACAGTGTCTTGTGTCTTATTATAGAGGGATCGAGGGCGCTACCTATTTAATGAACAGTCTTTTCCTTGCTCACGTCATTCTGACCCGGTTTACCCCTGCGCTCATCCCCATAGCAAACAAAAAAAAACATTGCAACGATATAAAACGTTTGGGGTTATTTCTGACGAGAAATAAAAAATCACTGCGGCGCCATTGAGAGATTAGAACCTTAGGAATGATCAAAATCGTTCAGCTGTATGAATATTGAAAAAAATGAAATTCATGATACACGACGAATGACTTTCTGCATTAATTTTAGAATCAATCGAGCTGCTCTGTATTATGCTCTCATGCAGAAACAATGGAAATTGCTTGGGCCGTGAATGTTTAAAAGGGAATGAAGAGCTGGCAAGTTGATTTGTACAGACTCGAGCAAATGTCTAATTCCCACAGAGCGTCATCGATACTGACCAAAGTGGTGTTGCAGGGTCAGAAGCTAAAGCGGCAACGTAAGAGACTGCCACAAGGGGGCATATCGAGCCAGAAGCGATTTCAGGGTCATTTCCATGCGACCCTTGCAAAGTGGGATCATTTCCCATGAGGCCATGGGTCATGTATATGGTTCGAGCGGCTCAAGGCTTCCTGAGCTGCGAAGCGTCAGAAATGGGCGAACGGAGACTCCCCCCTCATCCTATACTACGCCTATCGGACGACCACTGCTTCGGAACTATATATATGCATACAAGGTGTCCGAAAAAGGGTGCTCAGCCTCCGAGAGTTGATAAGTCCAAAGTTTTCGCACTGGAAGGAATTATCCTCTCCAACGTGCCCCGTTGGCAATATTTTAATGAATCAGGGACAACGAATCTCGTGCATTAAAAAGTAGGTCAGCGACCGAAGCTTCTTGACCTTCATTTTTGTTGTTTATTTATTGATTAAAATTTGCAGAGTCATTGATTTAATAGAAAAATGGCGAGGGACCTTTTTTTTGGAAACTTTACAATTTTCACTCGAACTGCACGTCCGGCGTCCAATTTCCATCACACTCTGTATACGCGTACGAGTGTTTCCATGTCCACGTTTACACACTTGGAGTTTGGCATAAGGGATTCCTTGGTTATCCAACGACACAGTCCGGAGGCCTTAGGAGACAGACCGAAATTACGATGATCAAGGATGATTTGCCCTTGGGGAGATATTCTTAAAGGAACAAGCCGATTCACCTTCGATCCTTGTACCTTCGACATTGTATACGCTCGTAAAATCCAAGCGAGCTTCCATCGCATCTCCATATCTAATGTAATCCTAACCTAATCGCTCCTACAGCGTCTCCTTCGGACGTGGTCTCCCAGGCAGAACTAACTATCGCTACAAGGACACGCTTATGTCATCCCCGCCTGCTTCTCTCTATTCTTTTCATTTTTTCCTCCCTTCAGCCCCTTAATGTTCCTTTTTTTTTGTTATTCTCACTTAAACTATATCTTGTTATCTCGCTCTCAAAGTTATGACCCTTGGGCCTCCCAACTCCGTTTGCACCATAATGGGGCTCAACGTGATTGCTACTATAATCCCGACAAGCAATCTCTATACGTAACTTTGGTGGATAGGTTATGGTCTCCCTGAAATGTAGTAATAAAACTAAATAAAATAATTGTCGATTATTTTGTAAGCTGCTGGATTAAATGTAGGAAAAGAATCTTTCTGCATTTTTTTCAAATCGATTTTACTCCAAAATCGTGCAAATCTTTTGATTGTAAAAATTATGATTTTCTTCATGGTTATAATAACCACAACTCCCTTAATGGGAAGAACACAGTGAAGCTGTCTAACGGAAGCTGTACGTCGAGAATTGTAATGGTAGTTCGCAAATTATCGTTAAAGATCGCTTGAGAAAGATTCACGATGTGAAACTTGTTCGTGGGACAATTTTCTCGAAAGGGAAAATTCTCAGGACCGTTAGTCAACGAATGATGTGGCTTCGGAAGCAGGAGTACGGGAGACGAGATCCCTTAATTATACTAAGTAACGTATTTGGGATAGAAACTCGTTGCCGCGGGAGGCGCTGCAACGGTCATAATATTTAATCACTACTCGTTTATTCTGCTCTAAAAGCGGGCTCACCGAGCCCTCGTAAGACGTTAAGAGCAAAGCTCATGCCTGCAATTCAATCGTCTTCACTCTCGTACTTTTGACGCTTTTTTTTCATTTTTTCTGAAGCTAAAAACTGAGGAAAAATCGTTGCTTCGAAGATGAGTAGCAATAAAAACTAATTAACCGTACATCTGCGTTGAATGGGGAGAAAAAAGTGTTGGAAATGTTATTTCGTGGAAAAATTCACCAGACAATATTTTCCCAGCCTGCGACGATTCCAGCCACCCTCGCGCCTTGAGAACTCCAACCCTTTCGATCTTAAAGATTAGGCAACAAACGAGCGAACGAGCGAGAAGAAACGAGAGAGAGAGACAAAAATAATAGAAGCGCGAAACCAGTAAATGGGGTGCAGACGCGTGAGCCCTCTGTTTTCTATGTCAACCCCTCTAAATCTCACCTCACCCCCTCTATAGCTATTTCTCTCATCGCCAGTTTCCATCCATTCAGTCCCCTCATCTTTAACAGGCGCGTGATGTGCCAAGATTTTCATGGAATAGTTTTCAGTCTTCTTCGAAAGCCAAGGACGACAAAACGTCGCAAAGCTTTTTCGCTCCTTGGCGAGAGGTGGAAAATGCAAAAAGAAACGTTACACATTTCGATAAATCTTTTAATTTTTCGCCATGCTTCGTAGCTGCTGGCATACTCAGAAAATTGCTTTGTATCGTTTCGATCTAATTGACACTCGTAAATAATCATTTGACAACTGTAACGATAGCGTAAAATGTTTTTTTCTTCGAGGAACTATTAATGTTTATCTCTTTCCTGCTCCTCGATGTAATTTTTTTCTGCCTTTCTTATGTTTCCACACGGTGCGAGTTCTGCTACTCGCACCCTCGAAGCACGCGTGGCGTCGTAAAGCAACGAGCATCATCTCATCCCCCAATTTTTTGTTCCCTTTCGTTTTCACTTCATTCACGATCGTAGTCTGCTTCCTTGACATTACTATATTTTCATACGCGTTCCCTTAGCTCGAAACATGTTTAGGGCAGAGTCTAGAACGGTTTCATTTTTTGACACCCGGTGTATTTGATTCCCGGCATGTAATAAACCCCCGAGGGCTGTTGGGAGTCCCCGCTGGCAGGCTCACGCCTTACTACATGTCATATCGACACCTCTCCCCTTCAACCAACTTCCAGACCTCCGGACTCCCACTGAGACAACTTTCCGAGCGTAAAGGGTATCCTGGCAAAATCCTTGCTAATTTGCTCTTGTATATTCTTACATTCAGCTATATGACCTCTTATTGAGAATCTCCCTTAATTTAAGATACTGACGAGCCATTTAGACACGTGCAGGAAGAATAAAATCCAATTTTTTATAAAAACAGCAAAATCTAAGAAAACATTTTTTCTGAATAATTTATCTGCAGCTGTTTTTGAAAATTTATTGACTCAGAATTTCTGAGAGTGGTTAACAGTCACGTGAAAAAAATTTGGCAACTTTTGCTACACTTGTTGAAAGTCATCTCTGTCGAGGGTGTGACGGTTTGGACAAATTGACTGTTTCTCCGCGAGATTGCGGTGATATAGTCGGGTCTACGTGACGAAGCCCTCGGACAAGAAATGCACGATGTTGATCAGTAGACTGAATGGCTCAGACACAAGAACGCCATATCCCGTAATCTCATTAGACGAGCCTCGTAGCTTTTGTTCGTTGGCTGTTGTAACTCTGCCACGTTGTCGTTACTCCTTTGGTTTCTTCTCGGCAATCTCGTTAGGTCGTTGGTATCGAAAGCTCGCGATTAAATCCAGTTCACGCAACTCGACTTGGTTTTTTGAGGACAAGCGAGATTGGAGATTCTGGAATGTTTGAATAAAATCATTTTGGTTCAAGGTGATTCAAGGGGATGATGAGGAGAGGCGAAATAATTTGGAAAATTGGGATCGTCTCTTATATGTGCGTGTGAATCTATCGGTCAACCCCCGTGGAACGACATCACTACCACGAACTTATACCACAACCACCAACACCACCACCAGCATCGGTGTTTTATTTCATGAGGAGCGAAGAAACGTACCCCCAGCTTTTCAACCCCTCGCGCTTCATCCCTTCCGTTTTTCAGGCATCAATTTGGCACACGGGTAAATCCATGGGGGGAACTCCTTCGCACGTACACCCCTCAATTCCTCCCCGAAGACAGGACAAAACTTGCCCTAAGAAGCCTTTAAGAAAGTCTCGGCGAGGGTGGAAGGAAGAAAAGGGGTCGTTATGTGACTGGTGGGGTTGCCTTTGGACTACCATAAAAGAATGTCCCGCATGCGCACCAAGTCGACAAAAACTGCGACCCGCCCCCGGTAAACGCCCCCCGCTGACTCTTCGTTTTGGTCACCCCATTTTCATCCCCTTTGCTGTACCCCTTCATCCACTAAACTTCTCACCCTTCTCGCACCGCTCTCCCCTTCGCCCTCCTCTTCTCGACGTTTTCACGTTTCAGCTTCGGCTACGCTGTACACGCAGCTCTCGTCCACCATCCACCACGAAAAACCCTTCCCACGTGTTCGCCGGCTCGCGAGGATCTCTGTGCTTGCGCCCCTAAGAACTTGTCTCGACTCAACTGCGCGTTCGCATTTCATCTCGTAACCTTCATTCCGCGATATTCCGCCAAAAACTAATTCACGTGGTTTCCGCTTCAACTTCTTACGAAAACGACCAGCAATTGGTCAATTTTTCTTGTTGTCAAATCGACTTCCATCAACCAGGCTCATTCAGGACCTCAAAACAGGACCTTAAGTCAGGTCATGAGTTCTCTGTATTTTTTGTGTTTGTGTGGCTCATCCAGAAGAATTAATCAACGCGAATAACAGTGTTTGCGCCGATTTTTCGAGGACAGTGGCTTCTACGTCAGACATTAAATTATTGTAAAATAAAAATAATGAGAAAAATACGTGAATGATTTAAAAACATGGCTCGTATAATATCTGACTGGATCCCTCGTTTCTCATGTTCAATGTTTTTTCATTCAACATCCAACACATTCATAAGCACCCACTGAGTGCCTCCCAGATTCATGCATTTCCTCGCAGTGCCACAAAGTGTTCCTCGCAGTGAGGTGTATACAAAAAAAAATCATTTTAAACAATCGGTGCATCAAGGGAAATAAACTTGGTTGTTTGAGAAGCGGAAATCCCGCAGGATCGTTCGACCTACCACGTGGTCACTTCTCACGACCTTTTCAAGCGCCAATGTTTGGTTTGCTTAATGCTCCAGTGGTTGCTACATGGGACACACCAAGTTTTCAGGATATTCAGATTCAAAAAATGCAGACTGGCTAAAAATAGCAAAACTGATTTGCTATTCCTGTTTCTACTCGACACATCCAATGGCCTCGCGATGCCTCATCCAGAGAAGTAAGAAAATAAGAAAAATTTTAGTTCGTTGTTGGTCGGACACGTATTATTTTTTTTTTTTTTTTTGGGAATCTCGATTGAAATAGAAATGTTGATTTTGTTTATTTGGAGAAATAAAATGAACCCACATTCGAGGCACGATGTGACGGAGGTAATAGAGTTTGACCCCAGGCAGGGAAGGATCACCATAGAAAAACGCGTTTTCGTTCATTTCTTTTTAATTTTGTGCAATTCACTCCGTCGTTGGCCTTTAATAGTAAAAAGCAACGATAGCCAAGCGCCTATCTGCTGGAGAACGATCGTTCAATGACGACAAATCCCAACTGATCTAATTGGTTACCGGATAGGTAATTGTTCAAGCTCGATAATTGGACCAATTAATTTGAACGTAAAAGTGCGTCGATTATCTTGGTGCATTCATCGACGATGATGCCGTGGCGATTTGTGACGCAACAGTTCCCATTTCCATCCACTTCTCGATGCTACAGGGAGGGTTGAAGCGGCTGAAGTGCAGCCCCGCAGTGCACCTCGCATTCAACGAGCTCGCGCTTGCGGCTCGCGCTGTATATCGTTATTTTCGAAAAGGGATTTAATCGGAGGGGCGAAAAATCCGATAGGGAGAATGCAGTCGAAAAAATACCCTGTTACCATTACTGTAAAGGGTCGACATACTGTTTGTTGGTAGACAAAAGGACTCTGGTGAAATACAAACATTTTCCAAATTGTGCACGTCAACATTTTTACACTTTTCTTTTTTTTAAATACAATTTTACGTCGTGGAATTGGGAAATTATTCGTTGATCATTATTATGGGGCGACGTACGATTAAAATTCACGATCTACGCGAATCATAAATAGTTTCAAAACAGCACAATTAAAAACACTCGAATAGTTGACTACAAAGACCTTGCAAGGGTTGCGAATGGAAGCAATTGCGAGATAAAAATCTCAACAGGCGAGGCAACCGACTGAGAAGCCAACACAAAGTAAAAAAAAAAATGGTCTGTATCAATCAATGTCAAGCTCTGGGAGCATTCGACAAGGTGTCAAAGATTTCAGCATGAGAGATCTTGAGATACGAAGATAACTGACTAAAACTAGCAACGAAAATCAAAGCAAAAGGGTCCGAGACTCGATCGTAGAGAAAAAACGTATATACAGCTATGAAAAGTGGGTGTGATGGATAATGCATCGAAGCTGATGCATGACAAAGTGCGAATCGAAAGGCGCGGATCGATGAACAAAATAGGGATGTCGAGGCGTAGGATGGAGGCTTTGAGTTCCCATTGTTGTCCATGTGGGCTTAAGCTTATGGGCGGGGAAGGCTACTACTTACTCTGTCTCGTTTCATCGCTGGGGTAATCGCTCGATCCTTTAACGGCTTGATATTGATACGTCATGATCGATGTGACATTTTGGAAAGTGGCGCCTACCTCTCTCCTTACCTCTCAACTTTCATTTACATTTTCCTGTTCACAAAAATACTCAACCAAGATTCTTCGTTCATTCGATTAACTTACCATGCGGAGCTTTCGGCCGAAGTCAACAACGAAAATGAGCGTTTTTACGAATGCCGGTTCACATTTCTTTTGGGAAGATTGAATTCGGAGATTGAGAGTTTTTTATTGACAAAACTCTGAACTAAGGCATTGTGTTGCCAATAAGGTAGTCGTGCCAGTGTTTCTACTCTCTTTTCGTGTCCGCCCCTTCCTCGCATTGAGATAACTAGTCGAACAACTCGTCGAAAATAGACCACGGAGATATATGAAGGAAAAACAGTTAGGGGTTGGTTTTCTGTCGAAGGGCGCGAGAACGAGCTCCCCCTCCTAGTATCGCGACGCTTCTTGTTCTTATTCTTCGGCAACCCCAACCCCCGATAGTGGTTACGGCCACACAACCCCTATATTCCTCTGCGCTAAACGGAACTGTACCCGAAGGGGGCTTTCTACTTTTCTGTCTTCATCGTACTTCGGCGAGTCTCTTTGTTTCTCTTTTTTCGGCTTCAGTTTAATTTCGTAGTTAGCCGAGAAGAGTACGAGAGAGTTTCTCAAAGCTTTTTTTTCTCCCAAGACCTTCGGACGATCCTTAGCATGGAAATTCTTATTTATCGTCGTAATGACGCCAAAGTTTCTTCGATATTGCGTCGACAACTGGCGGATCCAAGTGGACTCGTTATATCGAAAGCATTCACGACTTGGTTCGCGACACTTCTATTGTTCTTTATACTGTCTCGTGCTTCAATGTCTACTGATTTCTTTCCTCTCAGTTTCTGGGATAATAGAAAATGCAACGGGAGGAAACTGCTGGAGAGAATATTTCCGCGGGTAAAAAAATTGATTGTCTTTTCGCGAAAAACGAAATGGCTTCGAATGTCTATAGGGATGAGGGCGCTGGTCAGGTAGTTATATTTGTCGAGTGAAAAATGATGGCGAGGAATGGGCGTTAAGAAATGAATAATGGATGCGAAAATATTAATTTTTATTGTTTGCCAAGGAGCACAGTGTCGAAGCTTGACGATTGTTGTTTTTCTGCTTTCATAATGATCCGGCAGAACAGCGAGAAAAATAAATAACGAGGCTTGTTATCGTGAGCGGCAGGAGTGGCTTGAATCTTGCCGTCGTCGACTTTGCTCCGAAGCTTTCGAGCCGCAGTCTCTTCATAGGATTGAACCGGCGAAAAGGAACTCGTGAAGAGATCCAGGAGGTGAGAGCCGTTAAACGGCAGTCACGGCCGAAGAGGAAGCTGCAGCGTAGGAAGCGCAAAAGAGTGTGGGAGATGATGGGGGGTAGTTACTTGCTCCGGTTGATGTTTGTTCTGTCCTCTTCGTCACCAAGTGCCGCGAACACCACGGGGTATCGAGAACCGAAAGAGTGAAAACTGAGGAAACCGGTTAGGGGTGTGAGGCGGAGGAAATAAATAGAGAGGTTGGCCGAGAGGGATGAAGATGGGGAGGCGGGGGTGGATTATAAAAGAGGAGGAAAATATAGGGACGATTCGGAAGAAGCGAGTCGCCAAGTGAAAGGGCGAGTGAGATAAAAGAAGAGCAGAGTGAAAAGAGGGTGAAATTGCGATAGAAGAGGAGGGCGAGAAGTGGGGGTTGTAGTAAAATATCAACGAGCGCGGAGTGAGAAGTGAAAAGGTGGAGTTAGAGTGAGATAGGTTACTTTTTCCCCACCGAACCAGGAAAAAGCAACCCCCACCATTGGCAGAGCGCGCGCTGCGGCAAGTGGACGAGGGGTTGAAGGGGGTGATCGGGGATGGTGGATGCGGGGCTGTTCGGGGGCCGGGGTTCGCGGTGGCTGGGGGCGTCGCGGCCTCAAAAATACACCGCAACCACACCGCGCGGCTCCACCACAGAAGCCGCCACACCACCTTCCACCGCTTCCGCCACCACGGCCTGCCTGACTGCCTCTCTTCTCTACTCTTGTGCTGTACTCTCGCCGTCCGCCGACGTAACCGAAACGAGACCGCGCGTACGGAGTCGTAACACCCTATTTAACCTTATACATTCCATCCTTTGCTGGCTATCAGTGCAAGCGATGGTTTAGGATACCGGAACTTGCCACCGAAACCAACCAACGCCGGAACTTTGTTGTCTCACCATCCACTCGACGCTGACCTCATCTTCGCTGTTTCTCCAACTTTCTTCGCATCCCAATGCATCGTCGAGACTCGTTGCCATGTGTTGCTCTCCAACGATCTTGATTCCGAACACTTCGTCTGTGAATATGTGCTCAAGAAACCAAAACAACGATTGAGGATTTCATTATCGCCATCGACAAAGACAGCGGATCGTTCTTACGAGTGACTTTCGTTAAGTACGTTCAATGACAGTGGATAGTGAAGCATTGTGAAAAAAAACACACAGTGAAGTTTTCTCGTTGCCAGATTAATTTCGAAACGGTGCGTTTTGATTCAAACAGATCGACAGCTTCTCAGTCTCTGCTTCGTAGTTTCGTCCTCGATCTTCCCATCGATTCCAACAGTTATAGTTCACGAGTTGCCGGCGCGATCGGCTTGCGACAGTTTCCCGGTGAACTAAAGTCTTCGTGACAACTAACAAGACGAACCGAGTGACGGACTTGAGTAAAGTGCAATTACCGATGGGATTATCCGACAACAGGATTCTTCCGACAACGTATTTGGCATGCGCAGTGGATTGTGATTAAGCTCCGATGCACTTGTTGACAAAGGCAATAATCGCTGCCACGTCGTTATTGATTGCAATGGGGCTCGGTGTCTTTCAAGTTGTTGGCTTCAGGTTGTAAATAAAACAAATCAAAAGGGAGAAAAGGTACAGTCGAGTGGTCCAAAGCGAAGGAATCCCCGATCGGAATTGGCTGGCAAAAACCTCGAATCTTCTGCGAACCCCAACAACAGAGGAATAAAGAAAAGTAAAAAAAAAACACACAAGAAATAAACGGCATCAAGCCTAAGACACGAATCAGTCTTTAGATTCCAATAAAACGAATTTTCTCCGCGACTTGGCATTCGAGAGTGACGCTAAGGATAAGTACGCAAAGAACAAGAAGGAGAATTTGCAAACGGATGCTACTGCTGCTACGGTGCTGCTGGGGAACCGTCATGGGATAATGAAATAAGGATCAAAGGATCGGCGAGGGCTGGCTTTCGCTGAGGGAAACCTAGAACTCAGCCCTCAGCCCGTTTCTTCTTCGCTTCTGCTCCTCCGCTCCATCGGCTTCAGTCACGGCCTTTTTTCTTCCACTGACAACTACAAATCTAATTCTATCTTTCCGAGGGGATTGACAACGGACTAACGGGGTTTAGGATCGTTGCTCGAGTCTTGCGGTGAGATCGAGCAAATCAGAGGGTGTTAAATACGTGTTGTTGTGGCATCAGTTGGTTTCACCGTCAACGCGAGTGTCTCTGAGAAGTTACCGAGCTTTGCGCTCGACCGGAGTCCCCGACACAATGAGATAAAGCAAATTTCCAAATTTAAAAACATTCAACAACGTCAAGACTTTTCTGGTGCTTCTGTTTATTTATTTTCGTCACGGACATCGAGTCTCTGGTTTATTTTAGAAAAAAGTGACACAAAGATTTCACAGACGTACTTCCGGTGGTACAGCCGATGAATCATTTCCCATGACGAATCCTCTGCGCGACGTACGACCTGAGGAACGTCCTCTGGGCCTGGACTACCATCCAGATCCAAGAATAGCCCGTCAGCCTCTTCAATCATCAACCCAAATCGGTGGCGCTCGACTCCGAAAGACAAGACGTTCGTCCTCCAGGAGGAGAATGCACCTGACGAATGAAACAACTTCTCAAGAACCCAATCAAGGCTCGGCCTCGACCAACAATCATTTGTCCGAGTATACGATTACCGCGGATATCCTCGCGGAGAGAACCCTCGACGGACTGTTGGCCGAACATCCTGGTGAACTTATCCGGACAGGTGAGACGACAAACAATCTTCCAAATCGTTCAATTACCTTAATCTGAGATTCAGTAGATTATTCATCACGTGTGGCGGTTTTCATCGAAAATTCTTTTGATTAACTTGTTAATTATCAATTAAATTTCAAGATCAATCAACCTGGCAACTTCAAATTACTCTCGCGTAAAGTTTTTCTTGCCTTGGACTGAGATCCAGTAAATTATTCAGCACATGCAGCGGTTTTCGTTACAAATCTTGTGATTATCTTGTTAATTATCAATTAACTTTGGAAATTTGTAAAGCCAAGTTTCAAATTACATTCTCGTCGAAGTTTACCGCCAGAAAATGTTACAATGAAAAGCAAGGATCTTTATTTTAATTTGAAATCGAATTAGAATGCTCAGCGATAGGCGAAGTCGTGACTTCCCAAAATTAGAATATATGCTTCATAGTGCTATGTGCCCGTCGTGCTAAGGTTGTCCTCATGTGGTCTGCACCGTTCTGCCACCTCACTGGCGATCCAACAAGACCCTGCCAATGGCATTTAAAGTGGTGGCCTTAGGTGACGTCGATGATGGGACCGTGGTGACCGTTTGCGCTGGAAACGATGAGAACTTCTGTGCCGAGCTGAGAAACTCAACAGCATTCATGAAAAATCAGGTTGCCAAGTTCAACGATTTGAGATTCGTTGGAAGGAGTGGCAGAGGTGAGTTCGATCGTGCATTTCACTTTTTTTTTTAAGCCTGAACGTTACAATTATAATCGGAAATGTACAAGAGAAAATGTTGAATTTGATGGCAACGGCGAGCGAGATTCTCTGAATAGTTCGCGATAGTTTCTCTTCGGATTTGGTGCGATTTACGGTTCAGATACACGTTAAGCGATCGTCGCCCGCATTGCGATTATCAATGGGCAATAAAAGATCAAAATGGGACGAAAACTTAGGCTCCAAAGCAAAGCCACCCTCTGTGCAGGACCGCCGTCGATGGCACGTGCCTTATTCCATCTTCATTTTTAATTCACTCATCAGCAAACACGTTACACTCCCAACAGGGAGAAATTTCAATGCGTCAACGCTTAAACACGTCATTAAATCCCTGCAAAGGCAGATCAGCGAGAAATAAAATTCGTCCGAACTCGCGAGGGATTCTTTTGATGGACATTTAGATTTTTTTAATTCCCGTGACTCCGCTGATGTCCCACTACAGATCCGAGAATCAGTTCAATAATTCAGAACGTCTTTTGCCCTTCGAGCCGACGAAGCTTTTTCTTCTTCGAGGGCCTCTTCACGACACTCGCGCCGAGAAGCTTCTCTTGTAGGTGGAAAAAACTCGAGAAAATGTACGCTGGGCTGCTTGATGGAGATGTTGAAGAGAACATCGTAAATAATAGATTCGCGGATGGTCCAAAAAAAAAAAGCTCATGATATTTGGATAAAAAATAATGATTCCTCGATCATTAAAAAATCTGCTTATGAGAAAAAGGAAAAGCAATCATTCAACATTTCTGTCACGTTCCGAATTAGCGATTTTTTACGTCGGGCAATTCGACGCCAAGACGTTAACCCTTTTTTAAATGAATAATCGTGTGCGGTTCATCTCATTATGAAATAATTATCATATTACCGGATCATTGAAATAATAGCGGTCTTTATCATGCTCCGTGTTTTTCTGAACCCCCTCGACATGTTAAATCGAAGGAATGTAGAGAGGGTGTTGAAAGTTTGCGCTTTTTTTTCCTTCCTGCTCGTTTCTTGTCAAGGGGTGAGGGCAGCAGATAAAAACAGTAGACTAGGCGTCACCGACTCCCAGCGAAAGAAAGTACAGGGATGGAAGGGAGAAGGGTCGGCTGATACGAGTAACGAGACGTCCCTTAATTCCTTTAATTCCGAAGAAAAGAAACTGAAGACTGAGCTAAGAACTGTCTTGAGGGGAAACGACCCCTCGTATTTGTTTATCGCGGCTGATCGTGTCGCCAACATCGATCGACCGATTTCTTGTTTCGTGCCAAGACAAATACGTTACGTTTTTCTCGACCTAACCAAATACGGAACGAACTAAAATGCCGTCTAGTCTTTCGCGTATAATTCAATATCAATGCCGCAATTTTCGATCGAAGCTCAAAAATAATTCTCGATTACGTACGCGAATGAAAAAAATGATAAATTATCAAGTTTTGACCACGGAATTGTCCCTCATGAAATTTCAATTTCTCTTTTCAATCGGGAGCCTCTTTCTTTCCTGTTATCTCTGAATAAGTTCTCGTAGTCCTTAAAACGGAAGTGAACAAAAAGTTTCCGGTCTCCCCAGCACCGGATAGGCACTCGCAGTAGAAAACAAACGAAAAATGTTGTCGGGGGTGGTTTTTGCGCGGAAATTTTTATCCACGCTGAGCCTCGGAGCGTCCTTCGCAAATTCCCATGGATAATCGGAAGAACATACCTATCCGTCGGTACCATCACTACTTTGGAGGGTATATAACGAAATAGGTGAAGGGGGTGGGGCGAGGGGGTGTCACACATCTATCGATGATACACACACGCACGAGAGGTGAGTGGTTGGCTATAAGCGGATTTCGTTTCCATGGCAGTAAGCCCTCATTACTGCATTACGGGCAACCCCCAACTACCCACTCGTACACCACCACCCCATGATGGTTTGTCTCGAGAACTGCTGGGGAAGATTGCAGCAAACCTATGCCTCTCCCGTCCTCTCATTTCTGCCCGTTCTCTCGTCCCTCATTCTTCCTTTCGTCAAAGACCCAAATCATCGAATAATTGTGGCACGCAGGTGGGACGCAGTTTCGTTGAAGAGGCTGATGGTTGCGATACACAATTAAAAATGCAGGAGTAAAAATAACGAGAAAAAAAATCAGTGAGCGTCATTTTTCTGTTGCAATTGGCAGCAGAATCAGCAACAGAAGATTTTGTCGAATTTTTACAACAGAAATTCCCATAGAACTATTCCAACGAACTTCTTTGCTTTTCACTGCCATGGTAAATGTGTCTATAGAAAAGATAGAAGCCGATTGTCGCGGATGCGGAGAAGAAATACTGGAAAGAAAAGAGCGGAAAGTTATGGGTGAACGAAAAAAAATTACCCCACTGGAAAGAAAGAAAAAAGTATTGGTGATAAACGGAAGCAAGACAACTTTTGTTCTGTGGCCAGA
This sequence comes from Hyposoter didymator, assembly GCA_037952995.1. NCBI lineage: Eukaryota > Metazoa > Arthropoda > Insecta > Hymenoptera > Ichneumonidae > Hyposoter > Hyposoter didymator. The sequence continues at coordinate 9,359,889 of JBAJMU010000004.1, forward strand.
CGTTTACGAAACAAATCTGAAATTTATGTTGTTTGTTTTGGGAGGGTTCGCGAGGGTAGAAAAGGCTTGTGTGGTGGAGCTACTTCACCCCCTAGTCGTTCAAGCCCTCTATATTCTTGTACGATCGTGCTAGCTTCTGAGCGACGAGCACGATGTGTTGATCGGATTTTCCAATGACGTTCGACGAGTGCATTTTTCATTTTTTTCATACCTACATAATTATCAGTTATTAACAATATTTTCATAATGACTGTTTGCGGAAAGAGAAAAAAAAAGCGTAATCGGTGGCTTGGATGACGGAGGAAGGCTGCAAAAGGGACGAGAACAACCTCGTCCGTTTTTACTCTCAAAATATTATCATACCAGCGCAGGGTAACGTTTATCCACCCCCAACCCCTTCAACCCCCTCTCGCTCTCTCTCTCTCTCTCTCTCCCTCTTCTGGCCGCTGCTCCGCTCTTTTCATAACGTGACGGGAAGGATTAGCATCTTTCCCCCTATCCAGAAGAGTCACGGATGTGTCTGATCCGACAGAAACATCCGGAGCATATAATATAACCGGCAATTTATGGTTCCATCATTTTCGTGCATTTTTATCACTTGAAACTTGAATTTAGCCAAACACACGACCTTTCGTTTATAACTCTCGATTTCATTGCTCTTGTTTATTCAGTTTCTGTTTAAATTTGTTTCATATTGCATTCGCCCATTCGATTGCTGATTAAACAGCAAAAAAATGAAACGACCTTCAATATTTGAATTGCATTCATGACATTATGGTCGAGCAATGTGTAATAATGAAAAATGCATACCCACAACTTTGATCGATCCTCCTGAGTGCATTTAGAATTTGAGCACATTCACGTTTTCAATTACATAATTCAAATTTCGAGCGATCGCGAAACTGTGGGCTCTGGAATGCAAAGAGCTACGCGAGACAAGTGATTAATGCTGCTACAGAAATCATTTATTTTCGTTGCGATGACGTTCAGCGAGGATATTTAGTGTTCCCGATCTTTTCGATAATTTATTTTGTTCCCTCTCTGGCTTTATGGTAGCTCGCCTACGTGCGACAGAACGTCGAAACATCGTATCGCATAAATACAGGAGTTACCTGTGTTTTATAACGCAAGGGAAAGGCCGAGATATGGAAAATCCACGAGAATGTGTACTCGAAGAGAAACAGGGATGAGGAAATCCGTATATGAAAAGCTTCACGAGCGAGCCGCTGTACGATATCGACAGGTAGATCCTGACCAATGTCCTGCGAGCCACCCTCTTCGGTATATCCTACATTTATCGTGTATCCAACTTCGTCGTTCATCATTGCGTATAATACGTCTAGTCCTTGCAGTTCCGCCAGGCAACTGTGGCCCCTCATTAAATATTTTTTGTCAGCCCGGGAGCGAAAAAATATCTTTTGTTTTGGTAAAATGACTTAGTCGTCCTCTTGCTTTCTAGAAACGCCTACGAACGAAACATTTTCCTGGATACAACTTTTCTTTATAATTTGGCGGTATTTCTTCATGTGCTCGATTGGAAATGAGAATTTTTGAATTAAAAGGAGGAAGAAATATTGATTTTAAGAGAAACGCGAACAAGTGACGAAGAGTCACCGTTAGCGTGGAATCAAGTCGAAATCCTGTTGAGTGGAATCAGATTTGGCAAGCAGTGTGGAGTATAAAAATGAGAGAATCGATGACGTTCTTTTACAAATGACATAATCCGATAAAGATCACTGTCTCGTTAGCTTGTGTGCTTTCCATTGGGGCAGGACTTAGATCCCCTTAGCTACCAATTGGCCAGGTTGCTGGTCAGGATTTCCGTGCCAACGCGTCCCGAGCTTCCTTTTTTTTCAATTAAAAATTAAAACAAAATAATCGTTCTGGGCTCAGTCACAAAGCGCCTTCGCCTTCACCAGAGTACCAGGACGGAAGGTACGTGCGCGAGGTTGTGTCTGCTCTTTTTCTCGTGTTTCCCTCATACCAGTTATTCCTCTTCTGCTTACTTTTTTCTCCGTCCAAGCGGCTCACTTTTTCTTTTTCGAAGAACGTATGATCGCACAGGCACCGAGTTTTTCCACCGATTACACATTATTTTTCCGCTTCTTCGACAACCTCACTTGCCATTTTCATCCTAGCGTGACACACGACGAAATATTCTTCCAGTTCTATCAAATTTTCCTGCTCTTCCGTATCTCCGTATGTTAATTACGATTTATCTCGGTACGACGAGTCCCGGCACGTTCAATCCCAAATGTCTCTTGCCTCTTGTAAAAACCCTCTTCGCTTTGATTATTTCCTTCCTCTCTTACACTCCGATAAATCCATAACCGTTCGACCTTCGATGTAAATCGACTCCAATAAAAACGACAATACAAAACAACCGACGCCTCGAAACTCAGGAGTCGTTCCTCTCCAAATCTTGCGAAATTTCGTGCCTGATAACTGAGCAGTTATAAACATTAATATGTGTGCAAATATGGCTCATGAAACACACGTCGAAATAGTCATCGTTATTTCTAATAAGAGCCCCATGCCCCATCATTTTTTTGCCATTCTGAGATTTTTCATCTCCATACATCGCGTTTGCATTATTCCGGACGTCAGAACTAGCCACTTGAAAATGTACGCAGGCGTTAAACCTTCTCAAACTGACAGCTACATTTCCGTAGTCAAAACGTCAGAATTTGAAAACACTACAAACACTCAGTGTACGGTAACGATCCGGGGTGAGTCAAGGCAAAGAGAGTCACCACCCTTCTTCCACTTCCCTTATATGGCAGTATTTGAGCGAGCAGGCCGCTCGTTTCACCGGCAAACAGGGGAGTTTTTAACACTGCATGATCCCTGGGTAAACTTGGGGTGGGTGGACTATCTTTCTCTCTCTCTCTCTCTCTCTCTCTCTCTCTCTGTCTCTCTGAACACGAGACTTTTCATATCTCTTCGTGATCCGCGTCGCTGTCCCGTGAACTGGAGAAGAACGGCGGCGCCATGAGCTTTGTACACGAAACGACATTCAGTCAGTTGAGAAAATGACCCTTTAACAGGCTGTTTATACAGAGAGATCTGGAACGGAAAATTTCTATGCCGAGGAAAAAAAATTTCATAATTTTCAAATTTTCTCCCCACAATTATTCCATTTTTTCATTCGCATTAATTTTCCAGAGAGTGCAATGATTGTGGGAACTCTTTCAATTGTTCAAACTCTTGCGATTGTTTCGCATAAAAATTAAATTCACGAAATGATTTATTTTTCGTGATTTTCTTACGAAGAAAATGCACATTTTCCATTCGCACCTTTCCGTCCGATTAACAACTTTTACGTACGATCGAATTTGAACGGAAAATTTGTAAACAGAATCTTACGTTCGCTGAATATTTGGGCAAGCAGTGTGAGTTTATTGAGGGGAAACACGCGATGATCGTTCTTACGCCGAGTTACACATAATACCCCATAAACACCCCTAAAATGCCTGTCATTATCTTTCACCTTTCCTCGGTGTTTCTGTTTCGCGTTCAGTCTCATTCGTGACTCGAATTGTTCCGGCAATTTGAAAAGGAACACTTGAGACCGGCCATTAAGTCTTGAGGAATGCTCACCAGACCCTCGTTGGCAAATCTTCGAATTGCGATATCACAAACTCAAGGGCGGCTTACCAATCAATTACAATTTGTCATCAGTGCTTTTTCTTCATGCCCCCATGAACTCTTGCAGATTTTTGCAAACTCATCTCATCGTCGTTCTTTCCTAATGTCTCACCGACATTTACACGAGGGCCGAGGGTCACTGTCGAATTTGGCGACCACCCAACCAGATGTTAAGCTCGTCCGAGTCTGTTTCACTTTATATCGACGTGTTAAAAAATGCATGAGACACAGATCGATATTCATCAACTGCCTTTTAATTGGATTGTTCCCTCAAAAATCAAACGAGGCTCAATGAAAAAAAGATACGCATCGGTTTTGTTTGGAATCGAACCGGTAGTTTTTCCTTTAATGAAACATCATTGCTCCCATTCGAGCACAAATAAAATGGGGGAAAAAAATGTCCAACCGAATGGATACTTGTCTGTGGATACAGCGAACGACTGTGTGGAGATTGAATAAAAAATACAGTGAATTACGTGAGAGAAAAAAAAAAGCATGTCGACAGATTTGCGGATGAACTGAACACGCAAACACCAACAAAACCGACTTGCGCAGCGCGTTCTCTATTTCCCTGGGCTATGTGGGTGGTGGTGAGAGCCCGTTAAATGTCGTGGTTCACCGTAAAAACCCGAGCTCGTTACCAACGTCAGCTCCGGCGGCCAGCAGTGAATTCGGAATCATAAAATAAAACTATCCTGTACACTCGTCGGGAAATACCCGCATATACGGAAAAGCTGTTTACTCCCAGCACCAGTTCACTTTCACATTTTATAATACATCGCTATGAACTCATACAACAAAAGTGCTTCATGAAAAAATCTCCATTAGAAATATTATAGCTCTCTTTTTCTGCGTGACAGATTCGACGATAAAAGGGATCAAAAGTTTCAGTATAAAAATCGTCGCATTTTTGGAAGAGATATTTTATTCAAAAATTCATCCCCTAAATTCACGTCATCTCGAGTGAATAGCTTATAAAATAATAAACAACAAACCACAATGACGTTCGATTTAAAAATCGAAAAGCATTTCGTTAACTCGGAAAAAATTAAATGGCTTTTTTTTTTTTTTTTCATTAAATTCTTCGCAGTATGGAATATCCTGAACGCGGAGATGAACGAACAAAATGCGATTCTGGACGAAAGAGTAGAACGGAGCAGGAAAGTGTCGAGTGCGAGTCAAGTGAAACAGACACGTCAAACATCGACACCCTGACGCCACGAGCCCTTTCCTCTCCATCCCCTCGCAACCACTCATCCCGAGGCTTTTTCTTCCGACACATTTGAGTTTTGTTTCTGGCGAGAAACCTCCCATCACGCAACATTGGTCCATGTCGATGATGTATTGTCGATCCGCGTTATTGTTTAGATCTCATCAATGATCCACTGGAGCATGGAAAAAAGTTTTGTTAGTGATTTGATCAGAGGTCTGAATGATTTCGTAAATGGATCGTCTCTGTACATTTGGGAAAATGAAAATGTTGTGCTTTTTTTTTCTTTCTGGAATGTGGCAATTTTTGTTCATCGCGAAGGACGACAGTGGGGCAAGAAAATCTGGCAAAGCAGGCTCGGTCGTGCGGCTAGTATTGCGGCTACAATTGGATTTGAATAATAAAGATTCTAGCGAGAAAACTGAGAGGCTCCAGTGGTATCGTGCACCTTTATGCTTTTTAATCCGTTCCGCGGTTGAGCTATCACTCCCTTGGGTACTATCGTTACAGAACCTGGCAACGAACCTGCCAACCCAATCCTTATTTCGTATGGAACGAAATTTGATCGTTTTTCTTCGCCGCCACGAAATAACAGAGACGTTCGTGTAATCATTCGGAATTTTTGTCACGTTTCTATTTTATTAATTCAGCATAAAGTACAGCAAGTATTTCGCATTACGTGATCCATTTTAGTCGGTTCGGTTAAATCGAAATCAAGGAATTTCAATTTTTGGCTCCAGTTTTCTCAACTGCATTGTTCACTGTACTTTTTTTTTTTTTTTTACAGGAAAAAGTTTTACCCTTACGATAATGCTGGGAACTTCGCCACCCCAGGTTGCAACCCTCTCGAAAGCGATAAAGGTCACCGTCGATGGGCCCCGAGAGCCCAGATCGAAAACAAGTGAGTTTTTCCACTGATTTTTCTTCCATTATCGCAATTTCATACCATTGAGTGATTTTATGCACAATCCGCAGCAACGAAGAATCGTAAATTGCGATTAATATGTGACAGAAAGTTGAAGAATTTTTTACTTCCTTCCTCATTTTCATATTCGATTTTTACGAATACGAAAGATTTGTTAGAGTTGATAAATATATTTCAAAATAAATTGACTCGATTCAACGATATTTCGTGCATTAAATAATAAAATCAGTCTCGATCAGGGCGGTTTAAATTCTATACGCGAATAGTCTCACGAAAGTCGTCAAATTTAGGGAGGTGATAGAAATTTGCTGAACACGAGAAAATGCTTAGTTGGATTGAATAGTGAGAAGAATGAATAGTAACAGAAAGTGACCGATAATGGGAGGGAAGCTTCAGTAGACGACCCTTTATATGTATACACAGTGTACCCCAATCTGGACGATCTACTAAGGAAAGCAACTCACGTTCCAGGACAGCACGGCTTTCATCCCTACCACTTTGGACCACGGCCATTTCCCTTCGGACATCCGCAAGACACCCTGGCATTCAAGCTGTCCGGTAAGTCTTTTTTTTTTTCTCATGATGTGACAACGCCCTCATACATTCGAGCAGGACGATCTGATCTGTCAATTCAGTGAACCATCATGAAAATCCGACGAATTTGTATACGAGCCCCGATACGAACTTGTGAATCCAAGTTGCACGGAGCCTGTTGGGTTTTTATCTGTTTCTCGATCTTTAATCGTCTTCGGCATCGTTCCGGATAGACGTACGGATAGGCAGAAAAAGTTACAGGTCAAAGTTTTCGTTGTTAGTCCGAAAAATAACGATGGGAAACGTGCAAAGATTAATGGGGGAAAATGGTGAGAAATTTAGACGCATAATCAGGAAGAAGGTTGAAAATGTCATGAGCTCCGTGCCCTATGTGGTCAGAGATGTAATTAATACTGTCGGGTTACGAGGACCTGCCTAATGAGTCCAAATGTTGACATCGAAACGAACTGGAAGGATCACGATGGTTGATAACGAAGTTTGAAAGACGAGGATGGGCATAGGTCAGATGTAAGATTGGTTTTGGTTTCCCAAGTGTACGACTGTCTCGGAGAATCCCTTTTCAGCAAAGGTCTATCTGCACCCTCGGTTTCAAGTCGAACCCTCGATCTCGTCACCTTAACATGGCGACACCTGGCGCGCGAGGCCGAGGGTGTCAAAATTGCGAAAGGTACAAGGGCGAAGAGTTTGATGCGCAACCCGGAAGATACCCCAGTTAGGTTGGGCGTATAGCAACGTTGGAAGAGCCTAGACTTGGCGACAAACTCAAAATTGAGTTTCGCGAAGGTGCCTAAGTGGAGAAGACTCTGATTAAGCAAGAGACGCCTCACTTCAGGGCTCCTCGGAAGGATGCTTTCCCTTTTCGCTTTCAGGCTTGCGAGCATCTCCCTTGAGGCTTGGATTCGTGATGCTTGCGAGGCATTACTATCGAACGAGAAGAGGGGGCTATTAGCTTTACACATGAAATCATGTTTTATGAAGAACACGTTAGAAACTCGAGCCCGTGTCATTCTGACAAATGTCTAATTGCGATTTTAAAGCAAAAGGGTTCGCGTCAAAGTGAAAGATTAAAAGAGTTGTTTTACAGACTGAGCTCACACATTTTTGTGAGTTTGGAATTTGATTCACCGTTAAAAGTGCATTTTGGGTTTTGTCCAAGTTGGAAAATTCAATATCAAGAGTCCTCGTCAATATTGTTGTCATTTAAGCCCTGTATCGTTGCGTTCCGAGAGTAACGCGAGAGAGCGAGTGAGGGAGAACGAGTCAGAGCTGATATTTCACGGTCCTCGTGGACGCAGAGACGGAGGAGCAACCAAATTCCATTCGAACTCATTTAAAGCTTCACAAATGTTGATGGAAGTGGAGAACAGTGAGCAGCATGGTGTCGAAGAGATTCTAGTTGCCCAGAGCGAGAAAGAGAATGGAGTTGGGCGACGGGGATGGAGGCGAGAGGAGTACTGATACTGGTGCACCGACACTGTATTGTTTCGGCATGATAAGCGGCTTAACGGAGCTATAGTCCCGTTCTCGTTCACCCTCCTGCCCCTGCCCTCTGCCCCTTGTGCCTCACGTTGACCCTCTTCGATAGATAACAGCATCCACCGCCCCCACCAATTGAATCCAATCGTTCAACTCTATCTCACCATTCGCAACTTCACTTCCATTCCGAGGCAACCAACGCCCTAAATTTTTTCATGCGATCAAAACCAACGAAATAAATGGTCAATTTTCCGTTCTGCTTGTATCATGAATAACGAGAAAGTTTAAACTCAAAGCGACCTTTGTTGCGTGATAATTATTCGAATTACGATCGAATTGGTAACTTTGGTGAATTTTCATTTTAAACTGATGACAGAACATCCAGAATAATTTGGAATTAATGCGATCGCACTTGCAATTAGCAGCGCAGATAAGGAGTACAATTACGTGTCAATTTTCCATCAACCAAGAGCGAACATTACATTGTTAATAATCGGTTAATCATTCTGTGAATTCGCATTCCAGCGCTGGTAGTTTCGCGCAGTGCTTGCTTCGAATTTCATCACTTGATGAACTTTAATGCCCGCAGCGAGCATTTCGCTCGATAATCATCCGGACGAGTTCTGTCTTACCGACGCACGTCGAATTGGTTAGTTGCGTCAGTGTCGAAATGATGTATTATTACAACTTCCGTTCATCCCGAAATTGCGATAATTGATGATTAGTCAGTTTTATTGAAATCATCAAGATTTTAGGCAAATTGCTGTTAATTAGCGAAAGTATCGATCCTCCTGTTCAAAAATGATGTCAAAATTGCTAATTACGAAGAATCGTTGATGAGGAGGTTGATCTTCTTGTATTTATATTTTCCGACAACTGTCGGTAGATTCGAAGGAATAGATGAGAATGGAAAATTTATTTTTGGCAACAAATCTACGATGTCCGGCTAATTGACGTGATACATTTTTTTTCACACCTCTCGTTCTGACGGAACGTCTAATTAAGTTGATTCTAATTAAGACAATAAAGTCGTTCAGTGACGTGAATTTCGACGATTGAAGATTTGACGAAGGTTGAAAATTTAGCGAAAAATGGTAGTTGATCGGGTTCGTTCGTATCGCACGGTCATTGCATTCCCTGTAAAGCGAAATGTACCCACATGGGGCTAGCCACTGTTTTGCAACCCTTTCGTTGGGGAGGTTCGCGACTAGGACGGCAGGTAGCGCCACTATGTTGTCCAGTGATGAGGGGTCACTTGGACGAGGGGGTGAAAGCAATTGGCAAGCTTTTGTGTAGCGATGAAAGGGTGTCGTTGGGGTGAGAGGATCGAATCGAGTGTATCGTATGGCCTAGTGCACCGGGTGCGTTCCGAGGGATGGTTTATTAGATATCCACGTCCGTGGGTTGATAAGGCGCTCGAACCGAGTCGAATACATGGACGTACGAGTGTGGGCTGAGTTTGTATCGAGAAGGTGTTGGTGGAGGGTCGAAGACACGACGGCATCTAACCACCATCCCTCTTACTTTTCCTCGCTCCCCTCACCCTATCGCCGTAGGGGTTGTTAAGGTGCCCATTGAGGTGTAACTAGGGGGATGTTATTAAATTTCGTTCGGTGACTGCTACCTCAGCAGCAGACCGTCGAGCAACGAATTTTATGGGTTTCTCACCCAGTCACTTCGCCACCCCTCGACATCTCTATGCCTCTTTCTTCTTTCACTTTCTTCATTCCCTACTTTCTCGCGCTCTTGACTATTCGAACGGTAAGGCTTCCTCCGACACCCCACATTTATCCGTTTCCTCTGACCATCTCGATATCTTTCTTTCATTCGCTTTTTTCTGTCCTTCACATTGCTCAAATACCTTTGTTCTTCAGGCGACACAGTCTCATAAATGATTTCATTGATTACGGTCGACGGACGACGTTCGATTATGCCTCGAAGAAATTTCGAGCAAACGTCGTCAAGAACTCATGAGTTTTCAAATTTTACTCGACATTTCTTCAAGTCACAGGCCCAGGAACGAAAGTTTATTTTTTTATCATATTATGGAACAAAACGAAGAGATTGCCGTCAGGCCAAAGTGGCAATGATGAAAAAAAATCACCCTCATCACAGATTCCCAACACGGTTCTGCCTCTCATTGGTCTCGCCCGATGTAGACTCCATTCTCCATTTCCGTTTTTCTTATTTGATTTTTTTTTCTTTTTTTTTTTCTACCGTTACCCACCACTCCGCTTTCTATCTCGTCAGTCTTCACCATCCGCTCGTTGTCGTGGGGATGAAAAATCGTAAAGAGGAAGAAAAGTGAGCCGCTATCTCAGTCTTTGGTGGAAAAAGAGGCCAGCGGAATTGAGGATTCGAGTTAACAAGAAGACGAGGAGTAGTAGCAACCACTCCACCCTCGTCGGCGACCTTCCCGTGTCAATTAACCGCCTCTGCGAGGAGAGAGACTCGAGGGCTCGGGCGTGAGGGCATTCGGAGACCGGAAAAATCGCAACCCCTGTTTCAATAAGGTGGCCTTTACCTCATTTGGGGGAGATTGTTAGGAGGCACAGAGTTAAAAACTCTGTCGTAGCATCCCGTTGAGTGTATACTAAGCGCGTATTTTCCTGCCGTGGGATATCGCTTTGCAGTAAATTCGGGCCCCTCCTCGTATTTAAAGCTGAAAGCTTGCCAGTTTCTTTTTTTTCACCCCCTCCTCGTCATCGTCCAAAGATTTTCTCGGCCTTATTAAAAAATTCCACGTGTCTAGAGATCGACGAGACTTTGAAAATCTTGCTGGTTGCGAAATAATTCAGTCTGGAAAATAATTAAAACAAAAGGACGATCCCACGTTCATTTCGAGCTAAAACATATCGAATCTAGTTCCAGCGAATTTCATTTTTTTTTATTATACGCAAGAAGCAATGAGATTCAATTAAAATCGAGTCGAAATTATTCAGTATTTTACTATTTCGTGGTGGGAATTTTGTCATTCATAGTTTCAAAGTATCAAAATCCTCTTTGAGTCCTCGTATGAGAATTTTTCCTCCATCCGTAGCTTCGTATGGTCGTTTCCGCCGTCGCTCGATTTCGTATCATTCAGTGCGCGCCAACACCCTGAAGACCTTTCGAGCCTGGCATTTTGGGCTGTTGCATTTTTGACGTGATTATGCGAACGTGGACGTAAAAGACTGCTGGATACAAAGAGACCAAATTGTTCCTTGCATCGCTTCAAAAATATATTAATTAATATACAAGTTTCGTAAATAAGGGTCGGAAGGAACTTGGAAGTTTCTGATAGAGGGCAGAAAGAAGGAAAATAGAAATATATAAAAGTGAAACTTGATGATTCCCTCGACGAAGCACGAGAATCGCGATTTTTGAAGCAAAAGTTTGATGCGAACTGTTTTTAGAGCACGAGATTAAGTTCTCGATGATAATTAATTGGCAGGGGAGCATGGCGATTATTTTCATTCAATAGTTTTGATACGGTTGGAAAGAAAATTACATTCCGAATAGCGCGAAGAATGCGAAAGATCGAACGTGTCTGCTTAGTCATCGTTGCGATAGGAGGGAGAAGGAGGAGTGATTAACAACCTCAAGGAAGGGTGAAAGGAGACACAAAGGGTGAGGTTAGAGCGAGAGAGGTTTGTTAACCCAGGAGCGAGCGCATGAGATCTCCACAACGTGCCCGAGATAAGCGCGAGAGAAGTGAGCATCGGCTTCTTTGTCGGTATAACGATGGGATAAGGCGGAGGTGTTTTAACGCCCGTTTTGCATAGATTTGAATAGATAAAGAAGACAGGAAAATACCCGAATTAATTTATTATGTATCTTGGGGTAGTCTCTCCGCCCTGAGGGTACGAAAGGGACTTAGCTGCGCTACTGTTTCTTCAGCGTCTTCTCCGATCCCCTTTCTTTATCCCTTGATACCTCTTTAAGTTTTCGAGTCTCGAGGTTTTCCGATAGTCTGGCACAACCCTTTCACCAAGAGCTGCCTTTCTTTTGGCAAATGAATTGATTTGAATAGATTTCCTTGAAACCAAGTTACGAAACGAATTTTTTCATCATCGTCGTCGTTTGTTAAACAATTGTATAATTTGACTTGAAATTGTCATGTTCTTTGGTTTATCGCTTGCTCTGAAAAATCTTGGACGTATCGTGCCGAGCTTATCGTCGGTGTAGATTGGGTTAGTGCCAACTCAATCAGCGTTTATTTGGTACGTGATGCAAAACTTGGTCACGAAAACAGTCGTAGGCGAATGTGTTTGATGAAACGACTGTCCAACCGCTCGTCAAGCAATTCTACCGTTTTCCCGTATGGTGTGGACTGATAAATTGATTGCTCGTAGTTTCAACGATTAACAGAGAGAACTACAGAGCTCTAGTGCTGTAACATGGGTACTTTACATTAACAACGGCCTTCGCCAGCATGGCCACCCTCAATGTCCTCGGATCCCTCTTTCCCCAGCACGTACTCATTGCCATCCCTCCGTCTCTCTCTCTCTCTGTCTCTCCTCCCCGCGTCCTCAATCGCAGACAAACACATATTCCGAACAGGCTGTGCGATAATACATCATCCCTTCGTGCACAGTTCAGGGGTGTTAAGTAAGGGAAGTATGAGTTCCTTGGAACGCAACGCGAGGGCAAAAGGACGACCGAGGATTCCGTAACGTTTAAGCTCAATGTTCTCTAACCCTCGGAAGGGGACAGCCAGCCGGAAGAAAGAAAGAGAGCAAGAGAGAGAGAGACAGAGAGAGAGAGAGCGAGAGGCTCTCAGCTTGGCAGGCTTTCTTGAATACTTTAACCCCTTTAACCCCTTGTTGGACTTGAACTTGCGAATGAACGTGAGTAACTCTAATACGCTGCTTCGTACCACGTTTACGCAACCCACCAGCATTATCATCGGTGGACCTTACTCTCATTAGTCTTCATTTGTTTTCGGAATAATCGTACGAGGTTCGAGTGTGAGATACATTCCGGGTGAAAGGTCGAGAGGTTACTCAACGAGGCACTACAAATGCCCCCACGACTTTCAAGCTAAACAGACAAAAATCGAAACATTTGTTCACGAGATTCGAAAAGACACAATCATGCAAATCTAGTTTTCATGAAAGAGCTATTTCGTGGAGTTCGCTCAGTAAATGGGATATGAAACGTCTGAGTTACATTTTAATCCTTAAGGTCAAGGATAAGAGATGAAAGAACTAATCTATGAATGCATTTCGCCAGTGATACAGTAAATACTTCTCTGCGTATTCATAGTTGGATTCCACTGAGTTTTCAGTCCACGACGATCTGATATACAAGCAAGTTTAATACGTGGGAAGCTTTTCAAGATACAAGAATATTCTGGGCCTCCCGTTGGTCATTCATAGATTAATGCTTAGGTAACATTCAGAGGCAGAGTTCTGGCGTGAACAGTCACCTCGTGACTACATGCCTCTGTGTGAAGTGGAAAAATGTAGTAAGTAGCACGACGACGGTGACTTTTACTCTCTGCTAATCTACGGGGCTTAAAATGAGCCAAAGTGGGGAGAAGTACCATTGAAAATGAGCTGGATAGTGAGGTAGGAGAGGTGAGCTTAAAAATCTTCCCCTCATTCTCACCCCTATCGTGCTTTTTTCGAGGGGTCACGTGGGGGATCGTTGCAATGCACACATCCGGACATGGGCTTGCACACTTTGGGCCGCTTTCACAAACCCAGTAAATATGTAGTTCAACGTGGATAAAGTCCATGAAAAGCGGAGAGGGATATGAAAAGAGTATTTGTGAGAGTATGCACCCACCGAGACCCTTCACCATTGCTCCCTTCTCTTTCTTACGAATCCACACGTCGGGAGAGAGCAGTGCAGGGGTTTGTGGCCAGCCAATCCAGCTGGCCGCAATCTCCACTGGTACCGCCCACGCGCCAGTGACTCACTCACAACCCCCACCTTCCGCGAGTTAATGTGAGCAACGAGTTTCTATCCCTTCTACTTTTTACCCCTGTTTCTTGATGTTTCTATGCCGCGCTTCACCACTACCATCGCTCCTCTCACTACCACTAACTAGACCATCCCCACTCTTAAATTCTCACCCTTCCAGCTGAAAGACTCCCTCCAGGCTCCTGCTACCGGTGCACTTTTACCATTCGCCCTCTCTGTGGCGCGAATCCCACAACAGCACGACCGGAGGCAGCGCAGCCGTTACGCGGATGCCAACGACTTCGGTGCTTTTACGGAATTTTTCAAACTGCTCCGTCCAGATGACGATATAATCTCCTATTGATCTAGCCTCTTCCACATACAGGAGACACCGGGGCATCAGCGAGGGAGGATCGGAAGGTGGAGGAACTTCCGATATGCTCCGCAAATTCTCGCACTATCGAACCTACCATACCCAAGCTTTATTCACTTTCTATACAACGATCACTTTCCTTCGATATATCTATATAATCAAGTGCATGCACCGAGGAAGGAGTATATGAGTTCAGGCACAGTATGGACCTCGTAAATGGGATTTGGGTTGGGAATGGTATGCGATTACCAGGTAGATAGTGATCAAAGATACGCCAGGAAAAGGCTCATGAAGTAGGGTGGGTATAATAGTGTCGGGTAATGTAATTGTTGAGATAATAGGGCGGTCGATGATGAGGAGTAGATCGATCAAACGATATTGTAGTCAAGGTTCTCTTCATCGAGAATCTCCGTTAATAATGTTACCGAGAGTCATGGACCAAATGACAGTTTAGGTTCAGCTGCTGGGGTTCGGTGTCAATAAAATTCCTGCAACTAAATCATTTTTGGATCATCTTACAATTTTATGACATTCGATGATGGGAAGGCCACTTTTCCAGTTGATTACAATTTTTTCCAACTCCCGTCGGGGTGACTTCAAAAATAGACGAATGTTACGAAAAGCCATCATTTGGTTTATCAGTTAATTCATGGAATAGCCTGGATTATATATTGTGCTTTCGTGCTGACAGGCCTTCAACACTTGGGGCTCGAACAAGGTACTGGTCAAGGATGGGGTGGCTTACTGCGAGGCTCGTTACCCCCACAGTGTCTTCCTCCACCTACAGGCATCCATTCTCAGCAGCAGCAACAACAACATCCTCATCCACCTGCTGCTGGTGGCGTTTCTGCGTTCAACCTGTTCCATCATGGTATGGAGCAAAGATCACCGCGGTTAACAGGACCTCCATCAACGGGTGAGCGAACAAAAAACATGCTGATCCAAATTCACGGTTAAAAATTGCAATCCTTCAGGATACGATCAAATCCTTTCAATTCGTGCGTAATCTGCAGATTCGACGAGCAGAAATGATCTCGGACCGATAA
Source organism: Hyposoter didymator (assembly GCA_037952995.1). Taxonomy (NCBI): domain Eukaryota; kingdom Metazoa; phylum Arthropoda; class Insecta; order Hymenoptera; family Ichneumonidae; genus Hyposoter; species Hyposoter didymator. Next base: position 9,375,011 of record JBAJMU010000004.1, read on the forward strand.
GTGTATCCGTCCGAGAAGCTACGCCAACAGCATCACCAGACAATCCGGCTACAGGTCCGGGCTTACTAACGACAGCTGCGGTGACTCCACAAACCCCACCTGCCGAACCGGCAACGCCAACAACGGCTAATACTCCGAGTCCCGCAGCAGGTCAACATTTACATTTTCAAGGTCAGTAGCATTCGAGCAAGGATTTTTCCAATTCTGCAAAGAGTCGAGGGGTTCAGGGATGAACTAATAAAAATCGTGCAAATTTGTATTCGCAGGACTCTGTAGGACTCTTCAGGATTTTGCAGGACGAGCAACCGGCTCGCTGTTCGACTCGATATTCGGTCCACTTCTTCCGCAGTCGCCCTGGATCTACAATCCTTTGTCTTATCCCCCGCAGCAGTACATAATGGAGCCGGAATGGTACGCGTTCACGCTGAGGTCCGCGCAGCAACGTCGTCAGAGGCAAGACCAAGCGAGTTTAGAAGACTTGCGGAAGCTCCGAAGTACGAGCGGAAGTCCAGGTGACGATCCAAAAGTCGACAGACGTAGAAGCGGCGTTGAAATTCAAGAAATTGAAAACGGCAATGACGAAACATTGCGGGAAGCCGAAAGCCCTGATGGCAGTATCGAGGTCGACGATAGAAACGACGATCACGATCATAACACTACAGATTTGGCGAGGAGCGAAGATTCTCTCCCTGAACCAGATTCCCCGAGGATCTCTCCTCTGGACGACGACCATGTTCATTTAGAAGAGAATACGAGCACGAGAGATGCGTTCAGGGAAGCTAGTAAGCGACTCAGACCCAGTATCGAGAATCTCAACGATTCCGAAGTTCAATTGGAGCTCGATCATGTGACCAGAAGGGGCGACCTTACGGTCAAGATAAGGCTGGAGGGCACAGTCGATCTCAGCACGAAACGGAGTTGTCAGGACAAGGAGAACGTTGGCCAGGATCTCACGACGACAAGGCGGAAGGACGAGGAAGTCGATGTAGAGAGAGAACTCGTGAGGCCTCGTAAGGACAGAAGTCCGAGGCCCAGACAGGTCTGGAGACCTTACTAAATAATGAAAAATCATATGAATGAATTTTTCATCTTTTTTCGCCGATATCAAGCCGGGCCTTGGAATTTTAATGACCTTCGACTGGTTGAGTGATGCTCGATGAGTTTGGAATTTAAATGTCAATCCACGCGCGACCCCGTTTTGATTTCATCGACCAACAAAAACGCGTGTTAATCAAAATAAACGTTGAAGTCACTTCGGACGCCGGATAAACTGGATCAAGGTCAAACGACTTTTTCAGTTTTGCATTTATCAGCGCTGCGCGTGTTTTAGGATACAGTTTTCAAGGACTCGAGGACTAACCAGGGTTTACGTTCGTAATTCATCAAAATCGTGTAAATAATAATAATAATAATAATAATAATAATAATCTACCAACTAATCCACCATCAACCAATCCCATTTATCAATAGTTTATCTTAAGCTCCGTACGAGTGTTCCCGAGTCAACTTTCACGATCAAGACCTTTCGACAGTGAAGCAGAAGTCAAAAACTCTTCAATGCTTAACGTCCAATTGATGAGTCCAATAAACATGGATGGCCAGTTCGAATCTTGGATAATTCTCAACACGATGATTGTAATATCATTGGATGAGATTTTGTCTTGTGGTTGAACGTCCCAAGACGAACCAGAAGGATTACAAAGGCGATCAAGTCTTTTCGTGTTGCTGTACATAAAATTAACTGATAATTGAAAAATGAACACGAGAGATTGGGCAGAATGTGAAGAGCTTGGAATTCTTGGCCTCATCAATCCTCAGACTGTCATGAATCTCCTTCTTACTCACCACACAGTGTCCCACTGGATTCTTTTCACTCTTTTTGGGAGAATCTTCATAAGCCCTTGTCTTCTTAATAAGTCAACGACCGTAATGGGTCAGAAAGCTGTTTAGGTCTGTGAACCAAAGTGAATAAAAATCATTTGTTCTCCATTACTCGTGCAAGTTTCGATAGTTGGTGGCATGATGTTTTGTACGATCCCAAATTTTGTAACGAATTTCGAAATTCTTGAATATTGCAGGGCTTGATGCAGAGTTTTTGAAAATAATGAGAAGAGGAGAGTCAACGAAGCCTGAATCCAAACGAAACGCAATTCCGGTACAATAGTTTCAATAATTCGATTCGATTACAACCGAATGGAGAATATTGGAAGGGAATCGCTCGTGTCACGTGCAAAAAACGATCTAACCCGACGACCGATATCCGCTCGGTGAAAAGGTCGCGTGATTGATGGAAAACACGACGCTCTTTGGTTCGCCGCACACGCGTCCACACGCGTTCAGTTAGTACGACATAAGGGGGTGGGAAAATGCATGCCAGAGGGTGTAGAGCTCGAGCGATAAAAACCTGCCGCAAACTCGTTCGGCTTATACATTTTGCCTCAATTCACAGCCACCATTCTCTGGCTCCGGTAGAAAAGCAATGCGATATAAACAAATGAGCGATAATGTTCGAGTAACATGCGGTCACCCTCGAAGGTCCGCCTCAGTGGTTTCTACGAATACCTCGTAAATACTCTTTATATTTTCAATCCAGTTACGTTTGAACGTCGTGGTCGAATTCAGGATAAAACAAGACCACATGAATGATAACTGCTCCATGATTACGAGTCAACACACGCATTATTCATGTGGATCTGTGAGCCAGCAGCGTCGAATGTCGCATAAAAATTCAATTTTAATTCGCCAGTAAATATTTTTCCGTTCTATCCAAAAAGTGAAACAAATCAGCCATAAACCTGGGTTTTTCGTGTCCAGGCAAAGACGATGGATCGGTCTCTTTATTAGATGAAAAATGAATGAAAAAATTAATTTCTACAATTTTATAATTGAAATTAAAAGTTGAGGATTTCGAACTGCATTTTTTTAGAATTTTTGGAACGTAATAACAGGTCGAAAGAACGGTGTGTCCAGGTTTACAGACGCAAGGTGCGGAAAAATCGTTTACAGACAAAGTGTTGAAACCTTTTTCTTCTCCTTTGCGTCAGGAACAACAATGGATGGGAAATGATCGAGAAGAAATTTTCAAAAGTTGGTAATGAAAGTTTTCTCACGTTTTGGTTAGTGTTTGGTCAACGATTGTACGAGGAACGAGTGTAGCTGTGTTGGAAAGAGAGAAAGAATTGGGTATCTCGAATTGAGGGAGTATCCGAGGTGTGTGTTGTTGCCCATATTTGATGGGGAATTCGTTCAGTTAGAGGTTTTACGCGGTCTGGGATGGCGGACATTTGGGAGGGAATTGACGGGCTCGTTTGGTGTGTTCCTGCGGGTGTGAGGTGGCAAAAGTAAGGTTGTGTCGTCAAATCGATCGACGGGGTTAAAGAGACAAGGGACGGTTGGATGGTTCGGAGTGGAATGACAACGAAACGAGGAACGTGAGGATGGCCTCTGGTATTGTTTTTTTTCTGTATTGATGCACACATATGTGTGTATGTGTTTCTCTTATTTTTTATTTTTTTTTCGAAATCCGCGAGTACACGCTTGCCCTGGTCGGGTTATCGCAACAAACTACCCCAATGACGACACGATTAAAATTTCACAGTGGCCAGGGAAGGAGGCTGATGAGGGAAGGGGAAAAGGGTGTTGTACGGCTGCCGAGTGGGGTGGCCTATCGAACGCAGTGTGATGGTGAGTTTTGTGTGCGGATGGAGGGTCTCGCATCACGCGTACACCAAGTTATACTACGCCGGGGTTGAGAACAAACCAACCCGCACTCACACTGTTCATTCCACTGAACGAGCCTGTTCCGATGTATGCACTCTGGACCCACATAACCCCTTCTCAACCCATCGCGAATGTATCACCCCCCTCGTTCCTCCTCCTCCTCCTCCTCCTCCTCGTGCCAAACGCGAGCCTGCTGCTATGCCGGGTGATTGGTACGCGACCGCAGCCACCCCCGCTTTTTAATACACCCGCACCTGCACACGTCGCTAGGCTCGTCGTTCGTTACGGGATGCAACGGTATGATGCTGTTGCAGGCTTCAGCTCCGCATTGAACGGTCAGCTAGTAAGCAGAATCAGCGGCAGGAGAGTAGAAAAGCGCCTCCGCCTCCTCTCTCTCTCTCTCCACTTCCTCCCTCTCGCCCTCGCGGATAGAACAGCATCAACTATACGCGAAAACGTTCTCTCTATACTCGCCTGTACACCTACTATTTCTACATGTATATGATCCGATCCTGGATGAATTTGAAACTCACTACCATCGAACATCCTCACCACCCACCAACCACCACCCTTCAGCCTCTTTCTACCCCATCCCTATTGCGCTTTGTCAACGTCAGGATGAACCGATTGATTCATCGATCGCGAGCATCCGTCCAAGCGCGTCCACCAACATAGCGACAAAGACCCCGCCAAACCAAACTCTGCAGACTACCCACAATCGCTTTTCTTTTCCATTCCGCACTATCGAACCTCTGCTCCTCCCTCATTATTGCGGTCGCTCTATTTCTACGCTATATTCCCCCGTAACGTTCGATCGGCATTGTTCCTTCGTCCTCCACTTCCGAACAACTGAACAAAATGAAGAAATATCCGGAGGATCCGGAGATCGAAAAAATATTGATATTCACGCCGAATCAGCTGAAGATTTATCGACGCAGTGGTATCAACGTTTTTACTCTGTATAACGTCCAATAAAAATGACGTGATGAACAATCTTGGAGCTTTGGAACAGCAGGGCTCTTTATAGTCTTGTTCTTGGCTCTTTGCTCGGTCTCGATAATCAGACTGATCTGATTATTTTCTCCCTCCGTTAATTATAGTTGGGCCATTTTGCTTGTTAGTCTTTGCTCAACCGGAAAAAGTCAGTGACGCCAGAGCAGCTATTAACGCAAAGAAACGCTTGTGCAAAAGAGCGCGGAATATCTCTCACGTAGATAAATTATACTGTTAAGAAGAAGCGAGATAAAAAAGGTGGCAATCGCGTTTGTATGTGTGCACATGTGGGATGTGTAGGTCGGAAATCCTGGGACGGTGCTGGTCCTGCAGACTTTTCGTCCACCCTACTCTGTAGCTTTTTAACTCTTTCCTCTTCCTTTTGTTACGCTCTTTTTATTCCCTTCGCTTTCTCACTTTTTTCGTTCGTTACATCTAACCTTCCTTTTTTTCGTCCTCTGGCTCTTTTCCTATCTTGCTGTTTTCCACGTTCCTTGTCATTCCCTATACTCGGATTTTCCTTCCTTTTTTTTCTCTACATTCTCTTGCAACCCTCCGCCAGCCAGCCGAGCACTTTAGATAATAAGGCGAGGGTGGTCGGGTGCTTGCTGCTGCTGCTGCTGCTGCTCTGAGCTGGAAAACGGCTGCTCGGACGAAAGGGTAAATTGGGTATTCGTCCGAGGAATTATCTCTCTAATTTCTTTAACGCAACGCTTTCTCCGCCGGGCCATGAGTTCAGACAAGGCCCCTTCGTCCCTCGCGCTCAAACTTACGAGGATCCTTCAGTTTTCTCACCATATAACTCACTCTTTCTCACACTTCCTCGTACTCAAATCCCTGTAAGGATGCAAGGTCCTGTCATTTTTTGACAAACGTATTTTTCTCTTATTAGTTACACACTGCCGTCGTAATAAACGGAGGTGTCCATGGTTGAATAGCCAAAAGCAGTAAACAGTTTCATTACAATTCCTTTGGAAGTTATTCAAAGATCCGATGATTGTAAGATGTTCAACATTCGCGTAAATTTTCTCCGACATAATGTGTTCTTTGTCGGGATATCAGAGCAGGACCCCTCGATCGCTTGTGAGTGGGAAGTGACAACTTGTAAAGGCCGAATGAGGTAGTAGATTTCGAAGGAACTAACAATACCTAGGGAACCCTAAGCCCACGCACAGAACGTATTACAAGCCCATTAAACCGTTACCCCCCGCGCGCCGTGCCCGCTGCCCTCTTTCTCAAACTAATAGTAATAACAAACGAGTCCGCGTGACCCAAGGGGTGCCAAGTGGAAAAGGGCAACCCCTCGTAATTCGTATAAATGATAGCGCGAAGGACTATCAGCCAAGGGTGGGGGTTCGAAGGTGATCGAAGCGCAATGGTAGTAGTATCCATCGAAATGGACCTGAAATTAGATCCAACCCTCGGTGGACTGGTAGTAGGAACAGCCCATCCAGAGCAACGTGCTGCGACAGGAGAGGTCCGAGAAGTTGGACAAATTCGGTTAGCCTGGGTGAAAAATGATGCCATCTCGTGTTACGAGCCGAGCCAAGGAATGGGAAGAGGTCAGGGGATCCTATGATCGAAAAAAAGATTCCACCTGATACTGCCAGGCCCGAGACTATTTTTATCCAAAGAATTTTTTATTCATCACTTTAGGGATTTTTTTTTTTTAGAATACAGCAAATGAAAAATCCGAGGCAACATTTCCGAATTGCGTTGAAAATTTCTTTCTATTTTTATCGCTACCCAAGCCGTATTGTTCAGCCAGTAATTGGTGCGAATTTCGACCTTCGTTGCTCCCAATCTACAGAGCCAGTAGAGAATCGTTCTGATGTGTACGCTCCACAGGGATGTAGGGATTAGAAAGAGGATGAGAACGTCGTCGAGGGTTCCAACCCCTATTCGGTGGCATTGATACCGCGTATCGTCATCCAACCTTGCACATTGCCCGGGGCATCAGTCATATTATGTTTACCCCCGATGTTTACGAGTACGCACAACGCCATAGGGATGTACCAACCTCTCTTGCGAGAGTTATGTATCTATCCGCTCTTGATAACATCTCTCAACGACTGTCTCCTCGTAGACGGAGTGCCAGTGAACTTGGATCGAGACGTTCAAACTAGGACGAGGGATATTCAATATTTCAAAAGCTTTGAATTTCATTATTTATTCAGGTGATTTTTAGATTATACACGAATCATTATTTCTTGTCCCTTTGGACACCAAGGACAATAATTATTGTTGGGGATCAATGAAATATGTGATTACGGTGTGCCAATAAAATTATTCTATCGGACCCAGTCTCGTGTGTAAGGGTTGAAATATTTCGTTGTGATCCTGTCAACAACCCCTAGTCGTCGATGTAATTTTTTTGCTTCCCCATAACAGAATTCTACTAGAAACATTTCCTCCTGATTGCATCGCCATAGAAAGTTCGAAAGGACCTTCGGCATGAGAACGGAGAGAAGGTGGAAAGAAAAAGAAATACGAGAATCCGTTGGAGCTCTTCTTTCTCAAACCATTAAGCAGAAATGTCGGGCTAACCGAGACAAAAAATTTGCGATCACGCGGTAGTGAAACAATTTCTTTCTTTTTTGCTACCCCGCTGCGTCTTGCATGCTTCAATCGCTTGGCCGAGATTCGACGCTGGATTCCAAGCGTGCCAGCACGCAACAACACGGACAAAAGACGAACGCCGCTCTTCGCATCTTTCGTTTGTTTCAAGCGTCATTTGTTTGCTGGCAGGAATGGGACGATGCTGGTGAGACTGTGACCGGGGTAGTGGTTGCTGCCTTCCCATAAGGGTGGAACAGCCTAGCCTCTGCTATATTCACTCGAGTACTTCTCCTCTTTTCTACTGTTTCATGCAACTCGTTCCACTTTTCGGAATAGAAGGGACCGAGGGAAAAGGATGTGAAAGACATCGCGACGCGGATCGAGGTTTCGCCGAGGGTTGTTACGGAACAGCCCACATTCGCAGCTCTTCTCGTTCGCCCGCGTAAACGTTACAGTTTCCCAAATTTACTTCCAGCGCAAAGCGCAACGTTTAACGCGACCAGGAGGCAGGTGTCAATCAAATTTTTCGTTTTCCTAAAAAGAGAAAATTAATCCATTGGACATGATGAGATTTTTGGAATTGTTTGATATTTCGAAGCAGATTAAGCCGTTGAAATGGCAAGTGTGATTTCTGGTTCGAGGGTTCGTTTGCAAAAGATACGAGGGTCAATCAATCTTATAATTTCTTCATTCACTTTTGGAGACTTGATCTTTATATTTTTCGTATTTTTCATTTTTGATAGTCTGGCCTCGACGTGGTACGATAAAAACTGCAGAATACACGAATGAATCGTTACTCATGGTCCTTAACGCCGGGAGCAGGTTGAAACGAATGTAAACGGTGGGTTCTAACTTTAGGTCAGAGGGTTGCAAATCCCGACGAGAATTCAAAGTGCCTGGATCGAAATGATTCTGTTCTGACCTATAAGGTTGGATAGTTGGTAAGATTCGATTTGCGTTGGATGACGAGACAGTATTTTTTCATTAGGTTTTCAGAGCCCTCGCAGTGCTAACGCCCTCGCAATTTCATCACTGCCGACCCTCCGGATTATCGAGTCAAACGAATAGCCCTGGCGATCCCGATCAACGTGATCCAGATTCGTTGGTCGCGCATAATGGCAACCGTGAGATAGAGCAAGAGGAAATGAAAGAAGGGAATAAGGTAAAAGAGATCCGACGAAAAAGAAAAAGAAAAAAAAACGGCAGAAGTGGAGAAAGAAAGAGCACACAAAGCTATTTTAAATAAAGGATCGCTCCATCCATTGAACCCATTGTCGACCTCTGACGTTGACTGAACGAACGCCAGCTTCCCGAATCCATCATCTCCATAGAAAACCTTAATTATTTTCTGATGAAAGAAACTTACCCCTGTCCACCCCCGATCCTCATTCGTACTTGCCTCAACCCTTCGTTCTCTTTTCTTTCGGTACTTTTCTTTTTCTTTAATGCAGCACCAAATACCGGATTGCTTTGCTTGATCGCTTTTTTCACCAGAATTCACTCGAGCAAAGCGACTTTTTTTGTTTCTAATCGTAATTAAATCAGAGCGATGCTGTCGGTAACGAAGGTTATGGAACTTGGAACTTTCTGACATGAAGACTTTGACGATCGTGATACATGTTTTCGAACTGCCCTTAATTGGGGTTAATTTTTCGACGGAATCTCGTTATAACCCCTTGATAAAATACGTCTCAATCCTTTGGTCGTTCGAGACGTCAAAAAAGTCTCTGAGAAGGAACGAGGAGTGAGGAGGCGACTGAAAAACAAAAAAAAACGATGGGAAAGATGAGAAATCTCTCTGCACCCTCTTAATCCGCTGGTTGGGGGTGAGAGGCAAGCGGAGGAGATGTAAGCTCCTTGTCGGCATATTGCGACGATTCGCGGCTATAAAAACCTTTCGCAGCCGGGAGGGTATGATTCGTCGTCGCGGGAGCTAAGAAGCGAAAGGGGTTGTGTCGGGTTGCCCGAGTGACAAATGGCTCGGAATAATACCGCGTAGCGTAGCATACCACTCGTCCAAGTGAGAAAGGAAGTGCACCAACACCACCCATAACTATGCGGCATTTTATACCGACGCGCCTCTTTCTCCGGACCTCTCGTTGATCGTTCTAGGGGAGCTCTCCTTTTCATCTCTTTCGCGTCCATCCCTTGGCATCATGTGAGAACCCGCTGTGCAGTCTCCTCAACGCCATCGGATCATTTCATACGTCACGACATTCTGCTAAAGAAGAACGATGCCTCAATTTCGTTTCTCCGTGAGTTTCGTGTTTATTTTCGCAATTATTCGAAAAAATGGAATTTACAGTTTTTGGGGACTTGCTGGTCTGTTTTTTTTTTTTTTAATCGTCGAGTCATTATCAGGAGCCGAGGAATCTTTCCGAAACTATTTTTTCCAGTCACGCCTCCCGTCCTCGTTTTCTAACATGGCACAATTATCGTAAAGATACTAAAATTATAGGGTTTATTTTTTTTTCATTTTGATTCATTCACCTACTTCCATTCCATGAAATTTTATTTTTTTCCTTGGATTTTTCAACTATGAGGTGATTAATCAGTATTAATTAAAAAATGGTCAACGTAGAGGGTCTTGTTTTACTTAAACACATTAGCAGGCTCATATCTACTTGCCGTAAAAAGGGAATGACTTAAAATTGCATGAGAACAAAAATTCTTTGTGTCAGGTGATCCATGAAAGCCCCAGAACGTTTAACACCACTTGAAAGCTTCTGACCGGGACGGGGGTTGGAGATGTTGAATCGTGGAGGACGTTGAGAAGGGAGATATCTAATCGGCTAAAAGTTTCTGCTTAATTATGAGCAGTAACGGCCAAGTGCGGCTGACTATATAGCAGCGAAAACGAGAAAACAGACGAGAATACGTCAGACGAAGTTGGGCTAGGGACGGAAAAGCGGCAGAGAGAAGAGGAAAAAGAAAGAAAATTGGGGGAGGGCAGATCGTCCCAGCTTTGCCTCTGTTTTCGGACTTTTCCATTAGTCGGATGGATCGTTAGTCTTTTGTTGACTTTTATTGGAAGGATGAAAAGGGGTGGGGGATGTGCTGCTGTTGACACGTCGGTGCCACTGGCTTTGGGTACTTCTCGGTTGGCTACTACTGAAATCGGTGTTGCTCTTCGCGATGAGTTCCTCTTCCCCTTGGCTCCGCGCAATTCTCATCCTAAACTGTCCTTTCGATCCTGCAGTAAAAAATAAACTTTTCAGGCTTGCTGAAACATCGTAAACATGAATTTTGTAATCGTCAAACTCATCGACCCTTTATTTTCAAAAATTGATTATTATTCTATGCTTTCCTGTGAAAAAATGAAATTTCATCGATTTTTCCTTCGTTGCTCGTTCGTTTCATCGATCGCTTGAGGTTTTTCTAGTGACGTTTATTTTGTTTCGATTATTTAATTTATTCATGGTTCTCGTGATGAGTGACGTTTTTCGAGGCTTCGCTCGCGCGACTGATGAATTCATACGAGAGTTCTTTATAATCGACTTCTTGAGGCATAAATAGGCAGATTAAATGGAGTACCACAATACTTTCTCCCCTTTCTCGGAGAATAATGTCAGAGCAATGGAGCAAGCCAAAGGGTGCTTAGAAAATTCGAAAGCAGGAACAAGCGTATAAGCCTTGAGGGTAGAGAGACGCGAGTGTGTATAACCATGTCCGTAAAGTGGACGCATTGGCCAAGCTCCGACTCTCTCCGACATCGTATCGACTGGAGGGTTAATTTTCTGGTCAGTTGGTCGCTTCTGGCTCCATTCAGGGTTATAGCCTCGCGATCTCGAGATCCGTAACAGCCTCTACTTTAACCCTCATCCACCCCTACATAAATATCCGGAATTAGCTATTTCTCCTGTACACTCTGTCTCTTACAGGCCCGATTTTCTTCTCCCCATCAACTCATAGCTCAGTCTTGTTTTGTCTATAAACCACCCAGTGGTCTCTGCGTGATAAAATTAGGCCATTCTTCTTTCTCCAAATCGTCTTGTTCCGATCAATTCCTAACTTTTTTTCTCTCCGATTGGTTTCCCATGAATTTTTTTATTTTCGTCCTTGGAATGCAACGAAGGAAAAGAAAACGTTCTTGTTGTTTCAGTTGCTCAATGATCAAGTCTCGAAAATCTTGAGCCTATGTAAAGAGCTTTCGCCATCTTTTCTTCGCTACATCCGTTTATGGGAGATTTCCGTTAATAGTAAAGCCGTTGTAGGATCAACTAGAAAGTTCTACCTCGTGAAATGAGGGAGAATACACAACTGCGATCACTTGACCGATTAAGGACTCGGACAAGGGCTTCGATTCGAGGGCTTGTGTTTCAATGCTACTGGTTTACGCAATTCCGGAGGAGGGTTCAGAGTGGATTGACGTAATTGAGGAGAAAATATGATGCAAGTCATATACTCATGGAATTCGTTCCGTCAGAGGGTTCGCTACTTGTTTCGAAAGCAGATCGTCAATTACTTTCCCTTGGAGACCAGTTTTATTGCATGAAAGAAAATTATATGCAAGTTTCTTCGATCGAGCAACTTTTTTTTGTCGACAAATTGAATTTACGATTATTCATAATTTTTGGTAGTGAGGATTTCAAGAATCTGACGTTTGCCTCGTACGATTCATCGGAAGCTCCGAATCTTCTACTTCGTTCAATAATGGCAAAAAAATTAACTGATCTCCATTCCTGAGACGAGAGCTCCATTCTCTTGGGGATCCCTGTTTCGTTTTTACTGGCTGGGTCTGGGAGGATTAAAGCAAAGCTAAAGCTCCTTGAACTGCGGTCCATGGACTAAGCTGGATACATGCCGGGGTTTTCCTGAGAGTTTTGTGCATGCATCATTCTAGAGCGAACCTTACTGTTTCACGTTTGCTCTGTGTGCTCACACCAGTCAACTCGATCTCCTCTTTTGTCTGGATCATCTAATACTGTTCACCCTTTTGGGCGAGGAGAAACGTGGCTCATAGGAGTAGAAGTTTGAAGCGAAGGGTAAACTGACCGGCTGGAATGTTACGTGGAGATTGCGCGATTACGATCTCGAAAGATAACGTTTTTGCAAGGCGACAAGAATTTATGAGTCGTTACGATTTTTCACTTGAATTTCCGTTTTTCTCTCAACCAGGAGCTTCAAAATTTTGGTTCTCGATTGAGTGAACTTTTCAATGATAAATTAATAACTAAATCTGGTTGCAGTTGTCCATGATTAATGGGAAGCTGCATATAAAAAAACAGGAGAGAATTCCACGAGGAAAACTAGGAAATACAAAGTTAGTCGTTAATCCGTGAAGCTTTTGGAGCGAAGGAAAAGGTCCTGCGAATAAGGGTGAAACGTTTTTGCATATGAGAAACTTTGGGAGATGTTGCGAGTAGATCGGGAAAACTTGTGTGGGAAAACGAAGTGGAACCGCGGGCTGTGGACGTTACCTTGAATCCTCTCACCCGTTCATCCCCTCGCCATCTCGGATGTTCGACGTTCAGTCGATCCTCCGGAGTCCCGACAAGACGAAAAGTTCTTCTTGCAGGGTGGCCAAGGGCTAACAGAGCTTGGACGCCTCTTATGGCAGTCGAGGGTGGGGTTGATTCTAGCTGGGGGGTTCTTCCACGGATCGTAACGGAATCGGGATCAGCACCCGAAGGTCGAAGGATATATCCTGATCCTCTGTATTTGAATACGACGAGACGACTACCTCTCGAGGGGACTACATGCATTTTAACTAACGTCCAGATGCCTGTAGTCTCACGCTGCCCCGTCCACCAGCTTCCACCATCGTCGTCCTCACCGTCGTCGTCGTCTTGGTCTTCGTCGTCGTCGTCGTCAACGTCGTAGTTCTCGTCGCTGTTAGGGGTTCCAGCATCACCAAGTTTTCCAACTATCGCTACTTCACTACTTTGGCATGTAGAGTGGGATGGAGATGGGGTTAGTAGAAGAAGATGAAGGATGAGTGGAGAGGAGGGGGGACTGGAGGGAGGTTGCGAAAGATGTGCAGGAGCTTCGGACTCGATGTCTACCCAGATTTAAGGAAGAGAAGCAGCAAGGGTGAGGGAGCATAACTTGAATATAAAATCTCTTCCAGGGATAATTCGATCGTTGTAAAATTTGTTTCTAAATTTATGAAAAACAATAACTCGAGGAGAATTATTCTCCTGACCATAAAATGAACGATGTTTACTTTCACAGTCATCCTCTGATTGGAATTTAATTCCATAGCATAATTATAACCGAACTAATTGGCAGACATGGTTAAAAACGAATTCATGAATATTCCGCAGTGTCCAGTCGACTCCAAAGTGACGTATCATTTTTGTGCCATCGTCAAAGTTTATTTTTGAGCGAAAGCTCGAGCTCGGAGTGCTGACACGAAACATCAGCAAACAGCAGTTCCCTTATATATCAGTGACGTCGTTCAGAGATTATGAGAATTGTAAGAATGTCTAATAAAAAAAAAAAAGAAAAAACTGAAAGAGAAAAGTAGGTGAGAAAAAGTTGGGAGTCTTATCTACCACTTAATGCAAGAAGAAAGCAGCAAGGCTAACGGGTGTACTAACTATAACGCATGTGGGAACGAGGCAGCGACACCTACACGGCAAGGACTTTGGATCTCGTAAGACCGAGAAACAGGGAGGGAAAGTAAAAAGAGGTAGAGAGAGAGAGAGAGAGAGAGAGAACGAGGGAGAGCGAGAGTGGTCGAAGGAGAGGAAGCTGCGAGGAGGAGGGTTTATGGAACGGAGAAAAGGCCAAGAGAGAGAGGGAGAAAGAGAAGAAAAGGAGAAAGGGGTGGGTTCCTGGGGTTGTAGACGAGTGGGTACCACCAGAGGTGGGTCTGGTTGGCCGCGGCGTTGGCGTCGGCGGCTACGTCGGCGGCTGCTGTCTTGGACAAAATCAATACTGTGGCCACCCACCATCTCCGCGGGGGCCATCACCCCTTCCTTCAGCATCTACCAGTCGACGGTACCACCACCGCCCCTAAGGTTCACTCGGGTGTAAGGGGTAAGGGAAATATAAGGAAGGAGGTGGAGGGAGGACATCCAAGCTGGTGGTTCGACTGCCGCTGCAGATGCCGAGTAATTATCACCCTCAAGACACGTGTGGCGCTCCCGCTCAACCTACCCTCTCCTTACCACCCTCTCTCACCCTTCCCCCTTCTATATCTCGAACCTACACCTCCTCTTTCCTCCTTCTTCTTCTTTTACACCACCTTTTCTCTACAGCGTTTACCCTTTCAACTCACATCCTCTCCTGGTTTCTCTCTCACCCCTTTTCTCCAATCTATTATCTTATTTCCGTTCCCTGCTTTCACCTTATACAATAATACTCTCCATAATGCGTCCTACATATCGTCAATTTCGATTTTGCAGAAAGTACGTCCTACGACAAGTCCTTTAATCCAGAAATTCGTTTTTGCGTCTAAATTTTAACTTTCATTTCTTTTATTTCACTTCATGTGCATTTTACTGCTTCTTTTTTTTCCTCTCGCGTATGTTCCAAGTTTCTGCAATATGTCGTTATGGAAATTATCATAAAGACGTTAGTAAAGAAGATTGTGAGCTTCAGACTTTGTAAGCGAAATCAAGGGACTGAAAATATTTTACTTTGCTTGTTTAGATTCTGTAAGAAGTTTCAAGTTGAATTTTTATTTGTTTTAAAATCTTTGCATTGTGAACGATTCACGAGGGACGAAATGATTCGTCACAACTGTCGACCGTGCAGTAACCGTCTTTTTCTCTTTGTTTATCCTTTGGCTACTTCTTAACCAACGTTAGAACGCAGCATCTAATAAATTAGCATTCCCGTTCTTAACAAGGTCCAGACTTCATCCCTCAGGGCGGACGGTAGTCGGTAGAACATACCGCACCCACCCCTTTTGCCGGACATTGCGAGCATAGCTCTTGGCAGCCCTCGGGCTTCTCCGTGCAACCCTCTCGGCAACCATCAGCCCCCCAACCGCCCCTTTCATTCTCTTGCCCCGCTTTAACGTACGTCGGGACGGAAACTACCCTTATTAATATTATAAGACAAACCGGCACCGGTTCAGACCGTTTCGCGTGTGTAAATAACCAGGATATTTGTACGGCGATTGTATTAACCAGCGACTGCAGCACAGACCGGGAATCCCTGCTGCTTAGGATCTCGTCCCCATAATGTCAAGTATTTCTATAGCCAAACCAAAATACTCCACCTTGTCCATTCCACGCGAACTATTCTCTGAATTTCCAGTTACGATAAATAAAGTTTCCTTCGATTTTTCTTTCTCAAGAATCAACAAATTGTTACCAATTTTTTGTTAGCTGTACGCGATATTACGCGAACATGACAAGAAACTAGAGCAGCGAGTTTCTGTCCAGACACAAATACACGAAAATGCCGATTTTCATGAAATAACCCCTGCTGGGCGTTTCGTACAACACGAGCAGTTCTGGTCGCGTACGTCCTCACCGGAAGTTCGTAAGATTTGGCAAGACCGTTAAAACCCACCGGCGGATGGTCGTGAGTGGGTGAGTTCGCTTTTGCTTGCTTCAGGGGCTCCAAGGCAATCTAACGGATATTAAAGGAAATGGTGGTATGATTAGTCGTGTACGTGCCCGGGGTTTCGCTTTCACTCGAATTTAGACCATTTCTCGTATTCACTTTACCTCTTTATCGCTGCTCCCGCATCACCACATGCTCTAACGCATTCAACAGTACGTGACATTGAGAAAAATAGATACCGATTAATTTAATTGCAGTCCCCAAAGTTTCTCAATCATCTTTGGCGATTACTTAACTTTTGAGTTTCTATTTCCATAATTTCAAAGAAACAATTGATTTCCTTTCATGACAGTTTAATCTTTTGTAATGATTTTTGTTTTCGAATTCATCGGGTCAACGTTTCTAATTCCTTCTTAACTTCCATACATGAATCTTAATATGAAATCTCACTGAGTCGCAGTTACGTATCACTAAAGCTCCAAAAGTACAGGATAATTTTTTTTTTTTTTTTAACGATTATCACGATCCATGCACGCTGGACGTGTCCAGTTTGGATTGCGATGGCTGTTAGCTGGCTGGGCCGACCAAAGGAATATCGATAGTTCGGCTGACTCTAACAATGTGCGTGTGCGACCGTAGATTTGGCCAATGAAGAGGTCCGCCCGTTGAATGCTCTTGATTCCAAAACGACTATCCGCTCTCTCTCCTCTCTTTCGGGTTAAATTTTCTGTATCCGAGATTAAATGCAATATACCGGACGCGTTCAGAGAACGTGCTGTGAGAATCAGAAGTTCTGGTACCTTCTGAACTGAATTCTTTGCTCCGTAAAATGCTGGTAATCAATCACTATCACGTATTAACGTATTCGATGAAATTTGTATGTTCATTTTATAAAAAATCGTGTTCAAATTTCAACGAAGATGATTTTCCTTTGCCTTTTTGATTTTCCCTCGAATCAGAATTATACTTTGTTCTCAAAAGTTTATGCGAAAGTCGTTCCAGCCGAATGTCAACAAACAGACGAGATGATGATCTCGGTGTAAGCAGCTCGAGGTATCAAATAGGCAAATGTGCTTAAGGATTTAACACGTGTGAACGACACGATGAACCGGTAACAAATCTTCTTTAGAATTTGAAGAAAAAGGTGGTGGGTTTGGAGGGTGTATAACGACTGGAAGCCTCGGAGCTATTGGCACGAGTCTCCCTTTCATTTTCATGTATTCTTTCCGATTCTTACGCGGGCTGAAATGTCGGAGGAGAAAAAAAATGCTTGGGAATAAGACACGAGGGGGAGAAAGAGGGAAAAACAAAGTAGCATAAAACGAGGTTGACTGTGGGTGAAAGGTCGCGGCGGTAGTAAATACGGATATGGGCTATATATAGTTTCCAGGCTTGCGGAGGGCTAGAAAATGTGACGACGCCCTACCGCCGAGATATTAAACTATAAATCCTTATCCCGTTCTGCACTGCGGCGCCTGGGCTTGGGTGGACCGCCGGTTGCTTCTGCCTTTCATGCCACCTCACTTCCGCAAACGTGCTTCAATGCGGACGATAGGATTTCGTTGTCTGGGGGCCTGGGTACGGGATTCCTTTTCACCCCCATCCTATTTTCCTTGGCCCCTTTTGTTTGCACAATCAGACTGGTTTTTACCACTGCGTTATCCTTGGCATTATATTTATTGCATCAATTCCCAATACATTTTTTTTTTCCATATGAATTTTTCAGACACGCACAAAAAAACGAGGGTGGGAGTTGTTGGTAAAAATTGTTCGATTCTGGGATAAAGAATCTTCGGTTTCGTTCAGGCTTGTTAGCAGGGAAGAAAATGATAAAATTTCGATCAATTGCCTTGATCCTGCAGAATAATCGCGGATAAAGCCGAAGCCAGAGAGGCTGAGAGTCTTTTTTGCACAGTGGAGTATAACATTGTTATATTTTTAATATCGTAACGCCATCGTTTTCGTCTAGAAATCAAACGAAGTCAGCCGCCATGGAAGGGCCTCGCGGAAGCTTTACGTTTGAGGGATCATAAAATTGTCGAGCAAAAGCAACGAGTCTTTTTCGCACAATGGAATAACATTATTATATTCTCGATAATGTAGCGCAGCCTTTTTTGTACAGGAAAATCAAACGAAGCCAAGGATAAAAGGGCCCAGGAGAAAAGGGTATGAGGAAAAGGGTTTTCCCCATAAGGATATAACACGTATGATTCTCAGGTTCGCGCGTTCTGCCACGTCTCGAGGGGTTTCCATAGTCGGGGCTACTGCCACATAGCACATCAGAGCACCAACTTCAGGAGAGCACCCTCCTGCAATTATTAATTAACGCTCCCCTCTCAAGGCATTAACGCGGCTGAGAGCAGCCTCCGCTACACTCTCGTACACTTGCCCTCTTTCTCGTCTCACCCGCACCTTCTACCGCCGCCACCTTCTCGGAAACCCCCTTCCCTCTAACTCGGCTAGCACAAAGTGAGCTTGCCGGCAAACTCATGGCTCTAAGGCCATAACGATAGAGCCAGGATTCTCGTCCACCCTCTGACCAAGTAACAATACACCTTCACTTCGGCATACGAGACTACAAATTCTTTTACATTCTTAGACCTTTGTAGTCGACGGGGATCGCTCTCTCGCTCTCTTTACCTTGTGGCACAGTCAGAATAATTGATGGACCTCCTTGCATTCCAATCCAATGACTATAATTATTCATTACCAGATTCTTATTAATTACTTCTTGCTTTTTCAGAACAATTTCGAATCGGTATTCTTGTTACTATTAAGTGAAGATTTTGGGTTTTTCCAACAACTTAATTATTTGAAATGTGTCGAAAGGATTTTTTTGGGCAGTAAAAAATGTTCCTGGGCATGCTTGCGAAAGGATGAGCGACTAGTGGCTAACAAACATGCTTAATGACGAACGAGGTACGTATTTTGTAGGACGTGCATATACGTGTGTCGTTGGCAACTTTGAGCAAAGCCTAAAAGCGTTGGTTTTTCTTTTTTTGTTAAGGGACCCTCGACGAAAAAGGGTTTCAGTGCTTTCATCCCTCAGTCGGTAAGTCTGGACAGGCCGAAAACATGTCCTGAGGGGTTCCAGGGATATAAGGCAACAGCGAGTGGACTCGCGGCCAAAATATCGTAGTTCGTGAGGATCTCGAAGCACAGCAGGCCACACGGTATCTCCGAAAAGGTCCAGGGACGGGGTCTCTAGCTGTCAGAGAGATAAATCGGCTCCGGCTTAATTAAATCTTCTTCCCTGCTATAGCGAACGCGCCTCGCGTAAGAGCCCGACCCTAGTCTAATACTTCGGCGCTTCTGGCCGTCCGCAGCAGCCCCTGCGTAGTCTGACACTTCTAGCCCTCTACTACTTACAATTGTTTCAACGATATCGACCTTGATTTAGGAGCCGTACACGTATTCTCCATTTTTTTCACGTACTAACCACCTGGCCACCGAATTTCCCAGATGGAGTCGTTATACGTCAAACCCTTGACACACGGTAACTCTCCGGACTCTACGATAATGAATCCACGAAATTTTCTTGTCGATAGTTTTCATCAAGAGTTTCAGTTACAAATTTCGTGATTGAGAAGAAATTAAAATTCAGCCGAAAATAGAAGCAGATTGAAAATTAACTTTGAAATATAATTTATTTAGTGCAGTGGATGCGCTTGGCATGCACACGTCGAATATTATCTGAGATGGTTTGGGTCGGTGAGCTACGGCCTCGGAAGCAGGTTGTGGGCCATGGGATGCCAAGAAGGTGGCTGCCGTTGGTGGTGGCAAGACAAGCCAGGGGGTCAGGCGGCTGAAAAGAGGTCTCTCGAGCCAATACGACGACGACGGCGACGGATGTAGGTAAGAGAAGAAGCGACGGATAAAAGTGAAGCCTTTAAGCGCAAGAGAAAAAGAGAAGGAAAACTTGCGCGCAAGGGAAGCGAGTCCGAGGGAAGTGAGACAGACTTTAGGCTGGGAGAAAGCCGAGTGAAATTCTAGGGGTGAAAAGAGCGAGAGAGAGAGAGAGAGCCAGGGACTGAGGTAGCAGAGAATAAGGGAGAGCGAGGATAGAGGATGAAGATGGCGAAAGGGAAGAGTGAAAAGGTGGGTGTGGGTGTACGTCGATAGAGCGGCGCGCCACGGCGGCCAAGATACGACACCGCTGCCACCGCCGGGGTACCCGTAAAGGGGTTGCCTGGGGTTGAGGACTCTCGGTCTCTCTTACCCCTTTCCTTCGCCTTCGCTTCGCTGACACCCACATCGGAGGAAAGCCGGCAAGGAAAGCACAGGCGATCGGTATAGTCGAGACTGCGAGACAGAAATAACGAAGATGCAGTCAATGTAATTTCGTACAGGATAGAAAGAGCAAGATCCTGTTCAGAATCCACAGTCGCTGTATATGTGAAACGCCTTTGTCGTGTGCCACAGCGTGAAACGTATAACCTCTCTTCCTCCTCCTCCTCCTCCCAACCTTTTTCACGCGGCACCCTCTTCCACTTTGCTTCTGCTCCTTCCATACAACCCACCTATATTCTTTTTGTTGGAATAGCAGATGTTACATCCCGAGTGCCCAGTATTCTGGTGAGAAAAAAAGGGGTTTCTGGCAAGCAAAGCTTTTATCCGCGGAGTTTCACTGCGACGTGCACCGATACTCCTGTGTGATACTGTTTCCATTTTCCTTTCTCTCTGCTGTTTCTTCTCTTTTCCTCTGTACAACGCCGGCCAATGAGCCGCGACTGTTGTCATTTTTGAAATTATCTTGTTCCTGTGACTATTGGGATGAGAGCTCTCACGTGGATATCGTTTGATTCGTCAACTTCCTAATTTTACTTCGACCAAAGAAAAATACTCAAAATTTTAGATCTCTGGTGCGATTGATTTTTGCTGTCGATTGTGAGCTCGTCGTCTCGTTCGAAGAAATAATCCAATTGGTTCAGTAATTTTTTCCATTTTTGGATCCATTTTTCTCGAGTGTTTTTCCAGAGCACGCGGTATATTTGGTGAACTAGATTGGGTCGAATAATCCAACCCAACTATTTACAGAGGTCCTCAGGTCAGTCGAGGTTGGAGGTTCGAGGAAGGCAGTCCAAGGGGATGAGGACAAACAATTACGTACATATTCGAGTCCCGTAGATCCGTGGGTATGGAGTACCAGAGGGTATGACGCTGCATGGTTGATAGGAGTGGTGAGAAGGAGCGTGCGATGGGGTTGGCTCGAGAGCACTCCAGAGTTGTGACCGTCGGACTCGTGGGAGGCGATGTGAGGTGAGGAACGGGCGACTATCGGTATTCGGTTAATTATGATCCCCCTCGTCATCCTCTCCTCTACTCTCCTCGCCCCTCCCGATGAATTCTTGACGCGGGGGGTGTCGGTAGTCGTCGTGCCAAGCGCGCCTGTCATATCGCGCCCGATACAGGAGCAATCCTACCGACGTAACACGTACCTCCGTCCGTATATGCCATTACCTACCCGAAATAGGCGTGTGTGAATTTACTGATTTCACCGATAAACCTGGCCCGTATTCAATTTCGAGATTACGCGGCAAACCGATATTCCCCGTCAATACGCGCCCGATACTCCCCATTCACCCGGCAAATCTACATATCATACCATCCGTCATTTACCTGACGAATAATATGCCATATTATGCAACTCCCTCGCTTTTTATTCCAGCAAAACCATCGGCAATGAAGTTTGCCACTTTTTGTATTTTATTCAACGCCACAATTTGTCGTTCTTTTTCCTCATTCCTATGTTCCACAATATCTGCTGATGCATCGGTCAACTTGCGGACCTTGTACTTCATTTTTCGTGGCTTTGGAATTTCCCGAGTACAGCGCGATGAAATCTCGGAAATTTTCAATTTCAACATTATGTTATTTTTTTTATGGACGACGGAGCCACCGGATAAATAAACCCCAACACTGTTTGTGCCTGTATAGGGAAATTGTTTTGGCGCTTGGCCGGATTGTCGACGAGAATAGCGCTCGAGCTGGTGCGGTGTACGTGAAAAAAAAAAAGACTCAACGATCAAGAGAGGAATCGGGTACTCTTTCTTGCTCTTGCGGATGGCCCAGGGATTTTGGGGTTGCATTTAATTAAAGCCCCCAGGGCTCTTTGATCGTTCACCAATACTTGAAGGTTCTCAACTCTGCATGCTTCATCAGCTCAAAAAGGCGATTTTTTTTCTTTTTTCTTGGGAAGCAAAGACATTAATGCTGAGTCAACAAATAACAGCTTTTCACTGCTGCAATCACGAGATTTCTATATGAACATTTTCTCAGCTTCCTTACTTTTGAAAAAAAAAGAAAAAAAAAAACAAACAACGACTAAAGGAAAAAATGTGATTTCGTAATCCGTCATGAGGTTATAATTATACGAGATAATTCTGGGGCTTAGATGGTTTTTGTCAGCTCAAGGGTCCAGGATGAGAACCAAACGGGAAAATCCCTGTTAGTGGGATGTATGGAGGCTTGGCAAAGCTTATTAGCGCTGCAGGGGGAGTGAAATGAGACGGTGTTGGGAAAAGCATGGAAAAAAGGAAGATTTGTTCCTTCCTTTCGTTCATTTCACCCTCCGATTCCTCGATGTTTTGCCCCTGTCCACGGCCAATATCGGTTGAATTAAAAATCACTAAATTCGGTTACCACGGGCGATACTGCTGCTGAACTTGGAGCCAAGAAACTTTATCATCTTATGATTCGTTGATTGTTTCTCGATTAAATTCAGTTCAGTATTGTTCATTTTTTTAATTTCCCTGGTAGAAAATTGCCAGTAACAAGAATTTAAATAGAAAAAACTTATCACAGGAATCGCAATTGGGAATTACAGAAGCTAAACGGACGATGGTGACTCGAACTGTCACCATCATTCACCCCAATTCCCTATACACTGCACGATCATCGTCCAAATCATCGTGGGCTAATCGTAGTGTAGTTTGTGCGACCGGGAAACCGAGGACAAGCAAGTAGAGGCAAGGGACAGGAAAGGAGAATGAGAACGTGTTCGGAAATGCCTACCGCTTTGCTCCACTTCTCTCTTGTCCCTGGCTGGATTCACCGTCAGTATGTAGCATCAGCAGTGCCAACAGATCCACTTCGAAACTAATCCTTCTACTCCTTGCTGGGCTTCTCAGGGATCTGTTTGCAATTATTAAGGGCACTTGCCAGGATCTTCGGGTACGAAGTGGCTGCCAGTTATTTTACGTATGTATCATCCCCTATCTCCAGACATACCTAGCCTATGTGACCCCACGCCCGTATTCATATTAACACCCTTGAACTTTGAGCATAGGCCAACCTCCTGTCGCTTATACTTTACTATTAACTCATTCAACCTTCCACCCTAACTCCCAGGGCTTCTTTGAACTTTGAGTACTCCTTCGAGCGATGAATATTTTAAGCTGAAAGGTTCATTATCGAAAAAACTAATTTTGGAAGCCAAGAGTAAGGAGCAATCGCTCAAAACAGATAAATGTCGTTTTTTTTCAAATTCGTTTTAGTTTCGATATGACGATCGAGTTAAATGAGAAGAGTCGGGGGTGTGAAAGTTGTGAGACAGAAAATCTTGGATATTATTTATTCCCCATGACTCTAGAGCTGAACTCAAGAGATTCCGAGTTGCTCGCCATGTGGCTACCAGTTGGGACCAGGGATTTGATGAACGATGGTCAGGGGCTGCTCTTGTGTCTGTAAAACAGACACGTTGAAGGAATCAACCCCTTGGAAAGTTACAGCTTTACTACCCACGTTTCTTCGTGGACAGACCTCTTAATAAGGCAAAGTGCGCTTTGGAAGGTCCTACGGACTTTTGGCATTCGAGGCAAGTGAGAAAAAACAAGGAGCCTGAAGGAGAATGAGAATGTTTTCGCCTAGCGTTGTGGATTGACCCTCGTGGTCTCAAGAGTAATGGCGGGCTCAGGGAATATTCGTCTTCTTATGAAATATCGTACCCGAGAATGGAAAATGAATGAGGCGATTCTACTAAGAAAAAAATGTCAAGAAACACCTATAAAAATAGGCACGAGGCATAAAATGATTGAGAACTTGATTTTCTATTTTAAAATGTAATTTTCCAGTGAATTTTTTTTCACGCTCTCACTATAATTAACTTCCTGGTTTTCGAGATATTGCAGAAAGGACCAAGTTTGGAAATTCGAAAGAAACACGACTCATGCCCCAAATAAATATTGTATAAACATTAATAAAAGGAGCAGTTTTTATTTCGCTTTCTCAACAAACAAATGTCAATGTGTGAATGGATAGCCATATCCATTCGACTGTTTGGCAACGATCTATAGAACGTTACATTCGCACCCTTTCAGGAATGCAGAACCGATTATTCCCACCCCTTCCAGCGTCGTCAATCGTGAATAAAAAAAGAAGCGAAGGAAAAAACGAAGTCAACGCTCCCTTTTCTTCCTCAGGACACATTTTAAAGGTGATAAATGCGAAAATGCTACGTTTGGAAAATATGACTGAGAAAAATGCCCGAGAGAATTGCAACGGGGAGAAATAATGATAATAAAAGAGGAATGGGGCGAGGCGTGGGGAGGTCGAACTCCTGATTTTACTGCTAACATTTCGGTGTCTTCATTCCAGCGTGTTTGCTTGGCTTCTGCTTTCTCATTGTACACGGCTTGTGTATGTCCACGCGGTGAGAACGACGAGAGGTCCTGGAGCTCGGAGGAATCGAAAAACTAATATCCGCCCTCGGGAGGCCGTTTGTTTCGTATTGTTTCGGACTCGGAACCACCCCGAGGCACCCTCTCGCTCCGGTTGTCTTGGGGTGATTGAGTGTCCCCATTCTTCATTGAGCCGAAAGAAGGGATTGGGAAAGCATTCGCTTGTTTTTCCTTTCTTTTTCTCTTCTACTTTTCAATCCCTTTACCTTTGTCGAGCCGGGAGGGGGTGGCATGAAAGAGTTCGTTCGCAGAAGCGTTCGTGTCGATATTGCTCCTCCAATATTTTTCATCCGTTTTTCATAAATCTAGACTACCCAAATATAAAGTACTTCCATAAAGTCTTTTGTGAACTTGTCCCGATCCCATAACCGTTGATTCATCAAGACATTTTAATTTAAGGCTCTCCAACTCATTTTCCAAACTAAAACTTTATTTTTCTTCATTACGATTGCTGCATTAAGAATTATTTGACATTTCACTTATTTATAAGTCGAGAGGACAAGAAATTACAAAAATATTCAACAACGTCTAGTGTCTCGAAAGCCTCAGGCCATCGGGATTAAAGCTCGTCGTTTCGAATTCGAAAATCGGCTATTACTACGTAACTGTTATTTGCCAAGGGTCACGTATTAATGCGGACTCATGAGCTTTTGCTAATTCCCCTCTTGAAGCTTCACCATAAGGTACTTTGGAGCTGTCGCAACTGGGCTTTACTAGGGTCAAAGGACTTTACTGATGCTTAGATCTATGGCTAATACGATCTCAAACATTGGACCGTCTGCTCTCCTCTTCATATTCTACATTGTCTTCAGAACCTGTGAAAATGCTTTTTCCGAAGGTTCAAATAGAATCGATTCCCTTAATGCACAATCTGTTTACAATTCAACGAACACGACGACATCACGAACCGAGGAAAGTCATAACAATTTTTGTTCCATTTTTTTTTCACGCGATTCGTAATAATTAATTTCTGAATAATTTTCGCGATTTTCGCAGACGTCTTTCAAATTTAGTTCCAAGTTTGACTACGAGCTAAATTTTCTATTGAATGAATGAATCATTGACAATTTAATTATCAAATAAATTAGACATTAAGGCAGCTCATCGAGACCTCTCAATCAACTACATTATTCAGAAAACAGCTGGCCCGGGGTCAAAGTGGAATGAGGACATGGAATAGAGAGAATAGTAATGAATCTACATAATTTCCAATTTCAAATCAATATCATCGCATTTGACTATGACGATGAATCTAAATGTATCTCAACTGTCTCGTAAATTGCTAACTGTGATGAGTGTTTCCGTATAATTGTCACGATCCTCTTTTCTCCTTATTATCAACGACTCGTATATTATTTTTGTTACGAAAAATCAAGAAACCGAAGGTTGTGAGTTTTGTAAAAGTTTTTCACTCATACTTGTGATAAAATTGTGCCTAAAGAGAAAGTTCGATCTCGAAGTTGGTAGAACAAGGGCTGGAGGTGTCATGAGTGTGTGAAAAAATTGTAAATAATCGCGAGCGAGTCGTTTATTTTTCAAACTCATTCTCCTTCGTCCATATTTTTCTTGTTCGTTCGAGCTGATTATTTTTTTTTTGAGGTAATCCAACCCTCTGTTTCTCATAATCACCGATAACAGTATTACAGCTTATACAAACTTTTCCTTTGGTTCCTTCCACCCCCAACTCGTTCCACCTTTCATCCCTTATTCGTTCTGCTAAAGCGAGCGAAGAGCAGCGCGTCGGGGAGAAAAAGGGGTGGGAAATGAGGGGGTGTTAGAATTTGAGAAAGCGAGATAGAGGAAGACGAAGATAGAAAGACGAGCACCCCCTCGGTACCCCAACCCTCGTCGCTTCGTAGTAAGGCATCCCGCGACCGAGAGAAGTTGGTTTACCGCCCCCGCGGGTGGTTAGCGGCTCTAGTTAAGGGGCGTCTTAATTACCCACGGTAATGAACACCTTGTCGTAAAAACTTGCTCCGGTTTAATTATTTCAGCACCAGCTTCCTTTATCCTCCCCTCTCGCCAATCCATTCCTTCATCCTCTGCCTCCCCTACCATTTACTCATGTTTCCAGATCTTTTCTTTCAAGATTTACCCTCTTTGCATACATGCACCCGAATATGGACTCCGGTCAGAGAAATATTTTACGCCAACTTCCTTTATTAATCGACAAATATTTTCCATCGTAATTTGCTTACCGAAAGTTTTCTTTCTTTCATTCCTATAAATATTGATCAATCCACAACAACCATGATGCTTCTCTCGCAGATTCATCGTTCGTACGTTTAGGGATTAGTAGAGTTTGTCCAAATTTTGCCTAAGAGTTTCCCTTACTAGACAGAAATCATTGGGAACAAAAAAAAAACGATTTAGTGGATTAACCGGAACTGGAGTGGTTTCGGATGGGTAGATTTTTCTGTGAATCCAATTACGTCGAGGCAATACTTTTGTGTGGACCTCTGAACGGTTGTATATATGTATAGAGTTTGTGTACATTCGTAAGTATATATTGCGTACGTTTTCCCCTATTCAATGAGAAAGTTGCTTGGTGCGCGGAGGGGGCAAAAGACTTGGCTTGAAAGTATTGTACAGGGGTAGGTTACGCGCGGGCGGCGGGGGTGGACAGGGCATGTGGAACTAGCAGCCCTACCAACCACCAGGAACACTCCGGCTTGGTTATAAATTCGCGGGAATTAAACGAAAGAATGTGGTTTGCGTGGATGTAGGACCGAGCCGTTGCCACCCTTAACGTTGCTTCAAGGGTAGCAGTGGGAGGTCGAGCGGGACGCTTTACAAAACATTGGACTGCCTCGACGTATTCTCCAGCTTCTCGGTACTACCATGGCTTGTTGGATTTTTAATAAAGGGCACGGATGATTCCAAGAATTCCAAGCGTCAGACATTCTCTAAAAGATCAGCTTGCGGCCATTTGTCCAACGAAATAAGCTCCGCAAACTTTTCGCTCTAGGCGAAACGGCCTTCTGTGTCAAGTCCTGTTACTCATGCTACTTGCATAATTATTGTTCACCCTCCCCTACAAGTCAAATAAGCTTTCTCAATTAATGATTCATTGCAAGGCACTAGACAAGTGCCTTTGGAATCAACATTTTTCATACTTTGCTGAATTTTTTTTCGATCCTCCTCCCGGCTAATTCTTTTGGAACTTGCAACCAACTTGCTGAGAACTCAAAGAAGCATTTCCCAGATTTCGCAGAAAGGTAAAAAAAAAAATTGTTAATTTAAAGAATTGAAGAAAAAATGTCCAAGAGCAAAAATCGGTGGGTATCGTTTTTAAATGCGACAACCTGGCCAAGGTGGTTTAAGTTGGATGGTCCTGGTCGTGCACTCAAGATATAATATTCTTTCGGCGGCAGGAAATATGGAGGTGGAGTGATGAGAAAGTTTGGGGCTTCCATTGAGTCGGACAGCAGAGGGTGACTACATCGAGCGTCGTTGGCACACGAATAGGGTGAGAATCAATTTTTGAGCTGGATGATGTCGAGCGGATGTTGCAGACGGTGCCTCGCGTAAGGGGCTGAAATGAAGTCTGAGGGTGACTTTTTCGTTTTTTTTTTTTTTNTTTTTTTTTTTTTTTTTTCGTCGTTTGCCTCTCCGCCACAGCGTTGCCTCCTCCCACTTTTTTCTTTTTCTTATGGCTATAAACCGATCCTCATTCCATGGTATAGCAACGCGAGAAATCAGGCACCACCAGGCGGTGTAGTTTTGATTTATCGAAACCGGTACGAAGATTTACGGATATCAAATTCAGTTCAA
Source organism: Hyposoter didymator (assembly GCA_037952995.1). Classification (NCBI taxonomy): domain Eukaryota; kingdom Metazoa; phylum Arthropoda; class Insecta; order Hymenoptera; family Ichneumonidae; genus Hyposoter; species Hyposoter didymator. The sequence continues at coordinate 9,403,198 of JBAJMU010000004.1, forward strand.
GGATCTCGATACGAGGGTGGGAAAATCAGAGCCAAAGAGAAACGAAGGATGATGAAAACAGCAGAGTGCGTGAGGGAAAGGGAGGGAAATCTTGTCGTTGGTTTATATGGTGCGAGGGAGAGGCGTTGGGCTTGGCAAAAATTAAGTCCCATTTTTGATTGATCACGAGCATTTAAATATCACACCAAATAATTGAAACTGTCTATTCCGCAGTAATTATCAATAAAGATCCTTTTTTTTTCTTCCGGTTGCGACCTGATCGATCAAGTGGATAACGAAAAAAATATTTTCTCATAAAACAATCAAGGGGGAGTGACTGCGCAGGTCTGTGTAGGTTTCGGAACAATTGAACGAGAATTTGTCAAGCATTTAAAATGTAAATTCGGCAATGAAATTCGTCGTTAGAGCTTGAGGTAAAAGTCCTTGAAATTCACGTATCTCAACAAGATTCCTGACTTAAATCTCAAGCTATTCATTGGCGCTGTACGGAACGTCAAGCGTTCTCGGCGAATGTTAATTCTCGATGATGGATCTTGCAAGAATGCGAGTGATGCGACAAAACAAATAATCCGAAAATTTTGAATAAAGTGCGATGGAGAATGTATGGACAAAATAAAACAAAAGTGTGAAAAATAAATCTCTTTTCTGTTTCAGAAATCTCACTGCGAATATTCATTCATAGATTTCCCCTGTTACTGTGCCTCGGTCTCGATGACCTACGCTATTTATGTCTTACGATCGACATATCTCAGATGAACTTTATAAATATTACATTTACTCATGGGGAAGTCGCGCACCATTCTCGCCTCATTCAAATATTCCTCAGTGCTATAAAATTCTACCCTCTTTCGTGTACGTATGAAAGTTTGCTTTCGATTCCGCAACACTGTTCAAAACATAGAAATATTCTCTTCGTTTGTAAAAAAAAAAAAAACTGTTATTTTTATTTTTGTAGAAATATCTGGTTCGTCAAAATGGAACTTGACGCTTGACAGGCCAGACTTGATGATTTTTCATCCCGATGATTAATTAACGTCAATCGTGTGGCACTGATTATTTATTCAGCCAATTGAATTGGATACTCAGTTCGGAAAATTCGATAAACATTACATCGTGTTTACATATCGTGATAATCTTTGTCTGTGCTCTTGAGCTTTTTCGACGTGTATAGTTTCTTGAATGGTACGTCGTTTTATCTCGCTCTTCTCAGATGTTCACTTCAATCTCTTGGGGAATATTTGAGGAGGCCAGATCAAAGCCCGTCTGGTCAATTTCATCAACATTTGAATACAAGAACTCGGTGTGCCATGGCAAAAAGTGAGGTTTGGACGAAGGAGAAAGAAACGGAGTATTCGAAATGGGAGCGCATTGAGTAGAGGGAGAAAGCAAATTTCCTGGATTCCTGACTCAAGCCGAAACGTGGCAACCCAACCTCCGATGAGCCCATCCCTTCAATCCTCTTCTCCTTCATCCTTCGACTCACAACTCATTCCAATCCTGAGATTTTCGCTCTTTTGCTACGTCCTGTTAGTATAGATAGCAAAAAAAAAAAAAACAGCGCCAACAATCCTTAGACGATACACTTGCAGCATCTGAGATAAAAGTCTCAACGCCACTTTTTTTTCCAATGTCTATGAACAAGCTCTATGCGATATTGAGTATTTAAGTAATTGGCAATGAAGTTACTTCGGTGCTGAATATAATCATTCTATAATTATTTCTTCACCTGCACAAAAAAAAACCGCCTTCATTGAAATCGGCGGATATGCAGAATTTTAAATGCAATAATTTCTTCGGTATTTTCTATATTTCTATAAATCGTAAAATTGTATGTTAAGGGTTACAATTCAGCAAGGAACCTTGGAAATTAGCAGCTCATTGTGATGTTCGCGCTTTGGCGTTGGTTCCACTGATTGTAAATTCGCGGCAGGGTTCTCGTCGTTCGAGATGAGAAATACCACTCACTCATGCCACTATAGTGCCCGACGCCCGCGTAAATCAAGAAGCCCGTTGCAGTGATGACGGTGTGGTATAAAGTCTCCCTCTTAAAAGTGAGAAAGAGAGAGAGGAGCGAAGGAACAGAGGGAAGAAGAGAAAAGGAGAAAAGAGCCATTCGGTTGGTGGCTTAAGAGGTACCCTCGGCACGATCAAAGCATAATTTTAATTAGCCAGATTATACGGAAAGATAAAAATTATTAAAATTATTGCCTTAATGAAAGGGAGCGAGGCTTTTTCGGCAGCGATGCGTAATTAAGCGGTGCGTGGTGCTTTCACCCTCCTCGACCTTTTTCATCCTTATTCCACTCTATTTTTATTTCAATTTTTACGCATCTTCACGCTTCGTTAACAAGAAAATAGTTTCTGCGAATTTATTTTCTCCGAGACTTTGGGTTTTCATTTTTTTTCTCAATCTTACAAAATTAATTTTATTATTCAAATTAAAACGGGGAATATTGATAAATAAATTTTAGACAACGATACGTTCACCATCATTCTTATAAAATATTTATTAACAACGTTTTCATTCTCAAAAAGATTTTATAGTTTTTCAGAATGTACACTACATCGCGTGGCATCGGTGAACAGTGAAAAATATCAGATAACGAATGTTTTTTAAATAAATATCACGCGTTTCGACATTACGTCTTGTTGTCACCCCCGGAACCAATGGTGGCCTCGATAAGAGATCCACACCCTCGTGGTCTTGGCGTCAGATCAGCCCGCAAACCGCAAGGTGCCACCACACCCCCAAAAACCTCCCTCGATACCCCTGGCGGCCAATGATCAGGCCTAGCCACCCCCAGACCGCAAACCAACCGCAAGACGATGCGCAGAACGTACAGTCCGTACACTTCTGGTCATACAACACGCACATTCACCGACCGCAAAAACAAAATGGTGCCGATCATCGACGCTTCTTGGCTTCATATTTATTTTTCACTCGGGCTATTAATCGAATGCGCGACTGATTATAATCGCATGCAGTTCGATCAACGACTGTCATTCAGTGTATTAAATTATTCATTACTTACTAAAAATAAACTTTAGTAAATATTAAATTTGTAAGACGTTTCCATTGCAAGAAACTCGACAAATTTGCTCGATGGCGATGTCCCATTTTTATAAATCGTTTCTTCTGTAAACGAATCAATGAAGCACGAAAGCAAAATGGCGATTTTGACTCCGGTCGCGTAGTTCGGATAGAATTTAGCAAAAGAATTCTCTCCTCTTTACTGTAAGAGTACAAAAAGAATTCTGACAGCAAAAATAAACGATAAAGATGCTGAATAAAAAAAGAGAATTTTGGGCGAACACCAATCCACCATTCCGAGACGCGATTCCATGGAAATCGGAGCTGGCGAGAAACTGAAATGGCGAGAATATGAACGAACGAGAATCAAGATCTCGAAAAAGTTGGTCCAAGAAAAATGAAGGATATGGAACGATGAGGACAATATTCGAGATCGTAGAGTCTTGTTTCAACAGCAGAGGGTGGAAGCGTTGAGACGCCGCAACGTGGGCTCTGAGGTGGGTCAATGTGGCCGAGCTGTGGCATCGCTGGGTTGCCGCTAGGAGTCCTAGCCACGGGATGAGGCTGCAAGGCGTTTTTCGAAGAGGGTCGCTGGCGGTCGAAGGTGAGGCGGCGAGGAAAAGGTGGCGATGCGCAGTGTAGATGTGAGGACCAAGTGAGCCAAAGGTGAGGTTAGGTGAACTGTTCTTGGTATTCCTGGGTTTTCCGTCGTCTATGCGCTACCGGCCAGGTTGCCTGGGATATACTTGAGAAGAGACTGTATTCCAAAACCGCTAGAGAGGGGGTAAGGGTTGCCTAGCTACCATCGAGACCCGGCCAAGAGACGCCGAGATCTCATTCTGGTCTCACCTCACCTTTTCCTTCATCCCCCCTTGCCCTTCTTCGTCTCCTCCTTTCTTGTTTCAGGTTGGGTTGTCTAGCTCTACCTTTTCTCCCTCTCAATTTACCGCATGAAAAACCAAACCGCCTTATCAAATTTGTAACCAATCTCCATGAAAATCGAGTCCAGTTGTTGATTTATTTCATTTTTTCAAAAAACCATTCGTCAATGGCGAATGGCGAATTGTTGGACGCTTATCACGCCACATAATTTGACATTTTGTTCAACGGTGCAGAGCTTGACACGTATAGCGGAATGAGCCGTTGTAGTAAAATTTATCAACGGACACTTAAGTGCTGAGTAAACTAGTTCATGAAAAAACAACACAAATTTCGAAAATTTTCGGCTGCCCACAAATGTTTGTACAGAGCAGATCGTTGGCCTGGTGTATTCTTACTTAAACAAAGATCACCCAGCGAAAACTGTGTGAGCTCGTTTTTTTTTACATCTCTCCGTCGGTAATGGATATAAAATATTCAAGAAGATTCTCCCACGGGACTAAAAAAAGGTTTTTAAAAGTTTTCGAGCAAAGTCGTGAAAAGACATCGTACCCAAAGACATGTCTGTGTTTTTTTTTTTTATAAACACTCGGAGAACAGATTCGAAGACGATTGCAAGAATTCCAATGAATTTATGCCTCAATCTTTGAATAAATTCGTGCAATGATCAAAATGATCGGAAAAATCGAACTAAATGTAAAAATTGATTGGCTCGTTGATAAAGAAAAAAAAGAAATTTTACAAAAAGATTCAATCGCTTAACATTATGAATAATTATCGATTCTCGTAATTGTGCAAAAAATGTTTGACAAATTTTCCAGCAAAAAATAAAGAGTAAAAAAAAAAAATACACGCACAACGTAAATAGTATATTACACTACAAGGGCAGAAAGTTTGGGATTCCTGCACTGCGCAACTTCATGCCCGAGGCGAAGCCGAGGGCATGATGTTGCGCAGTTCAGGGCTTCCAAACTTCTGCCCGTGTGGTGTATACTATTTTTCTCCATAGCCGGTCGAAAGTACGATCGATTCACGGCAGATTATCGATCATGACAGATTCATGTATTGATGCCTGCCCCGACATTTGCGGCACGAGCGAAGCGAGTGCCAGCTGGTCGGGGGCAGGCATCAAATACACAAGAAAAGCAACGAAAAGATACACAATCATCGAAGAATAAAAACAATAATTGATTCAAACCAATACGAATTTTTTTAAATTTTACGTAATAGATAATCCACAACACACACATACAAGTGCATGATTTTGTGATCTATTATCACAAAATTCAATAAAATTATAATATTGAAGTTTCCATCGTTGGAATGCAACGAAATTATGTTTTCTCTTGAACAGAGCTCATGATTCTTATTGAATATTTCGTCCATACAATAAAAGAATTTTTTTTAGAATCCAAACACAGAATCGATAGAAAAATTGTCATGGTTTTTGAATTTGAACAAAAAATTCACAGAAAAAGTATTTTTCGTTGGAACGCAACGTTGCGACCATCAGTGTGATGTAAAATTATATTTTTTACGAAGATTTTTATTCCAGAAATTTGTTTCTATCATATTTATCACGACCACTGCAATGAAAAAAATTGTTAACGATATTTTCACGAAATTCACAGTTTTCATTTTTATTAAATGGACATTCGTCAACAAATCGATCGGTTCACGAAAATTTCGAAATTTGTCCTCTTGCACTTTGATTTTAAAATAATTCATTCTCTGATATTTTCCGAAAAGCTCTAACCTTAGAAAAACGGATCATGGAAAAAATTCAAATTTGGAAAAACACAACAGCTCTGACATTAGACTTTGACATTAGAGAAAACACGGTTAGAAAGTCACTTTCGGCAGTCGTGGCAGCCGAAAAAAAATTTTGCTCCCGATCAGAGGGCGATCGTGTTTTTTTTTTTACCAATGCACGAATGTTGCACTTTCTGCATCGAAATCGATGCGGGAATCACGTACTTTCGACCGAGGTATGGAGAAAAATTCTTTTCTTATTGCGTGTGCTTTTTCTTAAGAGACCATACCCGTGCCGCCCTCCTACGGCCAAGACGTCAGAACTGTCGTCTTTAAGAAAGTACGAAAGGAAACTTTCCTGTGACCCTCTTTCGCAACAACCCTAAGAAACGCGGGTTTCATCGCCAAGTTTCCGCGGTGGTAACGTATCGCGGGAGAACCAAACGCGGAGATTGCGTCGGTAAAAAACCTGGCGGCATGGAAACAAAAAATCCCTGAAACGAAAATACTGTCAAACAGTTTGCATTGATTTTTAGAAACTGGAATTTCGTTTGGTTTGAAATTATAACGAGCGTAACGACGTAATAAAAAATTTGACGAAAGAAAATTTTCAACTTGACGAACAGAACGATAAATTTTGCAGAAATTACGCGCGCAGATAAATGTAAATTTTTATAGAAAAAAATGTCATGAAAATTAAAGAGATTTTCATTGCGAAGGGAAAGAACAGATTCCTATTATTTTTCTTATCGCAAGCAACGCATCAGAGGGATCGATAAAGTACACGAAATAAAAGCTTCCTCCCTCCTGCGAGAAGTAAGAATCCCCGTGAGCCCAAACGCCACGGGTCGGTAACGGAGGAAAATATTTATAACACCTTTGCCAGCATCTTAAAGACGTGGCGCCGCCGGTCTCGTGATTTCTAAAGTAACGCAATAAGAAACTGCGTCTTAGTTGGTTGCACGAAGACGCCGCTGTTCGGAAGGTTAGCGCTGGTGGAGGAAAGCATTGGAAGGAATGACATTGGGGATTCGAGAAAGTTCGAAATGTACTCGAGTCCCTGAATTTTTTTTCGGGAGCGATTCCTTTCCTTGACTCGTGTCTCAACTTATTTTAACCACAAAAAATTCTCAATCAAATTTTCCGTTACATGCGACTGATGAGAGATTTTTTCTGATTTATTGAACTAAGAAAACGTCGCCGCGTTGAGTTTCTTGCAAATAATATCCAACCAACCCAAAAGGGAATCATGATGTCGAAGTTATGAGACGTGGAAGAAGAAAGGGGTGGTTCTTGCTCAGTTGATTTAATCTGAGCAAACATAGCATAGCTGTAAGTTGAGTGGAATATGTAAACTCAAGAGGGAAGTAGAGAACGAGGTTAGGCCTGCTTTCGTACGAACAGGACGAAGGATGAGCCACGTGACTCGTTTTGAGGGTTGCGAAGACATTTGTGTAGTTTGAAGGAAGAAGAGTACGCAGTGTGCCTAGAGTCCCATTTCCCCTTTCCCTTTTTCAATCCCTCTTCTCCGAGGCCGAGAGTGAACGGGTTCATGTGGATCGTAGATCTAGATGCTACATCCTTAAGTAACACGGTCTTCAAGATTCGTTGTGAAAAGGTTTCGACGCGCGTAGAGCTTTGTGTGCGATGTACACTCGTTTGCAAAACGAAAATTCCAAACTTCGCCACATATTCCGGGGGATTGGGAGGAAAAAAATGGGAAGGAATCTCTTGGAAAGTTTAAGAAATTTTCCGAGTGGATGTTCGATAAAATATTCGTGTTTGCCCATCACATTGTTTAATTAAATGAATTCATCGTTTGTTAGCTTCTTCAAATATTTTTTTAACACGTCGTCTTAAGCTTCGTTATAATTGTTTTTTTTTTTCAAGTCTTTTTCGCACGCTATTCAAGTGTGCTCGTGTAATTCTTAGCTGCCAGCCCGTTTAGCAGGCCGAATATTTAGCATGTAGATGAAGATCTGGGTAATCAAAGACTCGACGGTACTGGGATGCGCCCCGAGGGCCTACTTCGTCAAGTCTCGCTTATTTCGGGCACTGCCTTCAACGAAGATTCGTAGTTGGAATGCTTTTTCTTTGGCATACAGAATCTTATTCACGATCGTGAAGTCGGAGAAGCTTTCTGTCTGCTTAGAGTTAGAGGGTCCTTTTTAATAATTGAATAAAATAATCTGGTTCTTCGTTCTTTGGAGGAATGATTAATTTTTCTTAATTGGCAAGAATGAAATAAATTTTGTGGTTTCTTCTGGTTAGAAATGGTCAAGTGTGTTTCTTTTCTCTTCTCTTTGTGCAATAATGGATCGAGAGAGTAATCGATCCGTGAAAAAAATGCGCGCGGTTGTTATGCAATAATTGCATCGATGGCAAAGCTCGATAAATTCCAATCGAGCGCTGCCAGGTCATAGGGTTGAAGGAGCTGCCACAAAACGATTTGGGACTCTGTAATACATGGAAAGATCCCCTCACCCCGTGAAATTCAGTCCCACGATTGTTGAACAAAAAGTAATTTCCCATCGCAAGGGCGAGTCCTGGCGCTGGACACAAAGGGTGATTTTGGGATATGGGGGTGGGTATGGATAGTCGTCGTCGTTCCAACGATTCTCCGATATCCATGGGCTGCCAGTGACCGGTGCACGTAACGATCTCTCCATCCCCCGTCTCGCCGCGGCGTTTCTGATCGCCCTTCTCTCTTTTCAACCCCTTCATCGTCGACCTTCTCTTCCAACCCTTTATTCCCATCCTCCTGAATCTCTTCATCGTTCTCCATTCTACTCTGTACCGTATACCTCTTGGTGGGGAGATTCCTCTGTATGCTACTACGCCACGTGTGTTCCATTTGTGTTCGTACGCGTGTGTACTTCGCGTACTAGAACGAGGGGGTGTGACGAGATATCACGTGTATTTCGTGTATAAAAAAAAAACAGTTACATTTTACTCATTCCTGAATTAAAATGGCAGAGAGTGATACTTCTTCGACTTTCTCTATACGTTTCACCCTTGAACGCTCCCTTTTTTCTTCAATTTTTAAGTTTATTCGTTTTCTAAAGAAAATTTTTTCATTTTGTCATTTTTTGAAAAGGCAAATGACATCGCATCGTTGTCAAATGACAGGGAAACAATTATGGCGTTTATAGTTAATTGAATCGCCTCTGGGTCACGCAGACCCGTGTGTACAGAATAGAAAGGTCACCGCGTCACAGTATCCGCATCTAAAGCATATGAATCCAGGATTTACCATCATTTCAGACGCTTCAAAAGACTCCACGAGTTTGTTGTTTTGGCTCATGCATTCACCACTTTTGGCACACCTTGTCTGGTTGAGCTTTAAGCTCGTGGCTTTAGCTGTTGAATCCCGCAGACTGCGTTGGGATAAACCATTGTAACAGATTCATATGTATTCTTGCGTGGGTCGAGCGAGCATGCGTTTATTTCTTCCCTTTTGAGGACCACTGGACTGACAAAGTCCGTAGGGTCTTCCCCACGAGCTCTTTCCACTATCTTCACTCGGACGAAACGCCGGCAAAGGTTGCTGCTGGAAAAGGGAAACGAAGCTGGGAGCAACTGAGAAAGGAATGGCAATTAGGATGGAGGTGTCCGTCCTTTCGTTGGCCCTTCAGAAGGCTATGAACTTGATCCCATCCGAATGGACAAGAACCTGGATTTTTCGCTGCTATGATTTTCATGCAGAGATTTATTACAGCAACTTCGCATTCCCAATGTTTTCTCTTTGATCCGACGAATAAGTTTTTTTACGAAAGTTGCAACGGTGAATATTTACAATCGAAATAAATGAAATAAATATTTAAAAAAAAAATAACAAAATTTTTCTCATTACAATGCGAAAGATGGCTCCAAATTTTTTTCTGTCAATCATTATTGTTAAAAAATGGTATCCGATGTAAAATTAACGATGTGGAAGACTGTCGATCCCATAAAACCCCATAAAAAATAGAGCTAAATGTTCAGGAGTGTAGGTGGAGGCGGGAAGACGAAAATAAAAATCGGAGACTGTTCTCAATATTTTTAAATACACTTTATTTCGGATCGGTCAAAAACTACAATAACAATAGTTCGGTAGATATGTGTTTGTCGGAAAATTATAGTACCAGTGATTTTTTACCAATCATTTATTCTTGTTGTTGTTTGTTTTTCGTAATTTCAATGATTCCAGAAATAACGTGATTGTTTTAAAAATCTAGATTCCCAAAATCGATGCATTAATATTTGAAACAATGATGCCAACGATTTTCGTGTTGTGGACGGTGAAAATACGAGAAAACATGCACCTTTCTATTGCAGAGTCCTCTTGGCAGACGGGAATCGTCCTTGATGGACAAATATTTGGAAAATATTGCACGGCCCACAGCAGGACTAACGGATATCAATACTATATGCTTAAGAATAATCAATATCAATGATAACAACGAAATTTCAATAATAATAAAGAGCATCAATGGCACAGTACAGTGAGGGAATAATATCCTTCGATCGATCATTACGAAACAAATGCTCACTTAATGGAGACATGAAAAATTCTTCAATATAAAAATTGCATACGCTAATGAAATGAATTTATTGATTGTTCGCTCAACTGGAAATTGCGTACTGAACAAACAAAAAGTTCTACATCATTTCCATCATTATACTATGAAACATAAATAAACGTAATTTATCGCGCGAATAATTCGCTCCCTTTGACCATTTCAATGCTCAGGGAGACTCGCTGAATCATACACGATCAATATCTATTTACAATAATTTACAGTCGTCCTTAAGAGGAGATTAAGCAGAAACTTTCAATGCAACATACAACTTCAAGGGTTTCATTGGATCCATCAAGCATTCTGAAATTTATTTCAATCAATTTTTATTCTCTTAACCAGAAACAAGCTCCGTATGGAATTTTGCGGGCTTGAAAGTTCAGGGTAATCTCCTCCTTCAGCCCGTTTTGTAACTACTACATTATAATCTTTATTTTCATTTTTCCTTTAGCATTTAAGTTTTCAGTCTCTCACTTTGTCTTGACTAGTTGCGTTACTCTGTTACTCTCACTGTGTGTTCATTTTTTCTCGTTATCACTTCGCGCATTATTATCGTTTTATAAGAGTGATTAATAAAGTCGGCGAGGGTTGATGGATTTTGTATTCAATCGTGACGTAATGACTGCGCAGATTGATTAAAAAATCCAAAATGTTGGCGTATATTACCTCGGCGCGTATTTCACTCCGTTATATTTTTAATCGTCTCTCTCTCTCTCTTTGGTAACATTTTTCGTCCATCGCGATCTTGATTAATACAAACAATTATGTCTATCTACTAGATGACACACAACGCACGAGAGTCTTTGTTAGTTTGTTTTCTTTTTAATCCGAAGATGCCAGGACGAGTCACGTGACAAAGATTCTTTTGGTCTTTCGTCACGTTCGAGGCAAGTCCCGAAAACGTAAGAATTTTCTTGAGTACGTATTTTAATGCCCAAAGCTTAGAACCACTTTCTTAGCGATCGTCCGTACCGCGAATCCACGATCTTAATTTCGATACTCACTTTATTACTCCCGGTAAAATTAGGTCGGACCCAAGGGTCTCTGGAAATGAATTATTTCGCTCACTTTTCTTGAAATTTCTGATAATCCGAGATCCTGATCAGGATTTAGTTTAATAAACTGCTAACGAGGCCGAAAAAGTTTGAAAGAAGCGGGAACCGAGAGTTAAAGTGAAAATAATTCGTTCTAAGAGCTGTGAACTGCCCGGAGCTCAAATGAAAGTTGATTTTTAAATAAAAACGGACATCATACTACGTCTTGAAAAGCTTCGAACTTTTCGTAAGCATTTTCGTCGAGCTTAGCGGACGTATTCGATGTCGTGTTAAAGTGCAGTCAATAAGGTCGCCAGACGCTATTGTCCGGCCTAACCTCCTCTTGTCTGACGCTGCAACTTTCGGCTACTGCCGTTTGTTCCGGGCTCTCAGAGTTCTGGAATTGATTGCTATATATCTGCGAATAAAGTATACTTGGCAATACACCAGGGGTTGGAAAGTAGTTGCCGTAGTTGTTTCCAAATCCTTCCTCGTGGACTGGGCTGTCGGTGGTGTTGGAATCCGTTGACAAGGATCTGGGGGATACATATTCTTGGTACCTCTGACTCGTTCCGGACATTAAACTGGTCAGGGGATCGAGAGGATCGGATTGACCTGGTGTCGTTGTGTCTGGTACCACTGTGGGTGATACAAAAAAGAAACGAAAAATAGGGCAGCAGCAAAGAAGCACTGTAAGGATCTCACGAGCAAAGCGAACGTAAAGTGTCACAATTGAAAATCGAATCATCAATATTATGAAAAACTGTTTTGATCGGATAATTCTGGAAACTTTGATTTTTCATGCGATCCAAACTTTTTCGTTTAATTTTTATTCAATTGCTACGAAATAATCATGAATTTTCAAAGAATGCATGAAAATAAACGGAATTGTTCTCTTACAGGAAGAAACAGCGGAAAAGACATCCTGTTGGCTTGTCCTCCCAGTGGTGGTTGAAGCGACGGTCGAACCGGCGGTCGAGTCCGGTGCTGCCGGGGTAGACATCGCCGCAGTACCAGCGAAAGTCGCGAGCGATGCTGCGGCTGTGGATTGCGGGGGTGCGGCTGGTGCCGGAGGTGGTGGCGGTGGTGGAAAGGGTGCCTGTGCCGCACAAGATGAAAGCGGACCAGGAAGATAACCGGCGTATCCGGCGGTAGTTCCGTAGCCCCAAGAATTCCCGGCCGTAAGTCCAAACTGCGACATGTCTGAAGAACGAACAAGAATAGTGATGGCAAAAGGATATTGAAGCCTCGCGAGCAGCCGGAGAATATAATGGATTAAGATTTTTTCTGCATATTCAAAAAACTATCGAAATAAGGAGAAAATTTTTGGGTCGGACAGACCCATGAGAGCTAGATGAACGCCGCTATTCGCTGTACTAGAATAATCATTCGATACGAACACTTGAATAAACAACGAGGAGAAGTTGTTCAATGTGATTCGAGATGAAAAGAAATAATGGATAAGTAGATCGATATTCTACTTATGGGGCTCTCTCAAATATCCAACAAGCACGCGAGAATATTCCATTATTATCTCGACTGAACGATATCGAGCTACGTCCAAAAAAGACAAGCTCCCATCTCTGCCACAAAGAGTTAGATAGTACGTTGAATCCTTTGACTCGGTCGAGCAGTGGTCAGTGCAGTCGAAGTCTCGATTATTTTCCATCGTAATTCTGGTATATCGACGGATCGTCATACGACGAAAAGAGGACAGAAAGATGGATTGGGCGTTGAGTAGAATCGAAATAGTTGAAAAACATTTTTTGGGAACCTGGTAGACCACCCATTTGTTTTTTCTCTCTTTCTATTTCCTGTTTTCATTGTGACCGAACGTCAGACATGATGCTAACGAATGAGAAACTGTATTTCAAACTGATACGAGTTTTGATCATGATGATGGCTCGGTACTGAGTTATAGTCGAGAAAAAACAAAATGACAGAATCAAGCCGAGTAGTCGCATTGGACCGAGACGCAGACGGAAACGAAAAGGAATGAGTATCACGAGGTCGAGGGAAAATAGAGATCAAAGGGTTGCCGCTGCTGCTGCCGGTCTCCGTACGAATGCCCGGAGAGCCTACGACCAACTCAAATAACCAAGTTTCCCTCAACGAAAGCCACTGGCCCGCAGCCGACGAAACCATCGCACGCTCATTCCGTAACCCTAAATCTCGAGTCTTCTTCCTTTTTCTTCACGTTTCTCTCTTCAATTCCTATCAGCTGCGATCACGCTAGTGCCCCGTCTCAACTATCGCCTATCCGTCGACACGTTCCATTCCGAGTCTTGGACAATCCAGGTTCATGTAAAAACTACCCCTTCGTCCATTTAATCGCATTAGCAACTCCAGTCAACTTTGATTCTTGATTCACTGACTAAAACGACAGTTTTAATGGTTTTTATCTGTCCCATGACATTGCTGGCTACACGACTCTTTCCCGGGACGTGGAAAATCTGTCGAAAGTGATTTTCCAACCAACTTTCTTCGCCTATCGTCTAGAATTGATCAGAGTGCCACCAAAGTGTGTGGAATCAAACGAATCAATCTTTTCTACTTACGGACTTGTTCCATCGATCCGTAATGCCTAGTTAGAGATTCCTGAACACGGTATTCTTCGTAGGGGAAAGTTCAGGCACAGGATGATATTGGTCCTAGCAGAGGGTAGTATTCCGGGATAGATGGAGGATGCATTGCGCCGTGTGGTAGACAAAAGTGCGAGTGAAACGGAGGCAGATTGTAACGGCATGAGCAATGAGAAGCAAGAGCAGTAGGTGAGGTGCCTTCTCTTGCTTTACGTTACCCGCTAGCAGAGGCATAAACCGCAAGCCCCGTTCAAAGCTAGATTAAATATTATATTAAAGGGGTTGCCACGGGAGCGTGGCTTCCAGGCCCGGTGTAGCGTTGCGGGGTCTCGAAGGCCTCCAGGCTTCATGCTCTTGCTTAGTATTGCTGATGCTGATGTGCCTTTTCCCCCAATTTTCCCACTTTACTTTACTCTCGAATCTCTTCCGTTCTCCCTTCAAAACTCCACATTTACTTGGTTGCATGTCGAAAATTTGCGTAAAACATCCTATCCTCTCCGTCCGCTTCTCTTCTTCCTTACATTAAATCCTTTTTGTACACCATCCAAAAGCTTTATGACTTTGTCGTAAATCCTGCTCGCCAAAAATGTGAGAATTCCGAGGGACGTTTTCCGAATTCTTTCTTGTTTGTTTTTAATTTTTTTTTTCTCGAAATTTTTATAAACTAATTGGCATCGATGCACATAGATGCTAATGCCACTGGGAAACACCAAAATTCCAACAGCTCTGTTTTTCCACGATCTGCACTGTTGTTTATTGAATTCGCTGCGATGACCGGAGTTTTCGATGTTGCTGGGTTCGTCCGCTCATACGATCCTTCATTCCGAAGCGTCGGTGGTTCGCAAACATTCCCCGATAAAGTGTGGCACGCGCCGAATATTTCACTTATTAATTTTTTAAGCTTCCATTACACATTGGCTATGAGAAGCAGGTTGGCCTTTGGTCAAGGCGGAATATCGTTCGATGTAAAACAACGGGTAGAAAAGAGGTAGAAAAAGGGATTTACGAGAGAACATGGATAGTGGAGGATAGAGGGTGATAAAGGGTGGTAGGCAGGTTGGGCGCGGAGGGCGTTGTAGCCACAGGATTATGTGGACGGACCGATAATTTGCGTTTCCGACGTACGAGTCGCCCCAAGGGGACTGCTGCTTCCTTTTTTCACGTTTTTTGTTTTCGTCAGGTATAAACGTTCGATGCATTCCTTTTTTTTCTCATTTCCGTTCCACTGGCTACCAGCCCATTCCGCGTTAAGCCCTTCGATCTTTTGTACCCAATAAATTAAAGCTTTTTTTTCTAGTATTCTGAATCACCTGACCTCGGATTGAAAATGAATAACAGAAAAATTGAAAAATCCTAATCGTCGTTTATGATTATTTGTCTGGTGAATTAAATTGTCACTGTCAGAAACTCGCGGAAAGTAATTTCGACGTGGGTTCAAAATATATTTGAATTCTTATTTCAATATTTTTGAAATCGCATCTTGTGGAATGAATTCAAAAACATTTAATAGCAATCAGTGGAATATCGTCAGGTGGATTTTCTTCTTTTTTTTTAATATTGTGTTTAGAGTCGCATACTCACTTTGACAGTTGCCAGGCATTGCGTGTCGAAAAGACGACAGAGGATCTCTCGGTTGCAGCGAATTTGGTAAAGGTTGAAGTGGATTTGGCAGCGGCTGCAACGAGTCGACCAACGGCGATGCGAAGAACGGTGTGCCACGTTGAGAGGCAAATGCAAACGCGTGAAATTGCTGCTGATGCCCTAAAAAAGAAAGCACTGCCATCAACCGTGCGCCTGTTCGCAGGACTTGCAACGCTGTTATTGCTAATGTTACGAGTGTCACGAATACGACGAGTATACCATCTTGAGAGGAAAACGTTAATTGCAAAACGCACAGGGATGCTGATAAAATATATTTTGAAAGAAAAAGCTCCAGCTAGCGATGAAGGCTCGAAAGAATTTCTTTCGGAGTCTCATACCGAGTACGGTAGCTTTTTCGTATGACGAGGTTCGAAGTTCAGTGGCCAGATGTCGAAGACATACGACGAGTGGTCCACTAAAAAGCAAAGACTTGTCTTAGAGGGTATGGAACGTTTGGACGTGTCCGGATAGGATGACATCTACAAAAGTTCATCGGCAACTTTGGTTCTTCAGGAAAGAAGAAATAAAAGGGTGGTCGTACGAAGGGACGTCGAAAACGTTTTATTTCTGTTGCTTCATCGCTGGCTGGGTGGCGTTGCCAACCCAATTAAAGACGTCCCAGCAGAGCCAGAGGGTTCAACGCCGTCCATCGGAATCCGACAAGCTGTGCTAGTGGCAACAGAGCGCCACCAAAATTCGAATGGACTTTCTCGCTTGCTCGCGTTCTCTCTCTCTCTCTCTCGCTTCTCTTCCTCATCAGCCTCATCCTCGCTTTTGGGCTTTCCCTGGCTGGCTCGTGAATTCGCTCGTAGGGAACAGGATTGTCGAAGCCTCCAAATCCATGGAGTCACACGATGTTGAAGGCATCCGTTGAGACACCAACGACCATATGAGGGGGTATGGCTGTTTCCATAGACGGGAGGAAAGGGCAATTGAAGCCAGAGAAAGGGAGACAGAGATAGAGAGCGAGTTGCCAGATAGACAGAAGCGGTTCTCGAGCCATACGACCATCCCGATAATCCAATCGAAGCCCTAATTCTAACACGACAGACCTGACATTCTGCTAGTTTGCTGAATAGCGCACATGCTCTATCGCACACGTACACTATAATAAGGCATTCGTGGAATGCTGAAGCTTTGTAACTTTGATGCCGAAACTAAATGCGAAAGAACTTGATGTTATTATTCTCGTTGGCTCAACGATTCATCAACGCGATCGAGACACACATCCGGAGAGCTCTTGGAAAATTGTCAACCGGCTGCTAAATTTCATGGATTCTAATCATAATGAAATGGATATTTATTCATTTAGATTTACAAGGCAGTTGAAGGCAGAATTGTAGAAAGCTTCCGAGAAAGCAAAGCCTCTCAGTTTTGAAGGATTTGCCTATATTCTCAGGTGGATCTTAACACACTGCCGGAGCAGAGGACTCCTGATAAGTAGCATAAATAATCCAGTACGACCCTCAAACTTATCACAGAAACCATCGTCAACGATATATCGCTGAGTCTTGTTCGCATCCCTATGTATTTCATTAAAAGGCTTTACCGTTCACGAGGGGCTGGGCAAGGGTTGGATTGAACCCTAAAACTTTTGGCTCTCAGGATTCCCTATCACACTCTATGGATTTACTGCATCTGTGGAAGGGAAGTTCTCTTTAGAAAGAGCTGTAACAGTATTGGATCTTCTCCAATTTTGCAAATACGTTTTTTGTTACGTTTTCATATTCACGTTCTATTCAATTTTTTCCACTTTTCACGTTCTTCCGAATTTTATGTTAATCGAAAATCTTAAACAACAGCGAAGTGGACGTAGTGATATCCGAGCAAAAGGAGGATTCGTGACGTCTGTCAAGGATCGAGAAAAGTATCGATTTCATGGATTTCCTACAGTAGCTTTCGATGGCGGATCTAGAATCGGCGAGTGGGAATAAAACGTCCAAAAGGCTGGGAGCGTTCATAGAGGAATATTATTCAGACGGTGTAAAACCACCCAAACCCTTCTCAATCAATTTCCTTGCTTCTATAGGGGTTCCTTTCTTCTGGCTTTTGGATCGCAACGACGGTTACCTTCGAACTCGCGGGCCAAGGGTTGAATGTGTAATGAATTGCTTGTTTAATTAATTACAACGATAGTGGTGGGAGGCTGCGGGGTGAAGCGCAAGGGAGTTGGATCCTATTGAAGGACACGGTATACACGAAAGGAAAAGGACGTGGGAGTAGAATGAGGGGCTATGGTTGGGGAGGTTATCCAAAGGAGAGGCAGCAGCCGGCCGAAGACTCATTTATCCTTGCGTCAAACCGCTTTCGCATAAGCGGCTCCTGTACAAAGTCCAGGAGAATTTTCCATCCACCGCCTGTTAAAATCCGCTGTATATATTACGTGAAGGAATCGCGAGTAACAATCTCCACCAAATTATGCAAAGTCAAATCGAATAAACGAATGAGAACCAATAGAAATAATAACTTGGTGTTGGTCGATTGCTTACAGGAGGCTGGACATTGGTCCTTGGTGGATCTATTTCTTCCTCGAGGGAGCTCATAGCAAAACTGAGTTTCCATATTTACAACGAAACGATATTTTTTCCTAATGATTTTGACGTCGTTTTCTTAAGTGACCTAGTTTGACGTTTTTTTGTCTCGTCTTCGCAGGCTGATTTTTGGTGGGTGGTCTCCGGCATGTGGAGGCAAGCCGGCGGATGTGGTCAAACGTGCGCGTGCAATGAAATAAACAAAATCTCGTAGCCTAGTTGTGCAGCTATTTTTGGACGTAGCGGGACAGGCTTTCCCCATACGTGACTGCGTGCCATCGGAGGATGAGAGCGTTGCTGCTCCATTAATGGTACTGAGAGCTCGGGCGAGTAGTTCTTTGAATAAAAAAAAGCGCATGCGAAAACTCATTGGCAAACGGCAAGACTAATTAATGGAATATAATTAAAAAATTGCCCGCTAAGATGTGAATCTTTCCCATGAATTTTCAAAAATATCAGGGAAAAATAATTCCATCATTATTTCGTGAACAGCAAGCTCAAGGAAACCGGAAATAATTGTTCATTTTTCTTGGCACAGTAATTGAGGTTCACCATAAAAAACAAAACCGTAGACCAGACGAATCCACGAGGATGGAGGAAGGAAAAAAAAATTAGAAAAATGCTTTAGTGAGAAGAAATGAGATGACGAAACAGAGACATATTCAGAAGTTTCTGAAGCACCACGTACATAAGCACGAAATAATAATAACCATGATAATGATAAGAGAGTCAGGAAGAGAGAGAGAGAGAGTGAGAGAGGAAAAGGTTGAAATAGGATGGAACGCTCGAAACGTATGGTAATTGTATGTCTCGAACAAGGGGGTCGCCATTGTCGTCGTCGTTGTCCTCGTTCTCGTCGTTGTCGCCGTTGTTGCCTAGCAAGGCGTTAACCCTCTGCCTTATTCCTGTGCTCGGTTTTGCCACCATTCTGCGCGAAGTTTGTAGGCGGTTGGGACAACGATATCTCCCTGCTCCTGTAGCCGCAACCCTTTATCAACGTTGCGCTATCCTCCTTTTCCTTCTCATACTATCACGACCTCCATACACACTTGCCGTTTGCCTCTTGTTTCTTTCTTTCATGAATTCTCTCACTCTTGCTTTTCAAACACAAACGTAGAAATGCTGTGCTCTATGAGTTTATAAATAATGACAGCTCCGCCAGTGAGCCTGGCAGCGAGCCACAAATTTCACGACTCGAAACTCGAAAGCCCTTAAAACGTGTGTCGCTCGTTTTGACATTCCTGGATCCCTCTGTATGTACTTCTTCAAATTATCTATCGCGAGCTACCGAATCGTCCCAGGACAATAAAAAACACGTTCATCACGATGTGAATATCGATCGAAAACGTGGCAGAGGGATCGGCCAACATATTTTATAAATTTCAGAAAAAAACGCAAGCGCATTTGCGAATTAACCCGCCGAGTGCACACATGCTATAAGTGCATATTGGGTCAATTTGACCCAAAGTGCTTTTTAAACCGCTGTATTCCGGTAAATGTCCTTTTTTTTTTGTAGAGACTCGTTTTGTAGTAAATGAAATTATTGAAATTATTTTGGGACGCAAACGAAAATGATTAGATCATTCGTTGCCATTAAATGCCAAACAATCTGTGACGGAAAATCGTTGGGGTCAAAATGACCCTGTACGCACTCGATGGGTTAGTTTAATCCTGAAAATGCCCGAAAACAGAATCCTAGACAATGGAACACTGCATGCCTCGAAATATATTTTTCCAGCATCATTGTCACATGAATATTAATGATAAACTAGAATCTATGAGTAAGTAAGTAAATGATATAAATGCTTACAGTGATACTCACTGGTCTTGGATCGGGGCTCTCTTGGCCCGTCCACTGTAACTTTTATCGCCTTCGTGTAAGTCGCAACCTGAGGTGGGCTCGTCGACACCGTTATCGTTAAGGTGAAGCTTTTACCTGAAACACACACGAATAATTGATTCGACGTCACCGTTTTCTAAAACTTTGATTATTGATTCAAATCAATGACTAATTATCTTGTCCAAATTATTCATTTCATTAACTGACCAGAATAAAAAAATATTTACAGTCAAATGAAAATGTTAATGTGTAAATTTTCGTAGAAACTGGAATGGCTTCCGATAAACTTGTTCAGCATCAAGTCTCAAGTCTATTGAATGATAATAATTGGATGCTGTGTTTTGAGGCTAAAAGTAAAACACAGTGTGAACTAGGACGAGACACGTGGGAGAGAATAGCATCAGGTACAGGAGCTCGTCGACCGAAAGTTTGAAAATTAAATTTCCTAAGCGGAGACCCGAGATAACAAAATTAAAAAGGGTAATGTATTGATAGGAGTGGGCTCGATGGGGCTGAGTGTATACGTGGCTCGGACACATTATGGGGGTGTTTAAATTTCCTGAGAAGCTTTTGGGTTTTGTATCTTGCCTCCGCTCTCAATAGAGTTGACGTAACACGATAAATTCCTCTATAAACAAATGCCCGGAATGATTGATTATTCAGCAAAAAGTTAACAGATTGTTAAAACGTTTTTTTTATAGTTAATTGAGTTTCGAGCATGCAAATTCATTAAAAATTGCCATTTCTCGAAGCACGCGATTGACTTTTTTTTTTTAACTGAAGGACCGCGTAGTTTAGAAAATTCCAAGTCCAGGAATGAATTATAAATATATTGGAACTTGCGATTTTCTCTAGAGCATATTTACAAAAAGTTAAAGATCACTCGAAGAGGCTTGGCAAAAATTTATTGCCATGGATAAACTGGGGAAGCAGAGGATACGAGAATCGAGTAAAAAAGGATTTAAAAAAGTTGGTCTCGTTTTGTCCCGTCGGAAAATGTACGTGGTGGGCGAGGTACACGCGGAGGTTCACCGCAATTCTTCCTACTATAGAGTCGCTTCCTCTCTGTTTTTTTTTCTCTCTTTCATTCTCTCTTTCCCTCTCTCGCTTCCTCCCTTGTCAATGTTCTTCTCCACATTCACATTCTCACAGGGATGGCAAAATGCACCCACCGCCCGAAACAACCCCCGCCCATTCTACCGACAAACGACCTGGTAGATAGACCAGCGCGTTCAACGCAGCCAGAATCCTCTTCCTCTCGTACTCAACGAGCGTGAAAACGAAACGCCACTAGCCCGGGATTCTGGTTGTGAGTATGGGAGCTGGATGATACTAGGACATTTGAAACCTGCACAGATGCACACTCAACGACCACCGCGCGAGTTGCGCATGTTGCCAATACTTTATGCGCTTTGAACTCGCTTTCTATGTCCGAGCATAATACACAACCAAAAGTTACTTTTCAATATTTTTTGTAAATTGGCGAGACTACATTTACAAAGCGATTCGTCAATCTGTGCACCGAGCCTGGAATCTTAACAATATGAAGAAAAAAAACGCAAGAGTAATTCACCTTTTGATGCTGTCAATTTTCTGAATATTTGGAAGAAAGAAAGAAAAGCAAGAAATTCAAAATTATTTGTCGAAACGTGTTCCAGTTCTCAATCGTTTCAGTGGCATCGAATTTTGTGTGATCAACAAAGTCGTACACGATCATTAACCATTCAGTAACTTTCTGTTTGATCCCGAAATTGTGTATGCGTCATTAGGACTCGCATAATCCGTTGAAAAAGCCACGATCGATGAGGATTAATATGGGAAAAAGCGTTTGGGTATTCAACATAAATAACAATGAGATAATTGGAATTGGAATCGAAAAAGAGGCGGTCAGAATAGTAGGAATATAACCGGTGAGTGTCAAGCGTGGCCACACGGTGGTTCGCCACGTGAGGTGATCCCATTTCCCCTCGAACTGCTCTATGCCCTAGCCTCGAATCGCCACCACTGCCGCCACCTCCACATACCGCCGTCAAACCACTGCAACCCAGAGCTTTACTGAACGTAAAGCAAACGATTTCCTGTGGATCCATCGCTCGCGAAACGATCTTATCCCTTGTCCTGTCAGAATTAATGAATCGATTTGTTCGTTACAACATTTCTTAACGAAAGTCAACGAATTAATCGATTATTCTAATCAGCAAAATGAGATTTTTGAAATCATTTCTATTACGACGTGGAAAAAATGATTGCGTGAAATTTGTTCTTTTTCGTATTTCGTAATTGCGGGCACACGTCAAAAAGCCGAGCCAAGAAAAAACTGCGAAAAGAGGAGATTTTTTTTTTTTCGAACCACCATTTAGCATTGCCCATAAAAACATGATGGGGTTTTGTATATGAGTTTAGAGGTGAAATTAGTGTATGTATAGATAGACAACAGTGGGTAACACCCTCGGTGCCAGTCACCAAAACCATTGAACGTCGTCAAGCCCTCAACTCCAACCCTCTTGTCGCCTCTCACTTCAACCCCCTGGTCGGAGCTTCAACACGCGTTTTCAAACGATTCCCTCAACGTGCCATTACCTCCCTCTCTTGCTCAACAACAACTATTGACCAGCGAGACTGTAAGGCACATTTGTTTGCCATATTTCATGCCAGGATCGTGGCATGTGAAGCAATCGTTTTCAACCCTCGTCTTCTTTTGCTCTTTTTCCTCCATTCATACCAAACCTTCCTAACTCTTCTCGTACATACATTTTTTTATCTCTTCTCGTATACACTTTTCTCGTTTTCCCTTACAACAACGTACCAACTACTGCTGAAAAAGCTCAACCTCTCACTCATACACTCTCGTGTCCAGGAATTCACGACGAAACTACCCCAGTACACTTTCGTTACAACCCTTCTAACAGTACGTTTTAAATATCCTTCCCTCTGGTTCGCCTCATCTCCCCTTCTCTCCATATATCCACGACCAGAATGAGGGTGGACCAACACACGACAACCAATCCCCTCCCCCACCTGAATTCCAACTTTACTTCACTCGTGGTACGAAAATCGATTGGTAAACCTCGCCAACATAAATTTTCCACGAGGAAACCGATCACAAAATGATTTACGAATACTTTCTCGCCATTCACAGTACGAAATAACTTTCTTGCTTGATCCTTAAAAAACGCGTACGTACTGGAGATTAATTACGATTTTTCTAATATAATCACACACGGAAATTCAAACCTCAATCATTTTTACTGACAGGCAGACGAACCGGAAGAAAATTGTCGTTACAGGAGAAAACTTTTTTTCGTTTTTACCATGAAAATTGACATTTCACACGATAAACATTGTCCGACGTTCAAGTTTGTCTGCGTTAAAAATCTTTCATACAAATGGGTTTTAAAATAATTGAATGACGCTGAGAAAAATAATGATTACGTTGAGGATCGTATGGACTAGCGTCCTTAAAACAAAGGGTGTCGGAAGATACGAAGGTTGATGGTTTCAGAGACGTGCTCAAATGATCGTCCTCGTTAGAAGGGCTTAGGGTTGAGAGGGTGAAAGCGATGTGCGGCCTGCGAACTTATCATCGAAATAACAAAGTTCCTACAAAACGAATGAGTACGTGAACGTTTAGGTAAATTTAACGATATTGAAAAAAAAACTTTTATTGCGAGAAAGGGAAAATGATGAATTTGCTTGATCCACTGTAATCGCGATGATCGAGAATTTGTTAAATCCAAAAAGCTCATTGGCAGAGAGGGGTTCGCGAAAAGTAAAATGTGTACGCTGACTAGGGTTGAGGAGTGACGAACCCTTCACGAGGGACTTGGTTGGAATAGCAAGTCCGTCATTTGTCTGGGATTAGCTCTCAATTGTTTTCGGCAATCCCCTCCCGACGGGGAGAATTAACATAAGCTCGGATGAAGGATGTAGTCGATGCAAAGAGGAAAACGAGAAGTATTAGAGTTTGGGAGTTCCTCGAAGAGAGAAAAGGGAAGCCTTCTAGATGTGGAGCTTCTGGAACGTTGCTTCATCTTAACCACGTCAGTCATTATTCAACCCTACGATCTAAAAACTTAATCATTGAGTCGATAAATTTAATGTCATACGATTTCATGATTCAAAGGCAAAGGAAAACACCGAGAATTTCCATTTCAACAGCCAAGAACTCATGAGGCTAATCATGTTAATTAAAATCCAAGAGGATGGTGATTAATATCATCTCCCCATTGTTCAAGAGGGTCTCGAGGATCCTTTACATTCTCCAGGACCTTCCCAATGTTTCATACTTGCCGGACTGATATGATTAAAGTAAACCAGTGGGCAGCTTGAGAAAGTATCAACGTTTGATTCGGATTCGTGTTCAAAAAGTATAATAATTAATATTGATGAAATTGGGAATTGGGTCAATGATATGATTTCCAACGAATATCCATTAAATCGTCCCGAAAACAATGTAGTGCTCGAAGAATAGTACGAACGTCAGAGTGAAAATGGTAAATGGGAGATTTATCAAGAACGACAAACACGTGGATGAGAGAAAATCGTCGACGTGAAATGACAGACATCGGTGAGAAGACGTCGGTTGCGGTGTACAAATAAAACCCATTACCCACTCCAATAAGAGAAGAAGCGAGGAGAAGGAGAAGGTAAGAACCCGGAAGACGTTTCCAACCCTTTTCTGTTCGCTTTCAGAATACGTCCCTCCCGGAAAATAAAGGACGAGTTTGAGAAACTGAGGAAGCAACGGTCGCTCGCTGGTTTCATGAAAGTCTCCGAACGACTTTTCTCAATGTGGTAACAAGAAGGAAAGGCAGGAAATAAGGGTGCCGGAGGAAAAATGAGGGTGCTTGGAGACGTCCATGACCTACCCTTACTACGTCGAGTCACTTCTCAACTCTTGAGAGGTCACACCAAGCTTTTCTCATCCCGTTTCTTCCTTCCCAAGAACACAGCAATTTTCACCCTCTTTTGTAAATACAGACACACTCAACACACAGAACGCAGATTCTTAAGAACCCTCTTTTCACCCTATACCACAGATTTCTTGGGGGAAGCCTCTGTCAACGTAGAATGAAGCAACTTTTATGAATGAACTCCCTGGGAATTCCCTACAAGGACTATTCGTATTTTCGATACGATAATCAGAATCACGTGCTTATGAATCCAATTAAAATCGCTAAAAACTCACCTCTACCACTTCTCCCGACGAATCTCAGATCGTTGAATTTGGCCACTTGGTTTTTCATCAACGCTGTTGAATTTCTCAACTCGGCGCAACAGTTCTCATCATTTCCGGCTCTGACAGTAACCAGCGTGCCATCACCCACATCCCCTAGTGCGACCACCTTGAAAGCGACAGGAAGGGTCTTGTTGGACCTCCAATGGGGCGGCAAAACGGTGCAGACGAGGTGTGGTGAGCCTGGACACACAAGGGCACATTAAATATTTTTTAAATTCTATCCGAACGCACTTTTATCTCAAAATGAAAGTGATCAAAACTTTTCAACTGATTTTGCAAACAATTCGATGAAACTGCCGAAATTTTTGATTTTTGTGAATCTTTGACTCACCAGTCTTTACCAGTTCACCAGGATGTTCACTGACAAAGTCCCCGAGAGTCCTTTCCGTGAGTATGTCACTGGTCATCTTGGTATAAGCATCCGCGAGCGGCGATACCCCGGACTCGGGTGATGCCGCAGCACCCGGAGCTGATGCACCGGTCAACTGCATCCTTGCACTACCTGTCGCGCTTCCGGAACCACCACCGCTCCCTGGACCACTGGATGATCTGGTGCCAGTGCCAGCACTTGCAGCCACCGTCGTTTCGTTGCCACTTCGAGTTCCGGTGTTGGTGATGGTTCCGGTTACGTTACCGGTTCCAGTCACCAACCTACCACCACTTATGAGACTTCCTGTCACACCTCCGCTACCAGCTATCGAGGCGATACCTCCAGAACCGTTGCACCGTCCGAATGTATCCATAGGCAGTCAGAGCATAGGGTGCAACATCACCTCCGCGTCCTATTCTCTCTTTTTCGTACAATCGTCATACACCTTTGAAAAATACTTTTCCCTCCTAAGCTTCCGACTCTTTGTCACAAAGTTCACAAAAGTCAAATTTTCCTCTTGCCCTGTCCACCGTGCACTTTAGTTCAATTTTTTAGCAGAAACTCTGCAGTTCATCAAAAAACTTCTAGTTGCGAAACGCCGAGTTACGAATCAGGCCCAGGTGACCTGACACTTTCACGTCCAGCATCCGGAAAGATTCAAAAATAGTAGAGCAAGAGTTGGTGCATCTTCATATCGCGACAGTCTTCAAAATACATCGACGTTTCTGTCCCTTTGACAATCACGGTTTTCTCTGCACGACACTTTCGTCACTGGCTTCTTCTTCGTCGCAATGTCTTTGCACTTTCTCGCGGATGAAGGAGACATCACGTTTCACGCTGCTCGAATCTTACGTCGAAACGTTCATCGTCGGACAGTCTTTTGCGACACAAGTTTTTTATTCCTTCGAGAAGAATCTTTTCAATACGAACAATCTGGGGTTTACGAGGTGCTGGAAAATAATGAATAAAGATTCTAAATGAAAAATATGAGGTGAGTAGTGGATTTGCCTGGCCAAAAATTTCGCAATATTTATTCGCTGTGTAATGGGCTAATTCTTTCTGGCTGCTGTCCAAATTTTCTTTTGTCAAACAACCCTGAATGGGAGCTTCCAAAATGAAGAGTCCCTGAACGTCGGAATTTTCTTACACGCGGAAGCGTTCGTTCTCGTTAGAGAAAAATTGATTGATCAGGTTCGCGAGGCAGATCTGCACCCGCGAAACATTATCAACGACTTTCCTCGAGCTGTTCGGTCCCGCAATCTTCCTTCTGATAATTAGAGAAAAAAAATGAAGCGGACACGAGCTTGAATTCGTTGGGACTATCGGGACTCGTGATGGAGGGTAATAAAGGTTTTGCAAGACTAACAAGCACGAAATGAGTGCGGTAAAAAAAGCAGAGAGGCCGAGAGAACGCGTCAGAGACTTTTTATACCAGCCGGTGCAGGCTTTCCCTCGCAGTCCATCTCTCTTTTTCATTCTCCTCGTCTTCGGCTACTATGTGACGTCAACGTTCATTCAGTAATTTTTGCGCTTGTCACCCCTCAGCCAGGGTGCTCGGAACGTGTGCTGATGCGACACGTTTTACGCTCGTTTCGCGAGGGTGTATGGAAAGAGGAGAGTGGAGCGTTGTAGTAAAAACGAGAAAGGGGAAAAACACGAGGACCCTGAATTCAAGCCGTTATAACAAGAAGAGTGTGTGAGTGAGAACTGGTGGGTTGGGAATAAAGAGAATAAGCGAAATAGAAGCTGAAGGGTAAAAACGGAGATGGAATGAGCGACAGAAAAAGAGTGAGGGTAAACGTTCGACGGATCGCGAATGGTGGGGTTAAAAAAATAGGGGAAAAACGTAGCGTACGGGGAATAGACAGCAGGGATAAACCCTGACACTACAGTCCCGAGGTCTCGCCGTCCACCCTCTTCCTACTACCCTCTGCAACAGCCTCCTACTCTACGCACGGATACCGCGTGTCAAACTCTCATGCACACGTGCTTTTCCTTTCTCGCTCTCGCTTTACGCTGCGACCACGTTGTGGCCTCGAAAAAAAATACGCGCTTTTATTCCATCTCATCAATGAACGAAACGCGACCCAATAACCGAATGTTTACGCACGTAGTCCGGTGTCTCCGTCATAAGGGAACCGATTATTTTCCGACGGCATTCTCAAACGTCGAATGTCTTCGCGATCAAGAAATTTCAAAATCTTTCCATCATTACTAATTATTATTTTCAATTTCATGCCGTTACTTCAATTTCGACTGCAATCCGTTAATCGAGAATACCGAAGCGTCGTGAGATCCTCACCGTCGGCCGACGGAGCTTTCCTACTAATTCCCCCGTCTTCCTCTCACCCTTGTCGCCTCTTGGAAAATACGACACCATTTTATTCTCAAACGAATCCCATTGGCTCAAGATACACGCACCTACGAAACGCCGCATCGCCGCGACGGCTAAGATGCTCGCTTAACTTTGCATTCAAATCTCTACCTTTCGCGAGTCACCCTCAGTTTCTTCGAACCGAGACTTTCCCCCTCAATCGCCCGGACCCTCGAAGGGAGGATTTTCTTTCTTATCAAGCCTGTAGAATTTTTTTTTCTCACTCGAGGGGGAAGAGATTTCAATCACGTAATCTAACGTTTCGTAACCCTGGAGCTACCTGCAGAGTGAACGATTTTTTACTCTGTTTTGAGAAAACTTTGCAAAAAAAACTGAGATTTGTGGAAATTGGAAAAAACTTCCAACCTTTTTTTACATTTCACGAACATCGATGGTTTTAGGGTCGAGGTTATAAACGTTAACTTGCAAAAGACCTACCCGCTGAACAACTTTGCAATTAATTCACCGAAGCCTCATCGGATTGCTCCATAAATAAAAATCCAAAGAGTTTAAACGTTCAGCAAATAAATTCACACGTTACTGGGCTCTGCAGACGCATATCCATCATCGTAAAAATGAAGCGATGTAGACACAATGATACAGCCACCACAAATATCCATTAATCATTTTATGATCGCGAACTTATTTGCACGCAGCACACTCACAAAAACACACATCACAGTTGGTCAGCCTCGATGGTTTCTCTCACGAGAAGCAAAAAATAACAGAATTGTCCGGATGATCTTCTTGACAGACTCGACACTCAATCGTGCGATGTCTTCAGTGACAGCGAGGCTTCATGTTCGATCGGTTGTCACAAAAGCTATTACTCCGTTATCTCGGAATGTCCGATGAGGCAACTAACTATAATTTTAGGTCGGTACGTGTGAGGCAACAGCCGTTGACGCACTGGTCCATGCCTACACACGCAGCACAGCAGCATCATCCCCTTCCCCTTCATTTTCCTTTCCCTCGTCCTCCGTTCCCGCTGCCTCAGCCCCTACTCCGCATTTCCTCATCCTCTACCTCTTGCTCTTCCACTACCTCTTCCTCATCCTCGCATCCCGTCTCCCCCCGCCCAGCCGGAACCGCAACCCCTTCCCCCTTGCCCCTCCCCCGCCAACTTTACTCACACACCAACTCCATTCCACAACGATGTTCTCTTCCTTTCTCTCTCTCACACTATTTACCATCTTTTTCCCACTTTAACCGACCTTTATCTCTTTATCGCGTTACATGCTACATTTTCCATTCACTGTTCAAGGCGATTGACGTACAATATGGAACAAAAATGGCCAATTTAAAATGAAGGACAAGCTGAAAAACAAATATCCCACGAGATGACAGAAAAGTCTTCGCGACCCTTGTGCGACGATAATACGATTTTTTTGTTGTTGTTTACTTATCGCACTGTTGCTCGTACCAACACATTTTGACTTTTCTTATAATTTCCCGTTGAATTCGTCGAGAACCTGCTGGCCATTGCTGCTTCGAAACGTGTTTAGAAATTCACGTGGCCAAAGTTCGCTATCTTTTCATTCGGGCTTTCTGTGACGACTGGAAACTCTGCTCCCCCGCATGCACGCGTATCCGTTGGTAACCTCTTTGTTCATTCGTAGTCGGACTGCTGCCGTCCCTTCAGTTTCGTTTTATCTTTTGACAACCCTTTTCCGATCACCGTGGCTTCATTCCCCATTCGGATAGATTTTTCGTCTTCGTACCAGGATTAGAGCCCCCTCGTTGCAGCGCCGACTGCTGCTGAAACACCCTTCAATCTCGACCGCTCGATCCAATCTGGCTTCGATTGTTTTCGGCTCATTCGGAATCTATACGCGATAATGTTATCAATTTCTCATGCGAGAATCGGACGCACCAACCTGAGGAAACATTCCTCGGTTTACAAAAGCAATGCGGAATGCGAGCCAGTTCGTTTGCCGTGAGATCAAAGCGGATTCTGAAGGCACGTCTGCCATAATTTATTCCAGCATCCCTGACCACATTTCCACAAGAAAATCAACTGGATCTTGAAGAATATATTTTTCCCCCTTTTGCAAACCTTCGGCAAGCCGAAAAAAAAAAAAACAAATGGAAAAATCGTGCAATTGTAATATTCATGATCGATTGATGTATTGAGGGTTGAAGGCGAAATAACACACTGAATAGAGAAATCAGAGACCTAGGTACAGAGCACCTGATGAGAGAGGATGCCAACTATCGGGGATATACAGTATTGACAAACGACCTAACGGAGAACGCCCAGCAGCTCGGCAAGCCCGGCATGCCCCATGCAGCTCGCGAACCGTCGCATTCGACGAGATTCGAATTATCTCTGTTGGAGCTTGTCAATGCAAATGCCGTAGCTACATTCAATTACCGCTCGTCACGCCTCGATCAACCAAGGCCTTCGACGATAGACGGCTGTAGCTGGTATGTTTCGGGATGCTTTCCACTATGACCCAAGTGCCTCACATGGCACTGCTTTATTGCAGTTATCCTTCGAAAGGATCACCACTGTCTTGGATGACAGTTCCTGCCGAGACGCGTGTCTTTATCGAGCAATTTTCTCAACGAACCTGTTCCAGGACTTGCTGACCTTGTCAGTCTGACTCAAAGATACCGAAGTTGGAAGAATAATCAACGGTAAAAAAGTGTTTCGATATTTCAATCCTTGGATTACTTCCATTGGGGTTTTTCAAGTTTCTATGAAATTTTATTAATGCGGAAAGGAAACGAGCGGTTAGAAGACTGTGACGTACCACTTGGATGTCTTTTCAGACAGTCGCAATGGCTCCACTGATTCCACTGGGAAGATTCACTTGGTTCACTAATACACTCAACTAAACAGATTCGTGTTTGTAGCGATTAATTCCATTGTCCAGGAAACGTTGCAGTAATTGCAAAGTTGTTCAAGTAATGTTTGGAAATGCCCATGAAACGAATTATTTTTATTGAGGCGAGGCTGAAAGCGAGACTTACGTTTCGAGGCTTTGAAATTTAGTCGATAAAAGTTTAATAATCAGCAAAAAAGAAGGTACGGGTAAAAATCTTTGGATGGCAAACAACAAGGAATGCTAATGAAAAGGGGAGTCAACGTTGGTCTCGTGAGTACTGGCTACGTTTTATCCACACTTGTTCTTCAGACTTGTTCGTCTTTTACCTCTCCGCTAACCACCGCCATCATGACCACCACCACCACCACCACCACCACCGTTGCCGCTGCTACCAAGACCGCCTTTCTCTTTCGGGCTTTCTTCTGGCCTTCTCTCTTGTTTTCCTTATCCTGGCCGTTTCTTCCACTCGTCCTGGTGCTGCTATTTCTCAACCGCCTACTTTTTTTCTCCATCTCTTCATCTACTGGTCGCTTGGCTCTTTATGTGTGTTTGCAGAAAAAAGTGTATGCTTAAGGGCGAAATATAGAGCTAGACATCGCACGAAATCGTTCTTTCCCCTTACGCGGGTTCCCGAGCTTTCCCACCCGCTTCACTGGCTACAAACATCATCCCCACCAACCAACTCCACCACCGAGAAGCCAAAAGGGTTGTGAACAACCTGGAAGGGGTACTGGCCGGCTGGCTGCTATTACACTAGTAGGGGAAACATGTGTACCACGTAGCCTTGATTACACGCGAGCTTGTAAAAATTATTATCATCGTCACGAGGCCTAACCTCACACTACATTATACATTGGCCAAACATCGCCAGCCCCTCGGTGAGAGTTTGGCTTATTTCGCTGTTTTTCATCCCGTTGTTCTGTTGGATAATTATTCCATGATTTTTCGTGTTTTCCAATCGTATTTTTTTCTCCGTGCCATACAAATGATCGCGTCGATTTCCCTGATT
This sequence comes from Hyposoter didymator, assembly GCA_037952995.1. NCBI lineage: Eukaryota > Metazoa > Arthropoda > Insecta > Hymenoptera > Ichneumonidae > Hyposoter > Hyposoter didymator. The sequence continues at coordinate 9,434,870 of JBAJMU010000004.1, forward strand.
GCAGGTCATTTGGGACTGAGTTGTGAAGTATTAGTGCACATGGAAAAGTAGAGGAAAAAGGTGCAAATTCGTTCTATTACAAAAAAAGTTCCAACCAGCACCAAGAGCTGTTCGCAAGGGCTGAAAAATCGAAAAATCTATTTTCTCATAAATTTTACTGTTCCTTAGTTCTTGAATGAGTGACTAGTTCTCTAAATGTTTCTTTTTCTTTGGTTTTGGAAATGCGTGGAAATAAAAGTCGCCGTGTTCCTGGGCCTCCATCAACACCGTTTCATCCATCGGTTTTCTCGTCGATTCTCATCCGCTGCCCGGCGAGACTCGGTTTTACTCTCGCTTGATCTCTGGCTCGACCATGTGGCCGATCTTTTTTTTTTTTTTTTTTTTNTGCGGCAGTCAAAGAGGATTTCCAGCACGGTGGACTGATGTGTCAGCATACTGTGTCCGCCGACCGTCGGTAAGCCCAGCAGGGAGTGGACCGCGCCGACGACCACCACTAACATCACCACCACTCGATTGGGATGAAATCGTCGTTAACTTTTTTTTATCACGCTCTTACCGACTCATCTCTGCTTAGATTTTTAAAAAGAATATATTGAGCTAAATATCGATCTGCGGGGATCTTGGGATTGTTCTACGAAATGACTCGAGCACTTTGGACTTTGCTTACGATTTTTCAATGATTTTTAAGGATTTTCAAGATTGAAACGAGCTGCAGTTACTTTTTGATCGATTCGTTTGGCTCCGATCTATTTTATTGTTAATTACGTTATATTTATAGCACCTTCAGAATCCACTTGGTTCTCAAAGACTTCTAGACTTGTTGGAATTCTTGGCCTCCTGTCGAGACCAATGATCCCTCAATTACAACAGAATCATCTTGATCCAAGTTGGCAGAACTTGAGAAGAAGAGAGATGGGGTTGACTATTAGGAAATTGTTTTGTGAATTGACTCTTTCGAGGTAGTAACAGAGCCAACCTCTCTGACAACCGAATTCAGACTAGTGGTGAACCTGGATACAACCACCGTGGCCGCCCTTAGCATGGTCGCTGAGAAACCAGGGCTTTCCCGGTTTTGGGTCGAAGTGGGGCTAACCACAAAATCGCGGAGGCAAGATGGCAAAAGTAAGCGACGGCGCGGAACGTCGTCGGAGGAGGCGTCTCGCTTCTTGCCTGGCCAGCCTCCCCACCAACGGCGCATCATCTTCTTCATCGTTCCCTCTTTTCTCACCAGCCCCTGAAATGTCGGATTTTCTGAGGTAACGCTCACGGAAACGCATTGCATTGCAAATTATTATGCGACGATTGAATCTCTCAAGAGATTTTTCTATTAATTACTTTGGCAGCCAATCGTCATTGATAAAATTTAAAATTCACAAAATTTATCGTCATTTTTGATCACCGAAATATTCCATGGAAAAATAACTAGCCAATGAATTCCTTGGTCCATCATATGTTCAAAAAACAGTAAAAACATGATACACCGAATGGTTAGCATGTGGTTTGGTGATAGTCTGGAGGTTTGTGGAGAGGTTGCCGCTTGGGAGAGGCAAGGGGGCGTGCGGTTTGGGGGTTGGTTCCAGACGCCGTCGTGGTTCGAATTGAGCGAGACAGTGGAGAAAGTAGAGGAGGATGGAACGAATTCACGAACGCGTATAAGACGTATTTACAATTTATACAAAATTGTCATTCCATCGCGAAAATTTTAAACGTTTTTGACAAAACGAAAATCTAACAAAAAATTCGATTGTCAAATACGAAAAATGAAAATTTGATATTAATGGTAAACGATTATTCGAAGATCCATAAAATGCTGATAGACCAAACAATTTTCCAGCTCGACGTTTCGTATCGACCGACGGCAAAGTTTTTCCTCGCCCCTGGATCCTAACCATTTTTCCAACAGATGGCGTTACTCGTGCTGTCGTTTCGAGTCTCGTTCAATCGCCAAATAGAAATCTCCGATGTAGACGGCAACACTAAGTTACGCAGTTAAATCAAGAACGACGCTTTCCAAGTGAAAACTTATCAATTATTAAAAATCATTCAGGAAGAAAAAAGGGATTACACAGTTTTCTTGGCACTTTGTACTTGAGCAGGAGGCTCCAACTTTTTTTTTAGATCGAAGCCAGAACAAATAAACAATTTGCAAAGTTTGGTAAGCCCACAAAAATGCTGAATTTCGAAAATAGATGTGAATTGTTGTCTGTAAATGAATATGTCGAATTCGGTGCAATAATTAAATCATGAAGCTCTAATGAGAAACGATTTTCCTTCCAACTATTATTAAACGAAATGAATGATTAATGAGTTAAAAAGTGGAGTCTGATTGTGAATCCGAAGAATCTGCATTCACGTAAATGAATGAATGGCAAAAATGCGAATGTTCCATAGTTATCGAGGTTTCATTGAAAATACAATTTATTTGCTTCTGCGTGGAAATCATTGGTGCGGTGAAGCTCACGCTTGATTAAAATTGCAATGGGTAATTTGTCGGTCGATTTTGATTGAAATGAACGCACAAAGAATATTGAAGCTCGTCAATTAGATCGACGGGGGTTGATATCGATCATTTGTGGACGATTATTGTACAGAGTAGATCGCGAAATATCGGAAAAAAGGAAATTTAACTGATTCGCATAAAAAATGGTGAATTGAGAAGATGAAGGAGCGATTGGGAAAAGGTGGAAAGAGAGGGAGAGAAATTCTGGTTGCCTGACTCGTGTGTGCTCCGTTTGAACGGTGGCGTCCGTGCAACCCGATGAACGCGTCACCATAGCGACCGGCGGTTGTTTTGTTATTGCGCGGAGGAGAGCAGGGCGGAGGTCGGAGGGCAACAGGGGTCACACGCACACATCGCGAAAGAAGGAGCATAGGGTGTTTGAAGCCTCGACCAGCAGCGGCAAGGGGCGAACGGGGAGGGGAAGGGGGTGTATGACAACAGGAGAAAGGGTGGCCGCAACCACACTCTCCGGTCGAAAAACACATTCGCTCGTACTCGCCTCCGGAAAAGCCATCTCTCCCCCATGCCTCGTACTCCTAATGAGAGTTCGATAAAGCGAATGTTACGAGAGTTTAGCATCCACCGCGTATCTTTTCCGTGTTTTTTTTTTTTTTTTTTTTTCATATACTGATTTTTCGATGTTGTACACCGTGTGGCAGGCCAGAGAGGAAAGCCACCGCTAGGATTTGGCAAAACGATACACCATCCGTTACACTCATCACCGAAAAGTTGAAGCCATAAATTTTCCGATCTTTTCCAAGAAAGATGGAAAAGTCATGACTTGAGATTTTCATTTTTTCGTTTTTTCATTCATAGCTCTGTTACGAAGAGAACAATTTTCTTTTGTCTGCAGCGAAATGAAAATGATTAGTCGAGTGAATGTGACACTCTCGTCGTATTTTTACCGCTTTTTTCCAAAATCGCGAATAATTTTAGTTGGCTCGGTGTGAACCTGAAAAAGTTTGACATTCAAGCCAGAATTATGGAGATGGGAAACTGTCTATTGGACCACTCGAGCTGGTGAGACAAGTAGAGGAAAATAAAAAAAGGAGGAAAACTTGAAATACAGAGAAACGGAGCACCCTCCGGATGGGCCGCAACCGGAAGTCACCGGAAAGTCCCTATCAACGCGTCGGGATCTTTGCGTCGTCAGCTTAACCAGAGGAACAAATAGAGAAACGTGTATAAAGGGATTCGGAGTGAGGGCGAGGCAGGAAAGGAGACGGAGAAAGGAGAAAGAATTGCAAGGAGCTCGAGTGCGGAGGGCGTTGTAACGATTTGTGGTGAATGAATTGATCCAAGAAAACAATCAAACCTTATACTCCTCTTTCTGAGTACTCGCAAAACATTTACAATCAAAGTTTTTCTCATGCCAAGTTTTACTCGACACGCGCTCTCGGAAATCCCAGTCGTTGAGTTCGATCAATTTCCATAGATTTTCGAAATACTTTGTGTCACAAAAAGCGAAAAAAAAACACGCACCACTTGTCCCTAACGGAAGCTTTTGTGAAACTCGAGCAATTACCAATCGAGCAACGTTGCAACTTGAAGAGTGTGTTTTGTTTTTGTTCTCGTCTTCCTTGATTCCAACGACGAACGAGAACGTGTAAAAAGAGTCCGATCACGTTGGAGCATAAGTTAGCGATACAGGGTGGAAACCTTTGGCCGTGTAATTACAGGGTGCTTGATGATAGAGTCTGTGGAAGAATCCCAGAGAGGCAAAGTTGAATGAGCTGGCCAGATGTGGAGGTTGAACGCAGCGTTTCTGATGCACGTCACTCGTTCAAAGAACCTGCTTGAGTGGACAGATATCGGAGACGCTAGATATACTTGCATGTTCTCTGTAGAAACGAGCCGGTCGATTACTTCAGATGGTAGTGTATATTTGAGCCTGTAATGACCGACTAAGTGGCCTCACCTGTGCGATACATTTCTGCCACTTCTGTTGTGCCTTTAATCCTAGAATTTACATTACGAAGGTTCTAGGAGCTTGAAAATCATTGGAAAAAAAAGTAATTTGAAAAAGTTAAAACAAAATCCGTAAAAAAAAAACTCTTTTTATTAATTGCATTTAAAGTTTTAATTACACACAATGTTTGGGTCAAAAATTCTCATAATGTTGATACATTGAAGGGTGTCATTTCTTTTGTCTTTCAAACTTTTCAACGGAATTGATCAATTAAGGGCAAAAGGGCATTCGAGCTGTGTCTCCGGTTAAACGTTTAGATCCGGTCCGAGTAAACCAGGCGTTAACCCTCGAGCTTGTATGTTGTATTATCGTGAAGGGGGAGAAACTTATCGGTCATGTCGAACTTAAACGTTGTTTTGGGAAAGGGGAAATACTCCTGAGCAGCTCGGTATCCGTTGCACCTGGCTTCACCTCTGGCCTAAGTTCCACCCTTTGCTGATACTAATTCGTCCTCGTTCAAGCCCTCGTGCCCCGTGCCATGAAAATTTGTACAGCAGTGCACCGGACTAGCCCCGCTGCTTAATTTACATTCACGAGGCTCCACGGGCCGGCACAGATCGGCTAATTACCGGTTAACCGGTTGGCCGCACTCGGTATACTATTAAGAGGAGGAGGAGGAGGAGGAGCAGGAGGTGGAGGTCTATGCCCGGCGACGGCCAGCCACTGCCAGACACCACGCAATGCGCTCGTTTCACGCTCTTGCGACGACCATTGTGAGCACTCGTGAGAACGATAAAGACTTTTTTTTATTGTGTCCTAAAGTTCATCGAGTAACACGCAAAATTGGGCTTTCAAGATTGATCTTTTTATTTTTTATTTTTTCAGCCCAACTGCGGGTATTGACGTTATAATGAGAATGAATGCGTCCTGGAAAACGCTAATTAAAATAATGCCCATGTGAGAATTTCTGAAATGATTTATTTTCATTAAAATGTCGATTCGAAAATATATTTGCTGAGCTCCTTAAGAAATGTGAACTGAGTCAAGCGCGACACGATTTTTTCATTAGATCTGCTGGAAAGAACCGATAATCATGCTGACATTGAGATATTTGTTAGGCCGCGGGATGTTGAGGCTGAGCGTAACGCGGAGGGAAGGTAAAAAGCGTTAAAAATGGTGTCCTAGCCTTTAGAGGCTAAAGTCTATAACTTGGGAGTAAAAAAAATCGTTAAAAAGCTGAGTTAACGTGGGTAATACTATCACACAAATGGGAAGCATCAAATAGGGGTATATATCTTTGGAGTCTCCGGGCATTGGAGTTGGTGGCACCACCAGCACCCTAACCGCGGTTCGGGCGTGGAACGGCCAGTGGGTATTAACTAAAAACCGAACCACCGAGGCAGAGTCGCTATGCTTTAGCACGTATACTCGGCAGTGGCACACCGCGTTCGGTCAAGCCTGGTGTTGCGCGAGTGGAGTATGAGGTAGAGGAAAAGTGAGAGCGCGGGGAGAGGGTGGCAGGGATGGTGAGGTGAGGGTTGGAGTTGAGCTAGTCGCGAGAAGAGGTGAAGAGCGAGGAGAGGGTTGAATCGCAGATCGCAAAGGGGGAGTTGAAAGTAAACTGGACGAGGGGTAGTCGCGGAAGGTAGAGTGGTCGGAGGATCACCGTTGTGGACTCGATGAGGTTGAGTAGAGGGCTGGTAGAACACTATGACAAGTCCTGCGTGCACCCGAACCTCGTCGTTTCAACGTACGAACGATCGGTGCTAGTCGCGGGTTCGTATAAGTGTACAGTGTAAACGGGGGCCACAGCGAAGAGGGGCAAAGGGTGGAGCTGTACTGTCCACTACCCAACTTGAGCCTCGCGAGTGAAAGTGCGAGGGAGACGCAGTCCGAACGGTTTGAAAAGGGAGTTGGGTAGAAAGGGGAATGGGTGGGGCTCTACGGGGGTGGAAAATGCCCACCCTGTCCATCATCCCCTCGTATAGAGCTCGGCGTCGGTGGTAACCGAGCGTCCTGCTCGCCTCATTTTGTCAGGCCAGGCAACCGGAGGTCTCGCTAGCATCGCCAGCGTTGACCCGAGTGAGAAAGACCTATGTACACACAGTCGAGGCCTCGAAAGGGGTGTATTTTCTCTCTTCCTCGCTGTGTACAGTCTACAGGCCGCCAGTGCATGCATCCACCAACCAAGCTTGTAGAACATAGTCTATCCAGCTGGCTGGGTTGTATCACAAAGAGAGACAATGCCCATGAACACTCCATTCTGTCTGGTGGGCTTATAGGGTTGATGGAATCCTGCGTCGGGGATGATGCAGATGATGGGAATTGCGAGTAAAAAAAAAGAACTCGGCCCGATGGTCTGGATAATACAAAAAAATCACTTGTTTCTAGACACATGTGATGTCAGCACGATCAACGATTACATGTTGCGACTGAGCAGTTGTCATTGATTTTACATTTTTCTTTCCGCATCAAATTCATTTTTTCTAGTTTACAAAAGAATCATAATTTAGCTTCTCTAATTGACCGATGGCTCACTCAGGAAAAGTGCAGAGTTGCTACTGCTACCATTTACTCATTTTCACCGTTTCAACTTCCAACAACAACCTCGCACAGTTTCCGTGCACTACTCATCTAATGGATTCCATCATTAGCTAATCCTTTATGGATTCGCAATCTCAATTAATCCGACCATATATATGAAGATTTGCGCAGAAACCAGAGTAACCAGCATGGATGAAAAAAGAATAAAGTACATTGGAGTGACACGAAAAAGTGGTCCTGTCCCGAGTCACCTTACCGTAAATTTGGGTCTAGTTGTATAACAAATAATTTTGGCGTGGACGAGCGTGTCAGTAAAGGATGAAATGTACAAGGTAGTGAGGCAGGGGAAAGGACACAGAGAAAGAGAGAAAGAGAGAGAGAGAGAGAGAGAGAGAGAGAGAGAGGATCGCGCTTGGCGACCTCGAGAGCTCGCACGAACATCAGTCACTTTGGTATGTGTACTTTGAGTATAGGATGAATATATCTGGTCGCGTAGTGAGAGGAGAGTCGGAGCCAGCATTTCGCGGTGTTCGGGGCGTCGGGGGTGGTTCACCATAGTGTACCACGGGTACGAAAATTCCGGGGGTAGGATGAGGTAGTGGGAATGGGTTGAGGGAGGTAAAAGAAGGGTTGGCTGGGATGGGGTGAAGGAGGAGGGCATAGGTCGGGGAAAAGGGTGCTGGTGCACGGGGGGAAGTCGGGCAGGCGGGCAGCCAGCGGTACGACGAGTGGGTGGCCGCGGGCAGCGACGGTGAGGGTATTTGTTGGCGCGAGTGGCTAGCCAGTCGGATTACCACCATGCGGGGTTAGCAGCGAGTAGAGAGAAAGAGCCCAACGTTGGTGATGCGGTGTTGGAGAGAATCCGCGGGTGAGTAAATGTGGGAGCAGTTGTATGAGAGTTGTCCGAATGTGGAGCCCAACATGGCAAAGAGTGAGATGAAAAGTTGGTTCGTAGGCAAGCCCAGCGTGGCCGCTAGGGGTTGCCAGAGTTAGCTAGGTCTCTGATAGAAAGTAGGATAGATATATGGATGCAGCAGGGACGACGGGAAAAGCGCGAGGTGGCGAGTGACGCGCTACGCGGCAGGAGCGCTGGATCACGAACCACTGGACCGACATACAGTGCCACTCGACGAAAAATATAGCCAGTATAGCGCAAAAGGGATGCGAGAGGATGAGGAAGAGGTGGAGAGGAGTGTTGGTTGGTGAGGAAGAGGCGAGCAACCGCCGCTGGTAAAATTTACACGCATCACGAGGGTCCGCTCGGTCACTCGTCCTGCTGAATGCCGTCGGTTAAAAGAGCATCGCTAATGGCCCTGCTTGGTTATTTTGTGGATTTTTATAATACGGACAGGACGCTCTTTCCACTAGTTCCCTCTTCCCATCAACCAGACTTCGTTTTTCTGTTCATTTGTACTGGAACACGCTACTTTTTCATGTTTCCTCTCCATACTTCCATCACTTCTAGTTCCGTCACATTTTTTTCACAGTTTCTCATTGATTTTACGCTTTTATCGAAGTGCAAATGTCAAAAGCATTCTCCGATCTAAAATGAGGCACGTGGATAGAAATTTCCAATCAAAAGTATAAGGCAAAAGCTTTATTCGTCGGACTAATAAAAATAAAATGAAATTGCGATGCTTGGCAGATACAAAGTCACCCACCGATAAATCTTAAAATAAGAGAAACTTGGTTACCACATTTTTTCGCTACCATTTTCTTTACCAAAGCCGTGACCATTTTTCACGTAATTTCAATGTCGTACCACGTGCGTAATATGGCCGATAGGTCCGGCATATAGAGTGCACATACCGTGCAAACAAAGAAAGGACCATAGGAACTGGAACTGAACAAAAAGATGTGGTTGGAGGTAGCTACATGAAACCAACCTCATCAAACGACCACGACCTGGGCTCATACGCTTCAGCGGAAAGGTCGCAAGGGCGAATGAGCAGATAGACAGAGAGCTTTCGTTTAAGTGAAACAGAGAGAAGTAGAAACAGAAAGAGAAAGAAAGAGTGAGAGTGTGTGCGAGAGAGAAATCGAGAGTGAGAGAGGAAATGGGAAAGCATCGAGAGACTGCTGGCAGTGGCTCAGCGCACTCCGCAAATTTTCACCCCCTACAGTTCGTTTTTGCTCGGCATCCAACGGCACCCCGGCCACTGTACCGCCAGATCAATGGGGGTTGCTAACACGCATAGGTATATGTGTCCGCGAACAAACTCAACCAACGAATGGATGAACGAAGCTATAGATGGGCGAACTCCGAGCTCGCTTGCCTCACCGTTGCAGGCTCGGCATGTACAGCTTTGGTTTGGTGGTGCGAGGCACAGTATCGTATGATTCAGGATATGCTCAAGTTTTTCGCTAAACTTCCGGAAACTTCGATCTTTTCGTATTGATACTTTAATCTTTAACCACGAAACTTCATTTTTTCAACATCCCATGAAGGAAACGTGACAATATTCGGCCTGACCTGAATAAATGACGTGGTTCAAAGCGGTTTTTACTTTCAAGCAGCTTTTGACCTTGAAGGGAGTTGCTATGCTCATTTTTGAAGGCCAATTTGTGTGTTTGAAAGGTAATTCAATGATTTCATTCAGTTGGAAACAGGGAGGATTGTCTGCAGCAATCTTCAGCTGCAAAGTGCATGATCTGGTTCTGGCTAGCGAATGCCACGATCGCCAATCCTAATTCAGCTCCTTGTTACAAGAATAGTATCTCTGGTGGCTAGCGACAACGTACACCGGTGCTCTCTGGGATCGCGATCCAATCGCCGTTCCGATTCAGCGACTCGTAAAACAATACGCGGCTGATTACTCGATAACTCTTGTGGAGGAAGCGACGTAAAGGGGAAGGGGCAGATGGCAGCGGCGGAGAGGGCGCGCGGGGAAAAGAGAGGCTGGCAACGCTAGAGCTGCTATAATCTCTACCCAAACCTCCTCCCCCAATCTCGCTATCTCATTCTGGCCTGCTTCTGTATTGCGATCGCTCGCCAGGTTTTGCGATTCATAGGCAACGGAATTACCGATTCACGCGCCACTGAAGCCGCTCCGTTCGCCTACACGCATACCACTCTTCTATATCTATATAGTTGAATTTGCGTACAGGGGTGGTAAAGGGTGTATAACACGATAGAAAGCTCGCGCTCGACGATATACTGAAATTCACAGGATAGTGTTGAGCGAAGCACACAGGCCAATGCTAATCGCGTTCGCTCCAATATCCTTATCGAGCCTATCGAATTATCCTCTATCACGCTTTCCATCGTAAAATCTAACGCGCTTTTTCCATACATATCAAATTTAAAAAAACATTATTCCACCCATCACTTTTCTGCGCCATATAATTATCAGCTCAAACAATCGTGCGAATATCTATTGAAAAAATTCAATGATTTTTAAAAATTATCGTAAAAGGCACAGAAGGGAAGAGACGCCAGTCAATTTTGACGAGTTTTTTTTTTTTTTTTCAAGTCTACATTCGAAGATTACGTGATACGAACGGATTGTCACGACGTTGTCCATTGTTATGGTCACCAAGAGTTAACGAGGAAGAACTTTTTCAGGAAATTTCAACGTGTGCCGATGAATAATGCAAATTAACTATCGAGCGATCGTTTCCGGATTATTTTTATAAATAACACGCGTTCGCGTCGTCATGGGGTTCAGTAAAATTTGTTTAAAGCTGATATGAGGTTTGTTCGATGACAAAGATTTAAGTGGATGTCAGAGTTTCTCAATATGCTTTAGAAACATTTTACATTTTATGAAAAAAAAAGTAAGAGCGTGTTCCTTGAAAGGCAAGAACATCTGCCAGGTATATCACTCCCTCCGACCTGGCAATGTCCGCGTTAAATGAGGTGAACATCGATGCGCAGGACAATGATTTCACGGGACACATGGGAAGGCGAATTCGAGGCTGGCCAGAAGATTTCAAGCGATTACTCAATTTTTTCCGTTCCTTCTTTTCATTGTTTTCGCTTGATCTTCGTTTTTTTTTATTTCGTTTTTCCGCTGTTTTTTGTTCGGTGTGGAAAATTGAGACGAGAAAATAAAAATGGGAGGGGGAAGGGCGGTCCAGACCGGAAGAGAAGAACAAAAAAATTTGCCCCACAGACTGGCCAGCAATCGCGTATTCCCGATTCCGCAAACGCGGAGGAAAAAAAAAAGATGAAAAAAAAAAACGAGCAGAAAGGAAACTACGAGATCGTAGGAAGAATGGACTTTCGCGCTCGAGCAAACGAGTGATGATTCCCGCTGAGAGATTGGGAGGATCAGTTGCTGAGGATGCGGCGACTAATCTTTCCCGGGACATGAAATGGTAATCTTCCCTGGACCCCAACTTTTTTCTCTTCTTCTCTTTCTCTCGCCCTTCGCTCCAGTCTCAATATCACGTGCCCTTCCACCAGTCCGTGTAATATTTCTTGAGATCGCCCTACGTGCTTCGTCAGATTTGCGGCAGATGGCGTAACTGGTACTGGCTGCTGCAGAAGATTCAATTTTTGGGAGAAACGTCAGCTCCCTTCGATTTCCTTCGCTGTTTATTTTTTATTTTTCAACAATTTTCCATGGATCGTTTCCCCGTTGAAATTTTAACTCAAGATTCATTCCTACAAAATATTGATCAATTCAAAAATTCAAACCGGTCGTTAATCATTTTTAAAATTTTGGCCGAACGAAAAAATTCATTCATATGAAGTATCGACTCACAACGAAGAGGAAAATGAGGTTTTCGAAAATGGTCTCTCGTTAAGTTCGTAATAAATTAAAAACAATTACTATTTTACTAAACTTCAAAAATCAAACTTACAGAATAAACGGTAACGGAGCAAACAGTTTGGAGAATAGAGAGACGAGGATGTACTCTCGGTTGGTCTTTGTTATTCACCGCGGTAGACAGAGAATCTTACTAAAGAGGCCGAACAAACAGATTATCTACGGCTCGCCAATTCAGGAGGCACGGTGTATCACTTACCGAAAATCTTCGTACAAATCCGATTTAAAGAAGACCTCTCGAAATCTCTCGAAGGATGTCAGTTTTGTGTTTGCACAAATACGTGAGCGCATGAAATCGTTTAATCCCTTTTGCTCTAAATCCCAAAGTAAATCCAGTGCGATAAACTGCTTTTAATATAAACAAACTTTTGTGTCTATAAAATTTGACTGACTTCATCATTCTGGCCAGGTGATGAAATATTTTTTTTTCGCAGCAGGCTTGAGAGTTCGAAAAATACTGCATCGTCAAAATTTATTTTAGAAATCTTGAAATAAACCGAATGATTTTTTCTATTTTCACACACATTGGCATTTGCAGTTCCATTTAATTTTTTTTCCGTGCCTGGTGAGCCGGAGACATTTTTTTTGTCAGCTTCAGTCGCTTTTGTTGGTCGGGACATAATTTTTTTCGAGTTTGCTACACTCGACGTTTTATTTTGTGATCCCAATGAAAATAAACTCGAGAGGATGGACGATGCGAGGTGTGAGATTTTTTCGAGCTCCTCATACGATACATTCATGAGGCTTGTGTGTTGTAGACGCTGAGAGGAGGGAAAAAAAGTCGATTGACAAAATGGATAATCCTTGGCTGATTTTGAGCCCGCGTAGCGTTTCATCTCGTCCTTTCAATTCTCCTCGTGCCTTCCCCAGTCTCCTGCCCTTCTATTTTGATTTTTCTTTCTCCGACAAGAAGACGTGTAATGGTATACCAGAAAAAAAAATGAATAGGCGCACTCGATACTTGCGCAAACACTGGTCCATGTTTATCCTCTTAGCAGGATGAAAAAAAAAGGTTTCAGAAGCCTTGAGGCGAACCGATTCTGGTTTATCTGACAGTCTTTCTTTTCGTATTTGTTTATTTTCTATTTTGTCATCTTATGCTCTCGGGTGTTCTGCTTTGTGTGCATTTCGAATTACAGAGGATCGTCTTAGCGTAAGAAGAGCCTTGTCACTACTTTCTCAAAATTGCGTCACCGGTGGATAATATTTTGAGGACATGACTAATTTTTAACGTCCCATCGTAACTTTACTCACTTGAGCGAACCGAACCAAGTCTCCGACATAAAGCTGGATAATTGTACTAACAAAAGGGACTTGCGAGAGAGCCTGAAAGCATGGACAACGATATTCCTTTACCCTCGTGTATTCCATCGACATATATCTATATTTTATATTATGGGGTTAAGGGGTATATTCTACTCTCGACATTATTGGGAATGGCTCATCAGAACAGTATTGGATGGCGAAAATCAGCCTGGATAGAGAAGAGAAGCATGGTGACTATATTGCCTCATTAATGTCTCCTCTTTGCTAGTAGTGGTGGCTACCAGTTCGACCTATATCCAGCGTTTCTGCCCATCCAACGATATCACAACCCTATCTTCGTAGCTGGCGAAATTGGAGCCTCGAAATGAGCGGCGGGGCAATGGCAAGGAAGGGTAAAGGGTCGCGGCTCGCTTCGTGGCCAAATCCTAAGTAAGGTCACCCAAGGACAATTTCCGGTCGCCATCTTGGATCAAAGACGTTCACTCACGAGCAACAGTTCGACCATAAGGGAAGCTTTTCCGTTGCAAAACGACCAAGATAACTGCTTGAGAAAATTAACTCACGTGTCGGAAACTGCTGCTTTGTAAAGCGAATAGCTTTTACTTGATTGGAACTTAGATTATTGCTGAGAAAATCATTTCAAGTCCCCGAGTCATTGTTTCAACGTGGAGCAAAATCAATGATTGCAAAAAATGAATTTTTCAAACTCGATTTTTTTTTCGAGGCTAGAAATTACTAGAATTTACGAATTTAAAGGAAAAGCGAGTGAATTTATTGTTATTCACAAAAGTCCATGATTATTCGGTTGAAATGACAATCTCTGATACAATTCTCGAGAGCCTCGAGTTCGAAAGATCTGTGAATTGTAATTGACAACGTTTCCAAGTCGTAGAACACATTTCACCCCTTTCTCTTGAGTGCGCAAGGGATCATGGTCGTTTGAATCTTTGCTAACGGATTTGTAATTCTCGGTGACGGTGACGACAACGATTCGTGAATTCTTCCCCCTCGTAAGATCCAGTTTGGTGTTAATTCCGATAGAGTCTTCTCGGCTTTAACAACCTTCTGACTTTATGAATGTTTATTATGACCGACCCTTGAGGTCGTTTTTGTGCAATCCCTTCAAGTTCACTTGTTCGATGTTTAATATAATGTTAAAAAATCGGAAATCCACAGGATCGGAACGATTTGATGAAAAATAACGAAACACTATCCATTTTATTGGACGACGAGCAATCACGACGACTTTCGTCTCGCTACTCAAGTGCCTTTTCACTATTTCACTCTCCTTCCATCGCTGGTTACTCTATTGCGATGTGGAAAAGGAATTAGTGGCACACGCAGTCGCGAGTTTGGATTCCGAGAGAGGGCATTTGATCAATTATCGTTTCGCAGTGACGAAGGTCGTCACTCGACACAAAGAATTCAATATATTGCGTGTTGAAGTGGATGTCAAGTTCGACAATCAGTCAAAAGTGTGAAATTTGTCAAGGGACTATTGGACGAATCACTCATCAATGAAAAGACGACAATAAAGAGATTTTGTCCGAGGTTGTGATGATTGATTAACGATCAGTAGAAAATGCCTTATTTTTATGAAAAGCGAGAGAAACGCGCAAGCGGTAGCAGTGGACAACAAAAAGCATGCAGAGTTGGAAATATCTCCGGCACGATTTTGGCTTGAAAACGTCGGTAATTATTTCTGTTTGATCTGTGAACGCGTGCGTGAGTTTTACAATTGACTATAGCGAATGGCCGCGCTGTTAAAATCCTCCATTTATAAATCAATCGAAAGCGCTCGATCCTCGTTCACGCAGGTCCAAATATTCCGATGCAAAAAGTAATTTCCTTTGCGTAAAAATTTAACCGGGTAATAAAATGAAAAAATCGAACTTGTTATTCGCGATACGCGGACGGTCGTGCGTGTGAAGGAAATTTCGCATTGTTTTCAGCAAAAATTGTAGGTTTTCCGTTCTAAGGGTTTACACGAGAGAAATCGTATTATTTATACGCAGAAATGGAAGAAAAGGAGCAGCGAGTGCGGCTTGGTTTACTGGAGAATTTCGAAACTCCGGCTTACCAATAACCAGTGGAAAATCGGGTTGAACCGAAACGTTGTCCCCGTATACGGTCCTTAATTCGAGTCAAGATTACAAATTGATTCCGTAGCAGTCTGTATATGAATCAGGCGTCACGTGTTCAGGACGCACCCCTCTGGACACGTACCAATACAAGTAATCGTAACAGCGATATATATATACATGTTCGGCATTACTAGAGGACCGTGTGCACATGCGTTCTCTCCTCTCCTCTGATGGCAGTGGTCAGGGGGGTTTGCATGGCACGGAGAGGTCTATACATTCAACCCCCGAATATAAGCTGCGTTATTCCGTGTACCTTGGCTCTCTCCTGCTCCGTCCTTCTACCACAATATCGTAGTGCAGTTTCGATGCAAAGTTTTCATCGATTCCAACCTATAATATTCCTCCGATTCACTTTTTTGTTATTTTCTTTTTCTACGTCGTATTTCTGTATTGATCACTTTGTTTTGCTTTCACATTTCGTTGGAGATTTCGGCTGAAGCTGCTGCTGCAACTGGACAAGCAGTAAGAAACGTTCAAAATGTATTATCGCTTCTTCCAAAATAAAATTCGACCATGGGGCTGCTAACAGCCGAAAAAACGATCTTCTGAGTCAGATCGACCCAGAACAACGAATCTGCAGCTAAATTCGAGCGTTTCAGAAAACGCTATGGGTTTCCTATTATTTTGTTAAAAAAAAAAATCAAATTTGCGATTTTTCATGTTTTTTTTTTTGGTATTTCAATATTTTTCTCTTTCTCTCTGCAATTGACGATTTATACCCTTGAAATTATCGCCGTTTCTATCATCAACCCTCTATATCATTTATTTCGTACTTTGGGGCTCGTTTCAGGGTTGCCATTTTCAGGGTTCAGCAAAGAACGAGAGTGTGTTAGAAAACGAGTGAGGGAAGTCACGAAAGGCGTACATTTGTGCCGAATGATCGATGCACCCCCGGCTATTATTACTCAGCCCCGACGAACAACAGCTCACCCCCTTACGTGCGTGGCGTCACGAGAAATGGCACACAACATTCGTAGCATCTAAAACTTGTTCATCATCCCACGAAATCCGACTTGCTACGTGACAAATTCTAAATGAACAATTTTCGGTGGCACGACCCTCGTTATCGGTTTTGACTTTGGCGTGACATTTCGAGAATTGTGCGGGTCGATCCAAAGCAGAAAATCATTCCATGAGTTTTCTATGTCGAGCGTATGAAAACTTCAAGCTGTGCAGAAAAAAAATGTTCAAACTCATTTTTTTTCTTTCTTTCCCTCATTTTTACGGCAGAAATAACAAAAAAGACCTGAGCACGCGTCAGGCGTATTAATCGTCGAGGATCCGATGACCAATCGGTAAACATTGTCGAGTGTCAATTTTCAATGTGCTCTGTACATTTAATTAAGTTTCCAGCATTCTTCCGATCGCGGGTGAGCCAGGCAACCGGAACGTAGGAAAAAGAATAATCAAAGGCGACGAGGCAGCAGGAGGAGAGACACGAAACGACAATAAACAGGACAAAGTACCAAAAATTGAAAAGGACCGGGGTGGCGAAGAGTGGGATAGACAACGGAAGAGCAAAAGTGCTGATGGGCACATGTTGGCACAACGGAATTCATGCGCATGGAGTGAAAGAAAACAAAAATTAAAGAAAAAAAAAAGCGAAGAGGAGAAAAACAGGGATACGCATAATCTCGCAGTATGACGTCGCTTCCAGTTCGCTCACCGCATACAATGCACCACGGCGTGTCACAGACTTCAGATGCGTCATATGCACAAGCCTTTCAGCTATCTTGGTTCCGACCTTTTTCACAAATAACCCACCGTCTTCCGTAGCTCATACCAACTTTTGTCCAACTTGGTGTGTTTCTCTTTACCTACAAGAATGTTATTCGTAATCCCTACGCCGCCATTCCCGTCTTTTTCCTGCTAGTCTTTACCCTCGACATCATTGTTCGTGCAGGCTTGAAAAATGATATAAAAGTTCAAGAACCTCAGCCTTTTAACGCAGTTTATTTATACCAACGATAATTACGAAAACTATCACTAAATTACATACAGACTTACAAAACTTTTTTCATTATTCTACGAAATGTTGAAACGGCCCTTTCGCGAGGATGTGATCACGGAACTTGGTTGATCATACAGTGTTAAAAGTCATCTTGACAGAGACGTTGGCTGAGGTGGCTGAGCTCGTCCATGCTCTCGTTTCCTGTACCATGTGCATTCGCTTTGTGCATTCCGCGCTATTCCCGTTCATCTCACGTGTTGTTTTTTTTCTTCCGTTGAAAGCATCGCCAGTACGATCGCTCGGTCTCGTCGCACGATGACTCTTCATGTCCAAAGCCCTTTATCCTCTTTGTTCTCTGGCAAGGAACAGCACTACGAGATATTAAAAAACAAAAAAAAACAACACACTCGCCGACTGCAACGTAAGCCAGGAACTGTTGTATTTTCATTTGGAACACAGAGGTTACGTGCACCCAAAGATCGCAATGCCATCGGTGACCTTTTGCTACGCAGCTACGAAGAAACGGAAGCTGCGACTGATTGTCAACTCTTCCGTCGATCCACCGACGCCTTTCATCATTGTTTTTTTTCCATCCTCTTTTCATTACCACTTCCCACTCCTACTCTCTCGTTTTTCTTTCATTTTACCCTCCTCTCGGAATAAACCCTGCGACCTGAGATTCTTCGAACACAAACTCGTGTGACACCCACGTCCAATATTATACTACATGCCATTTCAGTCTTGATCGGATTGCTCTTTCGTATTCTCTATTTCTGAAAAAACAAATTAATTTGAAATTGTTTAAATTTTTATCCAAATATTTTTCTAATTTTTATTCTGAACGCATTTCCATAGAACAAACTTCAAAGTGTAAGAAATCGTTTCTGTTAAACATTTTTGAATGAGAATCAACGAAAATTTGGAACTCCAACTGAACGTCGATATAAAATGATTGCAACTTTCTCTCTTTCTTGTAAGGAAAAAAATATGAGTAAACCTTCGAGTGGAGGAAAGAATGTGAAAGCTCCTGAGAACGATGAAACCTTCTTCACTTCTTTTCGCGATAATCGTCTCCCCATTCAAGTTTTTGCTGCAAGGTGCTTCAGAAAAGTTCATGAACGAAGCGTAAGCCTGACCGATGAAAAAAAAACTCCCAGATGGACTTGTCGTCCTGCGTGCCTGAGATCATCGGGAGAAAAAAAAGTCGGTTGGTCGCGTGGCCTGAAGGAAAAACTTACGAGGCAAAAAGAAAGTACAACAGACCGTGGATCCGAAGAGTTCGTTTCCCTGGAGATGTTGCAAAAAAATGGGGTTAATCTTGCGATAATCCCTGGATGCTCAGGGTAGCAAAAGTACCCTCGTAAAATGTAGGCAAACGATTTTTTCAAGGACGAAAATTTCAAGGACATGCAGCACGCGACGATCCTAATTTTCGCCTCGTGTATATATGGAAAGCGTGACAATTTGTGGCCATATTTTCTGGCTCTCTTCTTGCGTTTGAGTTTTCACCAATATTTTTCGGTAATTTCGATCGAATTTCAAGCTTTCAATAATTTTTGTAAACTTTTCAAAATTGCGAAAATCTCTCGATCGAAATTTATTTTCAAGCTCTTTGAAAAATTGTGAATTTCTATTTTTTTTTTTTTTTCCCCCATAACGAAGGAAATTATGCTTTCACTAGTTTTCCCTACTGTATATTGTGAATTTCTTTCTCCTCGGTTCTCATCGAGAATTATACAGCCCCAGTGTGACCGACCCTCCAAACTCTAAAGCAAAACCTTCGTATTGAGCCTGAGGTCAGCGCAGTGCTGCTGTGGCCGTAAAAGTTTCGAAACTGTACCTTTATGGATGGTGCCCTGTATTTTTCAACCGAAAGCAAAAGGCGGCAGTGGCTACACACTTTATACAGCCGAGCATTGCGAAACTTTTGTTCCGGCAATCCGCCATGCTCGTTTGATCGGCAACGGAGCAAAAGCTCGTACAAAAGGCAGCATGAAAATATTCACGAATATAATAAAAAGAGATCAATTGAGAAACCAGCCAATCGCGATCGAGCAAACTTTTATCCAATAAAGAACAAATTTATACGAATATTCATTATTCATCTCGCAGACAGACGAAGATTCAAAAAATCCGATAAATTCGATAGTTGCTCTGTAGTTATTCAATTAATTGGAATGTTCATGAATCTTTTCGCTCGTCTCCGATCAAATTTTTTAAACTTTTTTCCAGGATCCCCCGACCGACGAAACGGTGAGAAATTATTGCAGCAGCATAAGGAGATATTCTGACTAGGACGAAGGGCCTGTAAAGTCTTCCTGGGTCCAGTCAGGTCCTGATAAGCTTGATGCAACACCCTACAAAGTGTCAATAAAAAAAAAAAACAGTAAAAAAAAAAAATCGTGGTAACACGAATTAATAAATCTTTCGATATTCCTCGTGATAACTTTTATTTCATTTCATTCATTTCATTACGATGAAAAGAGAATTCTTATTCCTCCGGTAACTTCGATCAAAAGAGAAAGAAAAAACGAACGCGTGGGTACCGCCAGAACTTGGCCAGTTGTGGACTAAACGAAGGGGCTGCGAATTGTGTGGATTTAGTTTTATGAGATTTTATCGTATCTCTGTGGGGTACAATCTTGCCGAGCGAAACGGCCTTCAGCGTTCATGTCTCATTTTGCTTACAATATGTTTATATATCTTATGGTTAAAAGTGAACCCTTTACTTACAACGTCAAAGGGCCCATTTACTCTCTATGTGTAATATAGAGTTCAGTCCACCAGGGACATAGCAGAGCGCTGAATAGAAGAGGATGGGTATATGACTCGCACTTTTCTCTTTCCTTTGTTTCGTGACTGCGTTGAAAATGCAGTAAAACCTATGGGACGAGCCCGAAATTCAAGAGTCCATCCAACAGAAACTTAATAAAGCGAGGCGGGAAACTGTGAAAAGAACGTGATTGTCAATTCTGGCACGTGGTAAGTGTGCAGAAAACCTTGGCAGAGGAAGCAAACGAGGCAAATAACTGACCTACAAATTAAAAGGGTTCACTGATGGTTGTATCCGTCGACAGCAGGCTAACAAGTCTCGGGCTATGTACTGCGTCGCAGAATTTGTTTCAACTTTCTTCTAAATATTTTGTGTTATTGTTCAATTTCTGCCTGCAATGAAAAATTCATTTACATCGTTCTTGATGATTTTTTTAAATCAACAATTGCTCAACACAGAAAAAAAACGATTTTCTCGATTACTCTACGACGACCCTTTTTTTTTTTAATCTTTGCTTGCCTTCTTTGTCCATCTTTCGTGTTCGCTCTTTCTTGCTCTCTCAGTCCTCCCCATTTGCTGTCCTTTCCTTTGGTAATTTCTGAATTGTAAAGAAATTGTCAAATCGGCATTTTGCGCGAAAATCGTTGAAACAAGAAGAACATCGAGAGTGCAATAAATCTCTGTGTTTACCTCTCGGCGTCTGGCTGTGCTGATGCTTCGCTCGCTCTCCAGCTTCCACGATTTTCGGCCTACGGACGTCAGAGCAAAAAGCAAGCCACGATGTCTGCTAGCTCCACGCGACGATACAACGTCGAGTCTGTTCTCGAGTCACGTGCCTCTCACGTTCCCATCAATTCGCTTTCGTTTTGACCAACTGTGCTCCATTATTTTCTACACGAATCAGTCTATCAATCGGAATGATTCTTGGGACGAGTTTTTTTTTCATTTTCACAAAAGTGTTAATGATCCGCGGTAATTAACCGTCGAGCGATCTGCTCCCACGTGCCAAATAAAATTCTATCAGAGCGAATAATTAATTTTATCTCTTGTCTCACTTATAAATTAATTAATCACATTTTTCAAAGCTGCAGCGACTAATTTATTGCCGCTTTTGGTCCTGTCGGACAATGCGGCCAATCAAATCATATAAATTGCCTCAGAAATCAATGTAATCCATGGAAAATCCGACTGCAGTATCGATCGTGATTTCATATAATCCAATCGATCCGATAATTGAAAAAAAAACGTGTCAAACCGGGATCATATGATGGTAAACGTAACATTTCAATTCATAAAGTGGGCATAGCAGCCAGAGTGAACAGTTGGTAAGGTGGAAAAGAGAGACGAGGTAGAGGGGGAAATTCGAGTGAGCGGATGATCGTGAAAGCGAAGAGTGGGACGGGCAGAGCATGAAATAGGACAAAGAGAGGGAAAGAGAGCGAGGAAAAGAGAAAAAGACCCCCTGGAACTCGAGTCTATACATTTCGATCCTACGCCTGTCCAAATATTGTCATAGATTATCCGCGTGCTCGTTTAGTCTTATTCCTCCCTCGAGACCTTGTGCCTTTCAGAGTCAAAATTTAACTTGTCATTCTTCGTATCATTTTCGTTTTTAATCCTCTCTTCACTCCCTGGCTCGTCGCATTATGAGCAGCAAAGTACATGCACATTTTCGGCATATATTTCGAAAGGGTTAATAGATCCTTGAAAATGTTGATTGCTGCTGGGAGATTAGAGAGGATGCAAAATAACACCAGTTCGTGAGGTTGGGAGGCGTGTTTCCTAAACACCCGATCATCGTCGCAGATTATGACGGATTTTTCTTTTGCCCCGTCCCGAGGATTTTAATCCACAGGCTACACTGACCTAATCCTTTGTTTGTCCTTCGATCGCATAACACGATTACGTCACAGGATTACAAAAATATTTACTTTTACCAGTATAATCCTGCTTCTGAAGAAAGCTTTCAATTTCCATCCAAACCGCAAAGTCGGAAACCGACTTGTATCTTTTCGACAAATATTTTGATTTAAAGAAAATCGATTAAGCGTTACGACGATCAGGAAACCTTTTCAAAGATTTCCAGAGCGACTATAAATATTCGCCAAAGTTTGCATGGCTATCGCGCCTCTGGATCGGGTTTTCGTGTTTAAGTGAATAATAAGATCGGCGCATTGTTGAAACTGCCGACGCTGTCATATCGCACATGGAGTTTAATTAATTATAAATACAAATTTATGAAGACAGAGCGCGGTAGAAAAATGAACAAGTGTGACGAGTTTGCTGAGGAAGAGGAAGAAAAGGAAGAAGAATGGAGACAAGAGTGGAGGATGAGGAAGATGACAAGGTCGTAACGAGAAGGAAAAGGCGCACGAGCCGAAGGAAGCTCAACGGTCGTGGCAAAGGCAATCGAATGTTACGCGATGTATATAGGAGGATTTCGTTCTGAAATAGGGGGATGATGGGCATAAGGCTGAAAAGGAAGAGCGAGGCAAGCAGTCAAGCAACCCCTCGGCGTGTCGGTCGGGCGCGCGCGAGCAACTCTTAAGCCCCTGGTTAGGGGTCGAAGGCGGCGAGCCACTGAGGCCACAAACACGACCACGGTCCTCATTGGTCGACGCGCCTACACTGGGTGGAGCTCGCAGAAAAACTGTAGTGGGGATAAAAATTCCCCTCTAAATAGCTGCGGCTTCGGGGGCGAAAAACTAGAATCTGCCGAGTCGGCACCGAGCGAGCGTCACAAACGCAATTTTCAGTTGGTCCCTCTCGGCTTCTCCCGTTCTCTACGAGCTTTATCCGTAACCCACCACGCGTGTGTCTATGTGCCTGCTGTTTCACGTGCGTCTATGTGTCTGTGTCACTTTGTGCGCGTGTCTGTTCTATGCAACAGCGGATATTAGCCTAAATTACTCATTACACACACGCGTACATTTCTTTACCGATAAAATGAGTTAAATTGTGTTCGAGAAAGCGACGACTTGGCCCTCTACGATTTTTGGATAAAGTGTAACAAACAAATCGAGAAAAAAAAAAAATCATCCACACGTACGCGACCTCACCGAATTCGTGTCTCAGAAAATTTCGAATCGCGGAAATACAAGAACGAGAGTGAACAGTGACCTTCTACGACGATTTTTCTTACCATTAAGCATTCCTTTGCTTTTTTTTTATTCTTAATATTTTGTGGAAACAAAAATACCAAACAAGTGCCCCGACGAAGAGAATTTCCTTCCCAAAAGGATCGCGAATATAATTTTACTTTTAAGTACTAAACGAAAATGCATCTACCCGAGGGACCACTTGGCATGGACAACTTCAGCGCCATTCACGATACCCTCAGCGCCTGCCACGGTGATCTCGTGCAGACCGGAAGTCCTGCTATACTTTGTACCGCATTACCTTCCCACTGGAGATCCAACAAATCCCTACCAATCGCTTTCAAAGTCGTCGCTCTCGATGACGTTAGCGACGGTACTCTCGTCACTATTCGCGCCGGTAACGACGAAAATTGTTGCGGCGAATTGAGAAACTGTACCGCCGTCATGAAAAATCAAGTTGCCAAATTCAACGATCTCAGGTTCGTCGGACGAAGTGGACGAGGTGAGAAGATATATCGATATCTTGAAATTACGTTTCTCACTTTTTTGTTCTCTATTATATCAACATCGCAAATCGAATCAAAATTCAAAACTCTGCACAAACTTTCAAGAATCGTTTCAACGTCTGTAGAAAAACGACAAAATTGACGTCATTTATTTTTTTAACCACACGGTTTTTTTTATTTCAACTGATTGCAGGAAAATCGTTTTCACTGACGATACAAATTAGCACGATACCCTACCAAGTAGCAACCTACACAAAAGCAATCAAAGTGACCGTCGACGGGCCACGAGAGCCTCGATCCAAGTCGAGTAAGTATCTTCTCAAATTTAAAAACCATTCAAAACTCCATTCGTCACGAAGTTAACAAATAATAAAAAAAAAAGGAAAAATATCTCTGGGTCGAATCGAATTTTGAAAATCCTGAAAAATAATTAAAAAAAAAAACGATCGATTCTATCGATTGAACGGATATTTGTACTTTCTCGAAACATATTAAGTGCAGAATTTCCTTCGATAAGCAATGAGACTCTGGGGGAAAAAATTGACAGGCCAAAGTGAAATACAGAAAAGTTTTCTTGTGTTGAGCATTCAATTTTTTTCGTGAGTGATTCGCGCGGTCGGAAGTCTGAAAATAGTCTGAGAAAGGACAATTAGTGGTAATGATAGAATCCGTAAATCCTGATGTCGCGGAGCTATTATACGAAGTTGAGGGAATTTCGGTTGCACGAGAGCGTTTAATAACCCCGGCCACGCTGCACGGCCAGCTTCTGGCGGACCTCAAACCGCGACGGCGGTCACACACGGGTCATCCTCACTGGGGTGCTCAAACGGCCACGTTTGCACCACCTAATCCTTTCTCCCTCTATCCTCCGTCTCAAACTGCGTCGTATATGAAAATCTTTGATCGTTGTCCCTCGGATTCCACAATAATCGAACCTTCGTTCTCAAAAGTTTACGACATCAGTTTCAATCTTCAGAACTAACGTTTTCCGAACTAATAGAAAATAAAAATCGCGAGGTCCGATGAAAACTAAAAAAAAAAGAAAAAAAAATCGCAACTAAATGAAAAAAAAAAAAATTCGGGAATAAATCAAAACGAACCTGATCATATTGACGTTTACGTCGATCCACTGTGATTGAAGTAATAAAACTCAACATATCGCATCGCTGTTTCGATTAGTGATTCCGTCACTAACGTATTCTTCGTGTATCGGCTTTCAAACAGCAAAAAAACAATTAGAGCCTCAGCCACAGGGATTGACACCACTTGCTGTCTGTTATTTATTCCTGAAATGTATTTCTCAGTGTCGTTTCTACGATTTGAGATTAGACTACCAGTTCAAGGTTATGAAACACTTGGAGAACTAATACTTGGAGCAATTGATGATAATTTGACATAAAGAGCTGCTGCTCATTAATACTTTTGGCTGAGATTGTCTCGATGAAACGAAAACCGTCATCGGATGAGCAAAGGGAAGCCGCGTTTTAATTCTTCAAGTTTAGCTCGTGTTTTTCTCGCTCATTCTCTGTTTCTCGGTTTGTTTATAATCGTCCCACATATGGCGGTAGCATGTGCGCCACAAAATGCAACTAAAAGATTCCCGCCGAGCGGGCAAAGACCAACATACGTTCTCCAAGTTGCCATTACAAGTTCTCTGTAGTCGTATCTTTCGTTTCTCCTTCACCGAGCGCCCAGATATAGAGGATAGAACTTGGTACATCGTTACTCCACTTTTACGAGCTCGTTCCAATTTTTTATTTCTATTTTTCCTTTTCATAAAAAAACGAGAGAAAATGTAAAAAAAAGGTCAACATCCAAACTATCTCTCGTTTGTCGGTACGCGTACCAACGTCTCGTATGTCTCTCGTCTCGTGATGTTTTGCGTACCGTTCTCGAGCTCGGATCTTGGGAGGTTTATTTTTACTCGTACCAATAAAATCCTCGGGGTAAAGGGGCTTCTGAAGCGCGTTCCTCACTCCGAAAATTATTTTTGTCAAAAGAATAGAAAATTCTGGAATTCCCACAGCAATTCCGACAGCATCACATTTTGGTCCACGATACAAAATCCCGATCAAACGATTCTCAATGGTTCGTTATTCTTGTGTTTTTCAGATTATCAATACGGACCTGGATTTCCGGGTTTGGGATTGTTGAATCCTTGGTTGGATGCTGCATATCTTGGACACGCGTGGCACTTGCCTCATCCTGCATTAGTAAAAGGTAAGAATTGTTGAAATCAGTTTTAAAAAATCATCCGAAGTCTCCAGCACAATAAATATTTCCTGATAACGATTTCAATGCAATTTTTCGGAAATGTCAATCGAATTTTTGCTCCAAATTAATTTAAAAAAAAAATCTGCAAGTAACTTCGTAAAAATACAAAAAAAAACCTGGCGATATTTCGCATCGAGAAAAATGAAGATGGCGATTGTACTAGCATTACGGGGTGTTGGGTTATCGATTCGCAAGTTAGCTCGGGTACAGCGATGATTCATACATCGCTGGACCGAGGGGTGAGTATCCCCTTCGTCCTTACTTTTCGCCCCCCTCCCCCCACAAAGAACAAGCGAGACGGATAGGAATTCAGAGAGTTCCCCTTTCCCGATCCAAAAACAAGTCCCTGTACTTTTGCATCCCCTCCGTCATTCGAGAGTAACAACAATGCATGCTCCTCGGTGGACGTTCGTAACGACCCCTGCGTTCATCTCGGCGAATTTGCACGCTGGATTGATAGAATGTACTGCCAGCCCTGCTGAGTTTTCATTTATTCCGATCGCGAGTCTCGTTGGAAAAAAATCCACTCCTCTGCGGTGTTCTCATCTTGAAAGAATGCAATAAAAAACTTTTCTCATCGACGGAATAAAAATTTTGCAACTGAAGAGTAAAAAATGTGAATAATCGTTTTTTAATAGTATTTTTTTTCTTCCTTTTCTGTTTTTCATAAATTTAGGAACGATGCCAATGCCACCTGGTGATTTGTTTACGCCACAATTTAGCCCAACCGTACTTCCATCCGCGTACTCGTTCGGTGACCATCACGCGCGATTCGCAGCAGCATCGGAGTATGCGGGAGTAGGAAAAAGCACAGACACCAGCAGTAATGGCGGACCAGCGATACCGAACAGTCCATCAAGAACGCCGCCACGTAGTCCGAGCGAGAGCGGAAGTGATTCGACGCCGGAAGAGATACGAAGCGCCTTTGTACCGATAAAACTAAACACCCTTCCGCCAAGCGGTGCGACGGTAATCCCATCGTCTTCGTCGCCTGAACGGACGATACCGCGGAAGCCTTCGTCCGGAACAAAATGTGAGTTGAAAGCGCCAACGTCGTTAATATCCCAAAGACACACAAACGAAATCACGAGTACGCCAAAAAGAAGTCCAACGACGACGACGACGAAAATCTCATCGACACCCGCCGCGAAACCCGTATGGAGGCCTTATTGAACCAAACACACTAAACAAATAAAAACATTAACTCAGCATTAAGTGAATCAAAAACCAAACCAAGTAGGAACGAGGAAAAACGTGGACAAATCGCCGAACCTCAAATATCCAAATTTCTAATAACAAACAAACAAAACGATAAACACACTAAGTAACTAACGAAAAAACTAAAACTCCCGCTTAAAGGCTAGTGACTTGATGTGTATGCGCGAGCTCAGGAAGGTTAAGGGTGTTTCGGAATGACCTCCCTAGTGTCGATTACCAGGCGTTACACATTCCACCCCATCCGACAAGAACAAATTTCTCCAATACTTCCTTTCTCACTTTGAAACCGTTGCTCACTCCTTCCTCTCGATCAATTTTTTTTCGACTCCTCCTTTCGTGCTTCTCCTGGATTGGAAAAAGAAAGTGAAGAAAAAAAACACGTCCAATGCCGATATCAGTGATATGAGGTATGACGCAAAAAAGCATAAAGAAGAAACGAATAATCGGAGCTTAAAAAAATGGCATGGGAGAGAACGCAATGAACGTGCCCCTTAACATAGTATTTCAACGATGTTCAGGTCACGTCGATAGGGCTGTTTCGTCGCTCATCCACCGGGTTCAACTAATTTGTAAATACTTTTGAAAGAAAATTCATGTATAAATTAAAATTGTACATACGCGATCGATCGTAAACGAAAAACTAAATTCATTCAAGTTGAGTGTAAATCTTGTACATACGAAAAAACATTTAACGGTGGGACAATAATTTTTAGCGACGATACAATGTATTTCATTATCATTAATATTATTCTCATTATGAAATAGAGAAAAGCAAGAGGGGAAGGAAAATCACAAGTAGGAATGCAACAAAAGTAATAATAATAAAAACAAATCGTAGATCGACGAGACGGAGAGCAAGAGACTGGTACGAATGAGTGAACGATTGAAAAATTACGTTGTGTTATTGTTGTACATATGTGGAATTTACCATGAGAGATATCGCAATTATTTAATATCAGAGATTTAATTTAATGTATAAAGAGATGAGTATATGTAATATAAAGAACGATGAGATGGGACGAGATAATAAAAAACAAATGAAAAATCTATCATAAAACTGTCGTTTTGCCACTTTCCTGAAATTCAATCAATCGTATTTTTTTTTACCACCTTTTTTTTTGAAGATTCAATGAAAAATCCGAACCGTCGAATGGACGATCCGAGATTTTTTTTTCATCGGGATTTACGGATTTTTTGTTACATCGAATTTGATCAGTTTTCTTTTTATTGCAAAAGGTTTGCTTAATAGGAAGCAAAAATCAGTCCCTTCACGAGGTTGATTTGCCTGTAGACTCTGGAAAACATCGGTGCATTTTGATGGCTTTGTGTTTATATGTATTATGGGAAGAGGCTTTTGGTATGAAATGATAGCTGAAGAAAGATACCCACGGTTTGGATACGGTCTGTAGCCAGAAACGATTCTGGCTCGTGCTAAGCCACGATCTATCAGTACGATACGTTTTTTTGTTCTTCTTGTTAGTATGTGTATATGCGCGTTAGTGTATGTCGCTCGTGAAGGAGAGAAAGAGATTGAAACACCGTTTCGTGTCGCAGCAAAGGGGATTCATATTCTCCAGCTTATTTCTTCTCTCGACGATGCTACGTTTCTTCTTTTTTGTTCACTGGCGATTTAAATCTGAATGGCAACACACCACGGTCGTTTGGTACGCTCATAGAGGAGCAAGTGAGATGGAAGACTAAGGGGATCCGATAGGGAATGGTTTATATATCGAGGGGAGTGCGTGAGATCTGTATTAGTACCTACAGGCCTCGTTCTGCAGGGATTCTCAATCGTATCCCCTTAACCATGTGATACTGTCTCGAAATTTTTTATTCCGTGGGAATCCCAGCCACTTTTTCACGATTGACCTTCAACCTTGAGAATTCACACAGATTAATCAATCGAGTTTCAACCAACGAGACCAATTTGCTTCAAACTGTAAACTTTACGCAGTGATCTTGATATTTTCACCTGATGAAAAACGACCAAAAATTACACTCGACTGAGATATTTTTTTCAGGATTCAGCCCATGCCATTTAGGCTTTTTTTCAGCTTGAAAAAGTCTCCTCAGTCGTGTATACAAACTGACGTCTGAATCGTTTTGATCCAGGGAAATAGAATTCAATGAGAACGACAAAGGCGATTGGACGTGATTGAAGGGCACCCCGTGATCAAGAAAATGAGAACCATGAGTGCACTTCGTTGTCGACACCATGGCAGCCCTTCTCAGTGTACTCCCTTCTGGCTTTTTTTCCTTTCTTTCTCTCTTCATTCTCATTCTCTTTTCTTGCTCTCTTTTCCCCTGCAAGCTTTTGCATTGACGAGCAGACAACGGAAAGCGAGAAACCATGAAGGGTCACCACATAGTACGAGAGACCGTATGCCCAAATTCTCTTCAATATACACATACAAATGTCGTATATATATAAACGCCCAGATTCCACATACGAACGTGTCTACAGATATGTTTCCCGAACTGCTGTTCTCCTCCGTCACATTCGCATCGCGCTAACTAATGTTTGCTCACGACGGACTGCGTTCGTCGGGAAATAATCGAATCACGAACATTGCAACGACGAGATGGAACGAGTAAATACCTAAAAAAGAATCCATGTAATTGAGGAATGCGACCATATGCTCGACTCGCTCTTTTCTCTTGTTCCTCTTCGTCCGATTCTCCTGACAAGGACCTGTTGTTAATTTTTCAACGAGATATTTAACGAGCCTCCCAATACATCGTGGATGACGAAACGTCAGTAAAAATTCATCAGGAAGCGAAAGACCGAAGCATTGATAGCAACTGGGAAGCTGGATCGTTGTGCGAATGGGTTAGTGTGTCAGTCTCAGTGGTTTTCGATAATTTTGTTGTCAATTGAGTCCTATTGCCATGATGAATAGCTGATGAGATTGAGTTCGATAGAACACTCTTCATTTCTGTGATGAATAATTGCATGATCGGTGGAAGGATCTCTCATGAAACTGTTGGAGATAATGCTGGTCAAAAGGGAGAATTGATGGTCAATTGACCACGATAGAAGTGCAGAATAGCAACGACGAACACTTTTATTTCTGTACACTAGACACAGCAACAGAGAGACCCATAGGTAGAGCATAGAAGAGAGAGAGAGAGAGAGAAGGAGAGAGATTATCAGGGGAAGCGATGGAAAGGAGACAACAATAAACTGTGGATAGTCCTCATGACCGGAATCAGCGTTCCTCAATGCTCCAGAGGGATGGATTGTGCCACAAGCAGGTTGGAGGGGGATAGTTCGGGTATTTGAGAGAGTTTGAGGGTCCTAGAATCAGGCAATCAGTGTTGATGAGGGAAGCTGGAGGATGGAGCGGGGTGGGGCACCAGAGAGAACTCGAACAATTAGTAACCATCCCCTGCACGCGTCCCTGCCGTCGCTTTAGCACCGATTGAGGATCCTCCCTTCCCTTCTCCCTCCCCCTCATGTTTGATGGTCATCTCTGTTTATGGCTCTCCATTCCTGTTCGACTATCATCTCTTCTCTTCGTCTCCCACCCATTCTCTCATCCCCAACAATCCTCCCATCCCTTCATCCCTCGGTTAGCTATATAATTCTCTCTGTTAGTCTACCATCGAAAGCTACGTACGAACTGTAACGCTACGCATGCGAAAGAGGCCTCCGACTGCACGCACTGTTGCTCATGCTTTGCTACTGATAGTCTCTCTCTTTATTTCTCTTCCATTTTCACTGCTGCTCTCTTTCTCTCTCTCTCTCTCTCTCTCTCTCTTTTCGTCCATATGATGCTGTCGATTCACTGGCAACTACGTTCGCCAGATTACGAGGATGACCGTTGGAGGAGCACCCCGACGGAACGATCAGACGAGACAATGTGCCTGTCGGATAAACATCAACGATTTCACCGAATCTCATTCCTACTCCTGTGTCCATTTCGCTCGACTCGTTTAACTTCCAATCGAAAAGTATGGAAATATAAACGCAATACGTTGAAAAAATAATTGATTTTATTCAAGTAAATGAACTTTGAGGCTCGCCTAAAAAGTAATTTGTGTGATAAAATCTTCGCTAGTGATTATTAATGAAAATGACGATTGTATCCGCGAAAAAATGATACAAATCCAACATTTTTCAATGTTGCCTCGAAAAGCCTCACAAAAGCAAATGTAAGCCAAATATTTACAGTCTCGAATGAATAGTTGAATTTGAAGAATGCTGTTGGCTGCTTTTATATATTTATAATTTGAGTGGCCAGTGGAAAAATCTGCTGCACGAGTCTCGTCGGTTCATTCCTATCAGTTTATTTACATTTCTCGATTGAATCATTGAAACTCGATCGCAAAGCCTTTGAGACCAGGGAACAGGGTACCGCAAGAAAGCAAGGTCAAAGAGGAAAATCAGCATTTACGTAAGTTTCTTCGAAATGTATACACTTATACATAATTGAAAAAAAAGCGTATATAAGTCGAGTAGAGATAAGAAAGGAAAGCTGGGGAATGGATCCACTCGAGGAGACAACAAAAAGAAATCTCAGGAAATAATAAGACGCCTCCAGAGGGAAGGATTCTCCCATTTCCCCCTCAGCTCGGGATGTTGAAGCTTCTGCGGTCTGAGAAGCACAAAAGTAGACTGGAACTGAGGAAAGCACTGTTTCACGAAGTAAACGATTCTTCAAGTATAACATCCGTAAGAAACGATATTAAGGGACGAAAAAAAGCTTGATGCTAATTTTATCGTATCTTTCGACTTGATGAAAAATTACCAAGGAATAAAAAGTATCTATGGATGGAAAACGACCACAAAAGAGTTTATGTCAACCACGAACGAGACAGAAGACTATAAGAGAACAATAAGAAGAAAGGAGTGCTCGTTAATGCGAGGTTAACTAAAGAGAATTCGTATTTTTGTGAAAAAAATGAATATCGTCTTTAGTATTAAGGAAATTTCGTATTCAATGAAAAAAAAAAAGGGAAAATTCTTCGCAAGCAGTAGGTATGCGCTGTAATTTCGCATTCGGTACAGAGTACAATAAAAACGAAGTAATAAACCGCAACAGTGTCTGTGGTGTATTAATAAAACCGCACTGGCCTCCAGGTTAATCCTCACCGTAGGAAACGTGGTTGACGTTATTTTGTGTACATCTACCTGTGCGACTCGATCCTACGACTCGATGCTAACCATGCATTTGGATTCGCTGTAGGTACGAAGAACGTTCGGCAGGCGACTGGAGCTGAAATACGCTATAAGGATGAAGGAATGGAGAATATGGCTTAGGAACTTTTGGCTCGTCCACAATCCTCCCCAAGAATTTGTTTATTGGGGGTGGGCGACAATTCACTTTTTTTTTCTCTCGTAGTTGACGCGAACTTTCATTTTACGATAGGGTTTTGCTCAACAATGCATTTTACATCGCGGACGCATATACTGGGAAAAGTTACCTTTCCAGTAGACGCCAAACAGACAGCTAGAGAGAGAGGGAGAGAGAGAGAGGGAGAGATGCTGGCGAAAGGGATTGAACGCGAAAGAAAAAGAAAACTGAACGAATAGCAATTTCAAGATTGTACAGGAAAAGGTATAACCTCAAAAACAACGAGAGCGAGAGCGAGAGAGGGGAGAGAGAGTGTGTGAGAGAGAGAGAGAGAGAGAGAGAGAGAGAGCAGAACGAAAAGAAACGTTTGCAGACATTTTTCTAAGCATCTCGCGTTGAATCTGTGGTCAGCAGTACACGACCAATTTCCAAGTGAACGTTTATGATGCCTTTTTATAGATTTATATCGAAAGAAGTAGCCGATGAGCAATTGTCAAGCAAAAGGTAAAAAAAAAAAAAAAACGATAGAAAAATGGTCGCTCGCGTTCGTACATGGACTTTTCCATTAATGTGTTTTCAATAAGGCAGAGACTTGTATGCAAATGGCCTATTAGACATTTTTACTATGTCCCCATTAGTGTTCATTATTCCATATCCCATATTCCGAATCGGCTTATTTACTTATTTTGGAAAATTCATTCAACATTTTTAATCCTTGGGAATTTTTTTAAATTACACATCGGACAATGAAATAATTAAATATAATTTTTTCGATATAATTTTATTGTTATTGTTGTTATTTGAAAGTTTGTCTGTAAGTTCATATATGAAGGTAAGTGTAGATGCAGGAATGTTTCGATACCGTAGGACAACCGTTAACGATGAGAGTTAACGGAACTCATCACGGCCGGGAGGAAACGGACACGACGGAACAATTTCCGTGACTGCTCGACTCTTGCCCAATGGGCAAGGGAGGCAGCAAGGGGAGCTTGCCAGATGAGATCCCTTCGTACGAGTACTGTGCGATTTGCTAGTTCACGATGTCCCGTAGCCTCTTTGCACGATTCATCAATTTGCAAGATCGATTTTGTCCGATGAAATAATAATGTTGGAACATACGCGAAACCGTTTTCAAGTCTCGTCACGCTCTACATTTTCCTCCTACGATCCATGGACTTTGGAAAGGTTTCGTTGTGACTCTTCGCTGCATCCACGTGGCTATATTTCCCTATCGGCGTGCCACCGGAAAGCAACTCTTATCGATTTGTAATTGAATTTCCTTACGAGTTGCTTGCGACGTCGATCGAAGAGTGGACGAACCTTCTTTCTACTCCTTTTTCAGGTTCCGTGTTGGCTATTAATTAAGACTAATACGACGACGTTGCTTTTTAGTGTTTGCGCTTTTAGTGATATGCGCTCCCGTAATACGACGTTGTCGTCGTTGGGGCTTCTATTTTTTTTCGCCAGCAAAAGCTTCACGCAACTATCACCGGCAAAAGGGTCTGCAAAGTACGAAATAATTGATTCACAGGCTTTTTGCTCGGCGATTTAACGATTTTTTTTGACGTTCCATCGAGTCTGTTGAAGACTCTAGTGGAACGTCAAAAAAAGATACTCCGTTGAGAGAAAAACATGTTCGCCTCTGTTGGTATCGCTGCTCGCATCGTTAGAGATGAGGAACATTGAAAACAAAGGGCCAGACGTGAAAAACAAAACTGTCTGACAAAGACAGGAGCCACATCATATTGACCATAACTTCGTGGGCGCTTCTTTTGGTTTTGACGAGAAATAAACTCCGGGCAACGGAGTTTCGTAAAATTTAGATCGAATTTTTCCAAAGTCCTGCATCATGATCGAGCAACAACCAGCACGCAGTGTCACCATAACTTTCTGACTCCTTTTTATCTGCATAGCTCGAAGGCAAAATAATTTTGGAGCCTAGGGATCTAATTATAGTTTCAATAGCTTGCACATTACGTTCCGGCAAGCCGTTTTCTAAATTGGGCACCATCGCACCAACGATGGACACTCGATAGGATTCTCTTCTATCCCGTTATTTACTTCGTAGATATAACTCACTAATTTAGTCTCATTATCTACCGGGGAACGAGGGTGAAATCCGAGCTATGAGCGAGCTGGGATGTTGGAAAATGAGTGCAGGCCAGTGCATACATTAAGAGAGAGAAAAAAATGGGAAGAATTTGCTTTTCAACCCCCTCTACAAAGGGTCCATATTACAAACCCGACGTTAAATTGAAAAGCATTAAGTTGAGAGGTGTTAACAATCGTTGAAGGGAGAGACGTTTTTTTTTCCATGCGATTATGAAATTTTTGAAAGAATCACACAAATCCAGGTTGTGAGGTGGTGCGGATAAACAAAACAAATGATTAAGGTTGCACGAGTTGAACGATGAGAGAAAAATAAAAATCAACAGCAGAATAATCGTTTTTCTGAAAATGGAAAACAAATGGCGATCGTACAAAAGTTTTCTTTGTAAGGAACTTCTGTATCGGAGATAACCAAGATGAGATGAATTTGGACGTAGAATCTAGCAGGGAAACACCCCGGGGTCCTTGGTTAGAATCGCGGGAGCCCGCAGGGGTACGCCGCGACAACCCCCTAGCAACCCCTCAAAATCAACCCCTAACCCTCGGTCTTTTCATTCGACAACGATACGCGCAAACACACATACACATATAATATAAATACAGAAATATATATATAGAAAGCACACGACATGCATCATGCACACGTCGTCGAGCATGCTCGATTTTGTCGAGGGTAACTCGCCGAGAACGTTTTCTTTTTTGGTACGCTAAACGTCAGACAGATATTTTTGGACGAAAATACGATTTCGGAACTTTCGAAAAGAATCCGCCATAAAAAATATTGTAAGAAACGATAGATACGAAGTGGAAAAAATAAAAAAAACTTGAATTCTTCAGTGACCAATAAAGTTGAACTTTTTTCAAATTTGCAAAGAAATGGGTTAAAATTTACATATGGGTCTGTGGGACCCAGATTGTCCTTCTCTGAAATCTCCAGCAATTATTCGTGAATTTTCACTGTTTGAAAAACTTTAATAAAGTGCGTTGAAATATTTTGAAGTTTACGTCGGAGTTTACGAATTTCTGTAGGATGATGAACTGACAAGTTGACGTCAAAAGGGATGGAATGGGGACATTGCGAAGTTTTATAGAAACGTAAGCCAACATTTAGGATTTGTCGGTACTTTCGAATACACACACAGAAGGTGAATTGCAAATCTGATGGGGCACGCGGCAGTAATAATGCACATTGGGTACTGACACATGCACCCACACATAAACAGACACATTGTTTTGTACAAAGCATGTTGTACACTCATATGCAGGGGTTAGCGCTTTCTTTGTCCTTGGAGAAGTTGGCATAGAGGGTGGACCGAGGGAGGGGACATCGCGAGGGGTATTTTTTGCCACAGGCCCGATGAAATCGGGTAACCTAAAGTTACAGCTATCAACTCGAGGAATAAAGAAAGAGGATTGATCGGGAGATGGATAGAAACGAAACTGAAACGAGCGGGGAGCCTGTAACACCATTATCCGGTACACACTGGGGGGCTGCACATATGCGAGCCCCATGTTACGTAGGCCACTGTGCTCGTGCTCAAAAACCGGAGAACGGTCATCCCAAAATTATCGAACGAGACGTGCGGGCATGTTAAAAAGAAAAAATCACCCCGACGTTTCACCCCCTCCGCTATCGCCACCAATATACCGAGCTTCTCTCATCCCTTGTAACCCCTTTTGTACTCCGTCGTTCCCTTTTAGATCCTCCCGCCCCCAACCATTATTTTCGCCACCCCATTATTTATTTTTGTAACCCAACCTTACTCTCGATTTTCCCAGCATTAAATTCACCCCTTCGAAACAGGAATCTCCTCATTTTGGCATTTGTGAAAAATCATTTGCCCGATGAGCCGTCATCCGTCATTAGAGCGCGTCATTTTTTTTCGATGCATATTTCGGAGCATTAAATTATTTTCATTTTACTGTCATGAGGCATGAGCATTTGCGGAAAAATACACGTTCAACAGTTTTTAAACAGATTTTTCACGATCATTTCAGAGATCGTCGCAGGGAGAAAGAAAAAAATTCATATTTTTTTAGATTTCGATATTTCGGAGCTCTCAAGATCGATTTTTCCTCGTCCGTCGAAAATTAGCATCGTACAAAGGTAGTTCTCCGAATAAAGTATTCTCGTGGGTCGTAATGATGAAGAGTACGAATAACGAGAATAAGATGCAGCAAAGAAGAGAAAGTTTGGAGTGAGAAAAAGATGCACGGAGATGAGGGAGGGGGGAGGGAGAAAAAAGGAAGACGGCTACCGTCGCTACGGGGTAACATAAATATTCGTACTTTCTAATCCCCGTGAAGTGTATCCTCGTAGCCCAGTGACCCAAAACCCCAAGACGCACCGGTCGACCGACATTGCCTAAATAAGCATTCCTGCCAACTTGTTGCCTTCTTTTCCTCTTTGCCTGTTAACTCGCCCGTTTTGCCATTGCACATTGGTGTTACGGTAAGAATCATCGTAAAGCGTGTGAACGGGGCAAAACACGAATTGCGCCGGTTTTCTCAAATCCCTCGAAAAAGGAGGTTGAATTTTTCTCAAGCAAGTCAAACGCGAGGGACAATATTTGCTCGATCTTCAGGCCAAGGTTTCCATTCGTCAAGGGATGCCAATTGCGGTGACCTCCTGACTTCCAAATACCTGACAGACCTCCGCAAGCAATTGCAAAATGCAATTTCTACACGCGCTGCACTTCAAAGCGATCGGACGCCTTAGAAAACAGACGAAAAAATATCAGATAAAGAAAAAGCGGAAAATTCAACCCCCAGGGTTTACACAGCAGCTTCAACTGTTCCATTTCGCACGGTTGCTTCGATCAGTTCCAGAGAAACAACTACGAGCCACATTTCCCAAGCAGACGAACATTCTCATACGTTTTTCCGAGAGGAATACGATCAATTGAGTTATTTCTCGTTTGGATCGTCACGAGTGAATTGTGTTGCTTCGAAAAAGGCTCTTTCGATGAAACGCAAACGACCCATGGAACGAGTAACTCGATCGAGAGCCTCAGATGGAAAATATTTTCATCATGTACAGACTACGAACGAGACTCGGACCCACTGGGTCAAAAGGACCCAGTGACGATACGGTGGCTAGATTTCGAAGCGTCAACAAAAAAGAAAAAAAAAGAGAATCAACCTTTCTCGTCGATATTCGATGAGGAGTCGACATTAATTCATTTTTATTCATACATCTCGTTGGTTTCCTCGTCCGTTGCGAGCTGAATGTTCCTCCGATGTGCGTAAGAAGCCGCAAAACTCTCCTAATACGTTTCGTCGTGCATGCAACGTTTGCTGACACGTATTATTCGTACAGAAAAGGCGTGACGGATTTGGTCGAAACGGAAGAGGATGCAGGAGTCACTAAGCTGAACTATTCACCAAGACGAATCGTGAAGTGTAGCTTTTCCGAACGCACGCTATTGAAAATTCGGAAAAACCTTCGCCATCGTTTTGGAAGCGGATTACGACCTTAATCCGGTCAATTGGAAATGCGTCAATGAAAAAAGCAACAGAATGAACGATCGCTGGTGAAAATTGCGTTGGCCACAGATTTTTAAGATCGCTCAAAAAATTGCATCGTCCGCAAGCAAAAAGAGCAGGAAACGCGTGTAGCTTTCTATTCCAAAACGTGAAAAAATTTCATTTCATCAAAAATCTCATTTGTATTTTCTTGAGAGAGACGATCGTTGGATTCCGAAATTTGCGATACAGCCAAAAGTTGCTTTTTGTTCAAGCAGACGCAGTGTGTGTTCGCAACGGTTGGGCGCACGAGACCGAGCAATATATTCGAGCGACGAGACGTCAATGTTTGCTCTCGATGTAATCGGATTAATATCCGGAGCGATGTTACTAATGCCGTGGGCGTTGTATGTTGTGCACGCTGGCGGACGTTCTGCGCAGCATCCATGTATTTATTGAATATATTGAACGAAAAATATTCACGAACATGTATTTAAAAAAATAAAAAAGATACTTGAGCATCGGAAAATTGAAAGTATCGTCATTTTTGCGCGGGGATACTTTTTAGCTTCTTTTTTTTTTGTTCTGCCTCCGAAGATGTTTCGAACGATAGTTTATAATGTTAGTTTACGATGATAGTCATAAACGGGAGGAAGAATATTGACCAAAGGTTCCATTGGTAAATACCAACGGCTTTAGGTCACTGGGCTACGAGTTACAGTCGAAGGGCTGCTGCTGCTGCTGCTGCTGCTGTTTCTTTCTCGCCAATAGAACGTCTCGGTCATCCGGAGGTACATGTGAAAGTGTACGACGAATATTTATAAGCTTTTCTCTTTCTTTCTCCTAAGAAACTGTCCGGAGTGTACGACAAGGTATTATTTAACCCGCACGCGATTTTACCACTTTATATGGATAGTCGTAGAATCTTATTTCGTTGAGGACCTCGGAAAAATCAACGGTGGCGAGGACTCGGGTCGTATAACTTTTGCTCACCGTTCAGGCCACAAGTTCCATAACCAACGCAGCGTAAGTTGCCGTCATTTTTATTTATTTTTCTCCAGGAAAGACTCTTTCTACCTCTCTCTTTCTCTCTCGACATTTCTCTCTTTCCTTGACGTTACGTATCATTCTGGCGAGACCATAAAGTTTACATTCTGCAAAAGGAATTATGGAGCTTTCGATTTTCTCGACAGATACGACTGTACAGGAGCCGCATGAGGAATCTCTAAGCGTCAATTTGGAAAGACTACGAATTGCGGCTGCTCAGTGTGAAGACATCGAGAGTCATGAGATTGCGAAAAATTGATTCATTTTTACTCAATTTTTTTGATGTCAATACTTGGTTGATAAAGTCACAATGTCCGGGCAGGAAATATATATGTCACGCATGAGTTGGTCGTAATTTTGGGATAAACATCGAAAATAAATGGTGTAAGCAAAATTTTGGAAAAGTTTATGACACGCGCCTTACCCTCCGTCTCACTGGTTGGACTGTGTGTTACGGTGTGTTTTGATTTGTGACGAGGCGTACGCCACGGTCCGCACTTTCGTGCTCTTTCTTTCTCCCTCTCGCTTTCCCTCTCGTTCTCTTTCTCTCTGTCGTAACAACTCGGGTCATTTCTCGCCTGCACCCACGCTCCAGCTTCTTTTCCGAAAGGGGCCTTATGGCCTTTCCTCCCGTTTTCGTTTGTTGCTTACTGTCTCGTTGAAGGCTTCTAATACGTCGTGTTTAGCTTTCTCTCCTCATCCCCCTGTCCATCTTCCTTTTACACGAGAATTCCTTCTGGACAGCCTCTGCGTCTGTTTAACACTCAAGGGTCCTCTCGAGGACCGCTTCATTTCACCTTCCAGAAATTATATGGCGCGTGTCTCGTTCCGCTTGGTGGTGGACGGACTCCCCAAAGAGGAAGAAGCTGCGACATGTCGGAGATTTGATAATCTAGAAATTCGTTTTTCCTTCAATTTATCGTGTAAAAAAATTTGTAAAGGAAAATGTCGTTCGGGTGTTTGGAATGGCTGTTACTTTTCCCTTTGAAAAATCTATGGCACGTGGTCGTTGGCTGTTGTTACAAGGAGGAAAGTGACATAATAAGTTGTAGGGAGATCGGAGGGCTGTCTGAAAGCGAAAAGACGCAACGAGCAGGAAGTCTTGCACTCGCTTTGGGGTAATTTGGGGAAAATATCGTCCCGGTAATATAATGCCGCAAGGAAGGAAAGCTAAAAGTCTCCCTTATGCATCCATCCCCTTATTTTT
This sequence comes from Hyposoter didymator, assembly GCA_037952995.1. Lineage (NCBI taxonomy): Eukaryota > Metazoa > Arthropoda > Insecta > Hymenoptera > Ichneumonidae > Hyposoter > Hyposoter didymator. Next base: position 9,474,953 of record JBAJMU010000004.1, read on the forward strand.
ATATCCCCGTCTGTTTTCTCTTCAAGAAAATATACGTAACTGTTTTCTTTTTGTGTTTGTTGCGTGAAAGTTGCAAGTTTCCACGCGCCATGAGCAACGTAAATTGCGTCTCTACCCGTCCAACCAAACCGCTCTCGTGTTTTATTGCAGAAATAGACGCGCGCACGAATTTTCAAAACTTTCCTCCGACGCAGCCGCGCGACGGTTTGCTTAAATCAACCGATGCAACCGACTGCAGTAAATCATCGAATCCTCGTATACACCGGAACTGTATAAGAGAGTTGAGCATTTTACTGGGTCAGTTTAACGGCCGATCGATCGCTCAAAATCTCCGAAATAAGCCCCGCGTTCTGTTCACCGCTTTTCTCCCTTGCCTTTACATTTTTTTTATCGATTTTTGACGTGCCCGAGTCATGGAAAATTTGTAACGAAACGTTGAAAAAAAAAATATGAGCTTTGAGCCGATTTTCGATCTCTGAATCGCAGAAATAAGAATTTTCCGTCGAATTTTCTTTTTAACTACGAAAAAAATTGACCCACACGGTAGCGGCAAGAAAATCAAGAAGAAAAAAAACATATTTAGAGAAATGAGAGAACAGACTGCGAAGAAACGAGAAGAGAGGGTGCATGGGCGCGTGCTGTTAATTTTAAGTGAAAGTTGGAGGACGCACGCGTTTCCCAGGGACCAGGCGCGTGCCTTTTCGTCTCCTTGATGGTCTTCGTCCATTACCAGGGGAATCTGAATTGCGGGAATATCGGTTGTTCGACCTTGTAGGAACCTCCACTATGGAGGATTCGAAAGAAACATTGTCGTCGGCGAAACGACGATGCTTAAATCTTGTACCGATTACACGTGAAAAGGTGTGTCCCGTGACTTTTGCTTTTCTCGTCCTTGACCTCGCACGTTATGATTTACGATTCTTTTATGGGGTACAACATTTTTATTATTGACTCATTTGCTTCTGTTACCAATTTTCTCTTATTCTGTTATTCTCGTATAACAAAAGAGAAAAAAAAAACTGGTTGATTTATTTGATCCAAATACAGCTTTCTATACAGTCGAAGCAACTGGAATTTTTTTTCTTTAGTTTCAATAAAAAATTACTCAATTTTCTGCCAACAAGATGGAGAACTTTGTCAATTTTTTTTTTTTCATTCACTCTGATCCTGAAAGAGACGAAACTGCCAAAATGATGAATCGTCAAAATTGATACCCGACGAGATCATAACGAGAAAAAACATGTGAATCTCTCGCATGCCTATTCGTCGTTCCGGGGTGTTTACTTCCGTCCGGAATGCGAACGATGATTTGTACCCAAACAGGGGACAATGCCGCAGAATCATCGGGAGAGGAAAGTGAGAAGGAAAACTTACAGTGGGAAGCAAAAAATTGTGAATTCTCCCACGCCTTGTGTGTATCGTGCAGTCACAGGTGGGCGTGGAGGACCTCGTAGCTTCCTGCGACGCGCGAGGAGTAATTGAGACGTCTTGCGTGGGCCACGCGAATGTAGAGAAAATCTTTTCGAATTTTCATCCTCCGTCTCCAGGAGACAAGCCATTTTTGTAACGTTACACCGCCACGAAAATCTATTGAATTGTCACACACATTGTCCCCGCTCATAATGCAATAAGGGCTGCTCAGTTGTGGGAGAAATTGTGCAAGATCTGTGTCTACAACGATCTCATTCTTTCTTCAATAGAAACCTTCGAAATCTGCTCGCACGAAATATTTCTTCTGTCTTCCGGGACATTCAACTTGCTCTTGGGCTGAGAAGAAAAAGCAGGACAAATTATACACGAATATCCTGCTATCGAATCACAAGGCCAAAAAGTACGTTTTTCGAAATTCTCTACATTTACAAAAAAAAAATGTCAGAACTAATTTCGTAAAAAAAAAAAAAAAAAAAATTAACAGAAAAAAAATGAGAAAATTGAAATAAAAATGAGATCGAGGCATATACGTGATGGAATTTTGTTTGGAGTGCGAGAACGCCTTCGGGTTCCCAAACCTCGCGCTTCATTCATGAATCTCAAGAGGCTAAGGGATGGGGAGGCTAACCACCGGACCAAGTTCATGAATGGACCGAGGAGCTCGACCGTAGCCGACGCGGGATGAACGCATGGTCCACACAATTCTAGGCCGAACTGGCATATATCCATAGAGAGTGAGTGGACATAAATCAGGACTGAGAGAAATTCAATGTGGAAGTCGAGATGAAGAAATCAAAGAGCGTAAAGAGCGTGGAAAGCTTTATGCAAACGGGCAAACAGTTATGGACCCGCCTTCCCGCATTGGCCAAAGTGTCACAATGCTATCCTTTGTCTTCTTTTTTATATCCACATATATATGTACGAGTGTTGATCTTGAGCGTGCCACAGAAGCACGATCACACAGTAAGAAAAAAAAAAGAAAGAAAAAAAAGCGAAGACGAGGTTGCTGAAGAGGGAAGAGGAGAAAAGATCGAGGTAAAAGACCTGGAAAAAAAAAACGATGAAAGAAAAAATTGATGGGTTCAAGGGTGAAAAATAGACCAGGGAGGAAAGATTTAAAGGACAGAGATATTGGGGGATTTGACTCGATAGATTTTCCGGGTAAAGCATCATTGTGCATCATACCCAATGTCGTGGAAACCGGGATACGCGTTACCCCAGGGTAAACAGTAGAATACGATGGAAATATTTCCCAGTATGAAATGAGAAATCAGGAAAAACGAACAATAAAGAAGTCAAGAAAAAAATGAAAATAAATATAAAAAATACCATCAAAACGTAAAATAAGCGACAGAGGAGGCGTTGGCCATGCAATGAATGTCTCTTGTGTGTACACTGTCCATACGTGGACCTGGGAATCTTTATTGTAAATGGGCATCCGAGTGATTCCACCAACCAAAATCCGATAAATAGATCCTGTCGCTGTATCACGGTTTGTTTTTCTTCTCAGTGCAGTTCGATCCATTTCACATAAAAAATTACAAAAAAAATAAAAAAATTCTTCAGGGGTAAGAAAAAACCACGGTGGCCTCATAAAAAAAAACGGAAAATGCATAGTTTCCTCTCCTTTCTCCGACCGAGTACGGCCCGATAAAATATCGAGTGATAAGAAGGATTCCCGCGTATCTCATGATTTAACAAAAATTTCAACTTCGAGGGTTGCAATTTGGAAATAACGTAAAAAAATATACGACGATGAAAAAAGCAAAAAAGTTCAATTGCTTATCTGATTGACAAGTAACGTACGTGATCCTCCTTTACTCCATCGAATGATGAATTTGATTAATTCAGTCGGTTCAGATTCTAAAGAACGACTCTGTAAAATTTGCTTCCGTAGCTCCGAAATTCCATGTGCGTGAATGCCTGTATATTCATAGCTATCAATGGGTCAGGGCGGAATGTGCGATATATAACTTTGTATTACGATGTTGTCAACATCGTAAGGGAATGGTGAAGACGGCTCAATTTCTTCTCGGAACAAACGAACAGGTCACGGAGGTTGGCCATTGTGCGCAACACCTGTGGTTTTGAAAAGAAAACTTCTACGATGGAAGAAAGCCACTGCTACGTTCGTGGTGTATCCCCACTCGTTGCAGAGCGAATCCAGCTTTTTGTAACACTTTGACCGAGACCTTTCAGGCCCGATTTCGTTGGACATTGGGACATTGACAACTTGGTTAGTTATTGCGACTACTACGCGAGGACAACTTCTTTCCGGAGAGTCCCTCGCACATTTGGATTTTATAGTCGTCGAGCATTTCTTTTCTCAATTTTTATACATATTCCCATGAGGGAGGAATCTGCTCTTGGTATGGGAAAGGAAGTGACGATGAGGACAAGTGTGCGAAGATGCACAGCGTGAAGAAATATATAAAAAAGCGAATGGTCAAGGCAAAAATGCATTATCGTCACAATACACACACACACACACGTTGAAGTGACCATGCAAAAGCGTTGGAGAATATTGTATAGCCCGATGGTGGGCAAGCGACAAAACTCCCATCGTTACGTATTCGATCGATGAAAAACGACTCGAAGCTCGTACCAATCGCTATATGGACGACGTATTGACAGAGGGACAAATTATCCAAGTAGCAGCAGCAACAAGACGAAAATATTTCATTCTCCGAATGAGGGAAAAACGTTTCGACTGTATAGCCCACCTGAATTTTTACTCTTCGAATCATTGTATTCTGACAAATTATTGTTTACATTGCACCTCCACGACGCACCGTCGTGTTCCGAGAATCTTTACATGATTTTTTCGCTCTATTCAGCTATTCGAGATCCTCGTGTGAATCAGTTATCAATTTATTTCTTTCAAACGCTCTCGAATCGTTTCTCACGAGTCAAACTGTTCCTCGTACCCATAACCAGTAAATTCATTACCAACTTCCCGTCGTTTCTTTTAACTCGCGACAATTTGTCTCGAAGTTGTAAAACAAGCTTGTTCGTTGATCGTTTATGTGAAGTTTTTTTCAGCCAGTTGAACGATGATTCTTCCGCTTTGTTTCGGCGTTTCATCAACCCACGCCGTAGTTATTTCCGGTGCGTAAGATTTAGGGTCCACCACGAGAATCCCACAATCCAGGCCGCGGTTCGAAAAAATTAACGATTTGGATATTATACATGTAGAAGAAAAACAACGAACGAACTGTGAGCTTGGCTGAGTTATTTCGGAAGCTACACTATTTATAAATTCAAATAAACAGCGGACTACTGGCCACGTTTGATTCAGGAGACTAACGACCAGCCGAAACGATTTCTGCTTTTTTCAAGACGATCCAAAAAATCAGGACAATATTCCAGTTCGACGACGAAGTCTCCATTTTGCATTGTCAAAAAGGCGAATCAACAAAAAATAAAAAATAAGAAAAACAGGAAATCGCGAGACGTTAAAAAACTAGACATTGGCGTGCAAAATCGTGAGTGTCTTGGAAACATGCGTTAGAAATCTTGCAGTGGGACGCGTTCCCTTTCGAACGATTTTACCGCAATAACCGACGAGTCCCAAAACGTAGGAGCATCGTTTAAAAATACAAATTCGAGGAACAATGCTTGTTAAGAGCGTTAACGTTCGCAACGGGGGGGAGATGGTCCATAGGGATTTGACGTATCGCAGCAAGGAGTCTTGGGTTCGACGGTCGAGAAGACTGCACGAAAGTGACCAAGAGCAGATTCCTCTCCGCAGCACTTTCGTTGCTCCCGTTGTACATTTTTTCTCCCTCATCTCGATGCTTTCATCTTTCGTGAAGATTTTTCGAGACTTGGAAAACGTCTCGCCTCATTATAGGTGCCAGTTGCTCCCCGCAGGCTAACCTCTAGGATCGCAGGGGGTCCTCCCCCTCCTCCGACGCCTCCATTTTTACCGAAAGCCTAAGAAATTTTCATGCAGGAAGAGGCGACGTACTGACGCGCCAGTTGCTTCCGGAAAAGGAAAAAAATCGACAGGGAAATCTGCTCGATGAAGGCCGAATATCGTCTCTGGTTTACGTCCACGCTCCAATCATCTGCCACATTTGACGCTCTTGTTTATGTCCTTTTTGCCTTCGGGAGGATGTGGTCATGTACCATTTCGTCCCGGGAAATCCACTAAAACAAAAGTAAAAAAAAAGATCATGGAGAATTTATTTAAAAGAAAAATCAAAATTGTTGATTCATTTTCTAGTTACTATCGAAAGAAATTGAAGAAACGATTGAATTTTCATTCTCAAATAAATCTCATGAGAAAATTGAACTAAGTTGCGTGTTACAATGTCATGAATTAGTCGATGATATAATTTCGAATATTACGAATTTCATTCAATTGCCCTAACAGCCTATTTTTTTGTAGCCTCAACCACAAGAGTCTATTTGCGGCCATTTATGGAACCAATGGTACGCCCACAGTCCAAGTTCCCTCGAATTTTTTTGAAGCTCCCATACGTTTTATTAGTTTCAACCTTTTTTTGCTTCGCTTTTTTTCGACGTTTTTCGAAATCTTCGAGATTTCCAGGATCTCCCAGTGAATCCTGTGCTCTCACGTCTTCGATTTGTAGTCTATCCATTAAGAAATTCGAGACTGTTCGTGAGTGTGCTCAACGGTATATCCGAAGGCCGTGCAGATGATGCGAAAAGCGTGAATGTAAGAATTTTTAATTTGCATTTGAAATCCTTAACGATTTTCATGAATCGCCATCGATACTGATTGTTGGCGTAATTAAGAAAATCAGCAAAAGATAAAGAGAGAAGGTAAAAGCCGAGACGCGATTTAGCTGGAGGAAAAAAGCAGCTCGCTTGGTCCTGGGACTCGTGACCATAAGCGTCTTTGAAAAAAAAATCAGCGGCTAGAATGAGTGGGGGAGGAAAGGAAATCTATGGTATTAAACGTGCGAGAAAAGACGATGACGAGACCTGGAGGTCACGCGCGTCTCTTTGGTTTGGAAAGTTTTCCCACTTTTGTACAACAGTGCAGAGATTCGTTCCGGCTTTAATACGTTTATGGTTCGGGGTTCCATGGGATCGGTGGAAGCAAGCGTTGCCAGCATCGCAGTTCGAATAAGTCGTAAGGAATATAATGAAGAAGAGAGACGAAGGGAGCGAGAGAGAGGGAGGGAGAAGTGTTTGTTGCCAAAGGGCGTTCGTGCGCGTCACGCTTCCATTCGGAGCCCCGCATTTAGGTCCTCGTGTCCATCGTGACGTGCTAAGAACACCTAAAGACCGTGTTTTGTTACGTCTTTTTTCGCCTCCAATTGCCTTTCGTGTCTCAACATCCAGAGGGCGTGAAGTGACGATTCAATTATAAAAATTAAACAATTCCAAAACGTTCAGCTTTTCACAATTTTCGACAAAATTGTATTGAAAATGGAATTTTCCCGCGCATCTTTCCATCAGAAAATTACGTGGCAATAATTTTTACAATTTTGAATTAAAAATCCACGAATATCTCATGTTTACGAGAATATTTATGAATTCCATACACTGGCTCGATAGCTGCTCAATTTGCGTAGACTATATCAGCATGTTATCCGCTCTATGTTGTATATATACAAAGTCCCGGATTTGGGCTATCCCAGAGGAGGGCTTTCGGGGATCATGCAGTAGAATCATTCGACAGGAATCGACACTAAAACGCGTGAGGGTTGAAGAAGTGAGGGTAGATCCATGGAATACGTTGAAAACGATTCAGTTGGATTTTGCTTGTACGCATGAGGAAGGGGTTCGAAAGAGTGGTGGATTTTTCTCAAGACCATGCATACGCCATCCCCGTTTTTTTATTTTTTTTATTTTTTTTTCCTTGCTGGAAGAGAGATAGGCGAAGAATAGGAGGTCGATGGTTGGCCTGGCTGGCGCGTATAACCACGGATTCGGCTTCGTTCTTTATGGGCAATCTATGGTGATGGAGATGATAGGCAAGGAGATATACGTAAACTTGATTCTGGCGGATCTTCCACCGATCGGATATTGTGAATAAGGAGTGAGGCAAAGAAGACCAAGCAGCAGCCGAGATAGCCGAGAAGCTGCAAGTGAAAAAGATAGAAAAGGCCAAAGAATAAAAGAGCCAACCTTACTCCAGATTTTTTCCCCACCAATAGTTTTACTTACGGCCGGATTTACTGCGAGAGATAGGGGAGCGAGTGAGATAAGGAAAGGCAAGTGCTATAAAATAGGACAGAGAAAAAGGGAGAACAGAGCCAGGGAGCGTCGCTTGATAGACTCCTGCTCGCGACACCTACGCTTGCCATCAGGGATTCTCAAATTTTTCCATAACCTCACGAAATATCTTGTTTCAGTTTTATACTTTCGCCATTCTTCACGTCAGTTTTGCTTCCGAGAATGTAACCTGGTGGATGAGCATGGGATTATTCCTGCATCCTTAATTTCATCGCCTTTGCTGGACAGATTGAGGCGTCGCAATCATCTCGAGCCACGTGACTGGCACGAAAAAAGAAAACACGCGAATAGTGTCGATGCTGAAGCTGCAAAGACTGAGAGATCGAGGAATCACTGACAGAGACGAAACGATCGAGAGAAAAAAAGAGCGATGGGAGTCACGGAAAAGGGGGTGGAGGAGTCTGAAAGGAAAAGGGGTTGAACGATTGCATTTTGCTGAAAGACAAACGCAGAACACTCTTGCAAGCAGAGGTTGCGTCGGATCAGATGGCATTTTGTTTTAAATATATGGATTGACGGCTAGGCCTGAGGGCGAGTGTCGGTTTACGCTGCCACCACTTCCTGTCTCTGTCTCGCTTTCCGCCAACGGATTTAAAGCGAAGTGTGTAGGAGGAAGGGGTGAGAGTCTACGTAGTTATCTTGGTGCTAGCGGCGATGCCCCTTGCCCCTGTGGAAAAGCATCATAGGTAGAGAGAGAGTATGTGGTGGTGTGAAAGGAAGGGGTGGATGAGAAGCGAGCTGATACAATACCCCATATTCCGAGCGAAAACCCAACCACCACGGCCGCCAACCAACCCTCAATGCTCTCATCCCCTTCCCTCCCTCCCACGCTCTCATTTTATATACATACATATACATTGTGCAACGCGTTTTCTACGTTCTCTCGAGTAAAGCGAGAAGCGCTCTCCCTGGCCTTTCAGAAGCCAATAGCCACCACCACCATCATCTCCTTCAGTCTGGTGGTGGATCGGGTTGGCCTCCACGTGAGCAATGAAACGAACGATGGAACGAAGGATAAAGAGACGGCCAAGCTCTTTCCTCTGTAGTTTTTCTGTCATGCTTCAGGCTGTTTTTTTTATCTACGGTATATGCCTATGGGCTGCTCCACGTCGATTCGTTCGTTCGCAGCAAAACTCAATGTCGTGCTCCCACAGTTCGATACTTTCGGTCCCTCGCTCCTTGGCACTTAATTCGGTCCTTTGCTGGATAATTTCGTTCTTAATGATCAAGCTCGTTGTTCACTTAGCCGCACGCCGTCATTTTTTTTCCTGACCTCATAAAATTACAGATAAATCGAAATTTCGTTAAAGTATCGATGGTACTCTTCCGGAATTCATTAAATCGATTATCTTGATCGAAGTTTCAATGCGGATGGAGAAAATGCTATACAATTGATTCAGAATAACCCATACAATACTTTTGCTATCACTGTGTCTCGGCTTTCTCTGAGCTTCCGGCCTCGCCTCCCCTTCGAGCGCTCTCTCGCTCCCATCGCCCAGCATCTCCTTCCTTCTCACTCTCTCCACTTGATCCCCAGTCTCGTTCACCCTTTAGTTTTCTGTTTGTTGGCGGTGAGGAGAGGAAGAAGAGGGAGGCAGAGCAAGAGGGAGGACAAAGTTCGCCTCGTGTCTATATATGCGCTTTTCGCTTCCTGCTTCGACGCTCTACGTTTTCATCCCCCTTCACCTACCTGTGGGCAGATATCGGCTTCCCAATAACCTGACCGAATGCGTATAGAAAAGCACACCGAAGCTTTCCGTTTGCTTTTCCTACTATACTATGTATGTATGCTGTTTATTCGACCCTCCCTCCCAACCCCTCAGTTTCACGGTTTACTGGCGAAAAGTTTCTGGATTCACAGACTGTCGGAGTTCAGATAGAGGATGATTATACTTTATATTGCAACTGATGTGTCACGGCGCGTCAAAGTGCCTTCTGATGAGTTCTCTCATATTTCCCGTTGTACTCCATTTCGTAATTCGAGTGAATATTTTTTTTAAATTGAAATCACCAGTGCTTCTCGTCGCTCGCCACTTCGCGCACAGTCTAGTCCATTTTTTTGCAAAGCTCGCACAATCAGCAAACTCCGGATCATACCGTTCTCTCCTTTGTCCTTCATTCGACCTAACGAATCATCATGTGCAAACGTTGGGGGACTAAAAAAGTGAAAAGCAAACTACGTGGAGAATTTTGCCGCAGCGGAACTTTCTGTTGATATTCCGGAGCTTCATTTTCGAAAATTGAGTTATTGCTCATTTGGGGCTTGGAATATCGATGGGGGTTGAAAATTCCACTGCGTGTCGATGAAAACTCGCAAAGCCCTTGCATGATTTTTTTTTCACGTTCCAGCGCTTTTCGAAACAGACTCAATTGAGGCAGTAAATGCGGAAATATGTTTCGAATTATAAATATGAAATTTTGCTGTTAGTTTTGTATTTATATCGGACAACCGTGGCAGGGAGAAAAAATTTGTCACAGAAAAGCTCTTAAAAGATTGACGCTGCCAGTACATTGTGCAACTAATTTCTTTGACATCATTAACCCTCGAAACTCAATTGGCGAGAGCCGATGTGTATACGTGTGGAAAAAGTGAGGATCACGAGTGTATTGGTCTGACCTGAAAGCACCACAAAATGGGAAACCACGTATCGAGCTGAGCGGATAAAATATTTTCCCTCTTGTTCATCGCACGTGTATGTACACTGCAGTTGCGACACGGTACGCAGCATTTTTAATCGGAGATCATTACGATTTTTTTTTAAGCTGATCAAAGTTTCAACCCGAAATAAAATCCAAACTCTTTTTTGCAGTTTCAATATATTTTTTGTGCTTGTGATTCGATGCATCGGGAGAAACGTTGTTTTGTTTTTCTACAGAATTTAATTTATTTATTTATTCGTGCTGCTTATACTTTTTCGCATACAATTGGATTTTTTCGAGCTGTTCATCGCGTTCCAGTCCAGCGATGATTTGTTCGCACTCCGACGACGACTAAAGGAACATTTTATAAGAGCGTCATCCATTTGGTGGGATGCTGTGTTGAATAACAAGGCCATATGGGAAACTCATAAAAAAAAGAGACAGAAGCATCAGCCGTATGGTCGGATACTTAGAAGGAACAATGCTGGCCACAATGACGCCACGTTGCAGTGAAAAATCAGAGCAGGGGGTGTCCTCTGGCCGAGTCATAAACGCATTATTGACAACATGCGATCGACCGAACGTTCTTCTCTTCCCGTAACTACCCTGTCGATTTCTATCTCTTCTCTCCGAAACTCTAGGATTCTGTTTGGAAGATGGATGGCCGAGAGGGTAACCGGAAACTGAAGATCGACGGTCCAGGTCGACAAGCCAAATCAACGGGAGACCAAGTGAGACAAGAATTTCCCTTACGGAGCACAACCCCCTCCTGCGTTTCGCACAACCCTGGCGGTTACTCGCGGCAGCTAAGATTTAGACGACCGCGACCACTTTGTGACCGAATGACAGTTGTCTCCACCCGATCTGTTTGGAGATCTCTTTTTCTTGAATATCCCATACACCCGCACTTTTGTACACTGCTGAGTCCTGCGTTGGCCCAACGTGGAGTGAACTAAATTTTCATTTACCCGCAACAATTATTTAAGAAAGGCAACTTCATTTCGTAAATTATGAGCCTCCGAAAGTTTTGACGGACTAACTGAACGAACAATTATTCAATAAAGAATTAAACAATTTTTTGGATCGTATGGAACGAATTTTTCAAATTTTTTCCATTTTTTTCGTCTCCATCGAAGTTTTCTACGTAAAAATATCGCAGATGTTGTTTAATTGTTGCTAATCTTTCGAACCCGACTGATATTTTTGGAAAAGGTGTTTTTCGAATTCCAGAAATGCGATCGAATAGTTTCGTTGGCCAGAAAGTAAAAGCAGTCGAAAGAAGCTTGCACGAAAATTTAACGTTTGCTGGAGAGTTTATGTCCGTAAGCCGTTTTAAGTAAAATTAACGTGAGCTCGTGGAGTTCAGGGATCTCATACGTCCAGTGAAACTGAACAATATTTCACTCAATGTCAAGTTACGTTATGGTTCCTGGTTGGGGTTTATGAAGAAAGGGTGGTGGTGTTGTTTAACGGTGTAGAAGGATAACAGGCAACATTCGAGATGAAGGGAAAATCTGATGGGAAGCAGTGAACGTTGGAAGAGGTTGAGATGAAGTGAAGCACCATGAGTACTTGTAGCAAATTTAATACGATCACTCTTCCACCAAATAAATCCTGGAGCCTCGTACAACTCACATGGTATTCTCGTCGTCGTGCATTCACTCGGATGATAGCTCGTCCATACGTCGGTTAAACGCGTATCGAAAGCGAGAGGCACGCGAGAGCAGCATCATATTCACTATATAGCAACATTGCTAACATTCACCTACACATGTGGCCGACATGGCACACAGAAAAGCAAGGCCGAAGCCAGCGTTCATTTTGTACGTTGATCATCGCTCGGCTCGACCGGATTCACATCGAAAATACGACCACGTACACCCTCTCCCTCTCGCCAACCACCGCACTAGAACGTCGAAGCACGCCGGCAACAAAAATTCATTGATCAAACATTTTTTTACAGGCCACCGACTCATCCACTCGCTCGCGACTCTTCACCCTTGTGCCACCCCCGGTGACTACCCTCTCCTTCCGTTTCAAAGTGTAGCCATTTCTTGCTCTCTTTATTTTTATATCTCGTTCTCTCCCTCGTTCCATCAACCCGACCAGCTTGATCGGCAGTCTCGCTCATCGGTCCACCGATGTTACGTATACATTGAGCGACGACTTTTCGCTTCTGCCCTTTTTTTTGCTTTTCGTTCTTCTCGTGTGACTATCATTCCACGCTCCCTCGAACAAAGTTCCCTNTTTTTTTTTTTTTTTTTTTTTTTCATAAACTGCAACGGAGAGTTGATTCCGGCGGGCGGAGGAATCAACTGGATTTAATGAGGAGCCTGATTAATTGAAAATTCGACGGTAAAAAAAAATGAAGCGAAAACCTCAAAACAGTAGCATGGAAAAAAAATAAATCATCGAATTTCAGGTTCTCAGGAAACGGGTCTAAGCGTTAAATTGAACAAGCTGCAACGATCGTGCCAGGGAAAAGAAAGTTTTGATCCAAGCTCGAGGCCAAGTTGCGTTCGGGTGTTCTCCATCAATGGTCGTTCAAGGGTTGCGGGCGAAAAATATCTTTCTCTATGTAAATAGATTTCTGTGCAGAGCTGAACCGTGCGAGAAAGGAGCTTGGCGACGAATCGTGCAGGCGTGCTGACTACGGGTAATAATAGACCAATAAAGAGTTATTTCGTTAATTTGAGGGCACTGGAGTCACCGCGGGGTGGCTGTAACATGACTGCCACTTCGCAATCCTTTTCGCTTGTTGGACGCAGGGACACTTTGAAATAACTGAGGTCGTCTTCCGGCTCTTTCAACTGACAGATTGTTGTCCGTAGCGGCGGTACATAGACACACACATAAATGGAATAGAAAATTGCGGACGCACGTCGGGCGTGAGGGCAACTCTTTCTGGCCTCGTCCTCAATCATAAATTACTCACTTTGACGTTGAACCAGTTATGCAGCGTTCTTGAACAAGGTTAATTGACGGAGGTGAAATGGAAAATATGCCCAGTGTCGCGCGACCGTCATCAATCGGTAATATATCGGCTACTCCGAAACCGAATGACTTTATATTATTCTTCTTCTCCGTAAATTTTGGGTATACTCCTGCTTTGGCAATTGATGTGAATTCGATTCGCTATGGGAACGGCGTACGGTAACGGGTTGAACTAAAATTTACGATTATTGGGACGGCAATTTATCATGGCAATTTTGACAGAGATCTATTTTCTTAACTTTCTGAAGCTCTTGAGGTTCTGCTTCACGATCTTGAGAGACGCGTTTCTAAATTTATAGATTTATACATTTTGGCAGTCCCTTCTTTCTGTGCCAACATTTCAGTCAATTTTTTTTATTTTGATCTCAATTTCGCCCGCGGAAATCAAAATTGCATTCCTTCCAAAATATCGATCATTCCAAAAATGCTGCTTTTTAGTTTAGCAGCTGATTCCTTTTAGAATTTCTTGACACTTTGCTGTCGTAATTTAAAAATAACGTTGCACACGATTTGCTCAGTGTTTAGTATTTTTGGATCTCATTGTCGTATTTTCGATAATTTACAACCGCGAGTTTAAAATTCTCTTTTTTTTTATATTCCATCTCGTATCTTTTGGGGAAAGAGACGACGTTGCATTTGCCGAAAAAAATGAGCCTTCCTCGAGTCTGTTTTTGCTTTATAGGCCATGTTTTTACCCACTTTTTCTGTAGGTTATCCCGATGCCGTTGTGAGTTTTTGTGTTTTTTTTTCTCAACAGTTTTTCTTCTCCTTGAATATTTTTTAACGGTTTCGTGAGCGAAGACGCAGAATCCTTTCGGGGGAAGAGTAACGTTTTTAAGTAAATCCTTTTAAGGGCTGCTACCGTCGAGGGTCCCCTGGCCTAGCGGTTCTTTATGAATTTATTTATACAACACACTCGACTCGGCCAGCACAACCCGTTATTTTTTTCACCCCATCATAACTGTTTGACGTTCTGACTTTAGGGTTATATTGCTGTGACTTTCTGCGTTTTCCACGTTTTACAGTGTCTCTTCGCAACCGCCCCTCTTTTTTGTTCAAGCTTTCCTTCGCATTTTTTCCTCTTTTTTTGACTCGACGTCAGATTCAACGAATTAACTTTTACTGCCCATCGAAAGGCTTAGCGGTATAAAGTCAACTTTTACTTTTTTCCTCGGGTACATCGCTCAACTCGTTTTTCCCTTTTTTCTCCTTTCTTTCCTTTTTCTTTCTGCCACGTACCTCTTCCGGCTGCCGAAAAAATCGTAAGCCCTTTCCTCCAGATCCTACTTTCCAATATTTTACGATTTGACTTTTTCACTCTTTCGCTTTTCGCGCTGGCCGAAAAAATGGTTAAGGGTCGCTAGGAAATGCTGAGGATGAGAGGAACGTTGACTTAAACCTTTTCTGTCTTTTATATGTGGGTCAGCGGAAGAGGAAACAGTACATGGAATGTTCAACATCTTTTTACCGTTTCTTGTCCCCTTTTTTCCAAGTTTTAACATATTTGAGGGGGTCAGCTAAAAAACGTAGTCTCTGGCAGACCGTTAAGTTTCTTTGGAATTCGTCCAGTCTGTATTTCCCGAACACAACGAAAAGCGAAAAGAAACTGCGCATAATAATTTTCACTGAGATAAAAATGGTTTGAAAAAAATTGAATTTCGAAAAAATCGATTTCCAAGTCTCAACATATTTGAGGGTGTCAGCATAGGTCTCTGGCAGACCGTTAAGTTTCGTTGGAGTTCGTGCGGTCTGTATTTTCCGAACACACAACGAAAAGCGAAGAGAAACTGTGCGTAATAATTTTCACTGAGATAAAAATGGTTTGAAAAAAAATCGAACGCATAAAAATGCGTTTGAGGGACGCCACAAAAAATACCGAGAGGAAAATAAATCAAAAAATCACATTCCAAGTAATCTTATGCTGCCCTCGGTACCAAGGTAATTGTAGAAAACTTATAAAAGTTGGAAGAAAAATCGCAGGCTAATTCGTAAAACGGGAACATAAAAAATGTGTGTGTTGACGGAATGTTTGGGCGAAATTTTTTACGAGTTACCATTTTCGTGCGGCCACTGTGGCAAAAAGTATGAAGAGAGAAAGAGATGGAGCGAGCGCTGTAAGATTACTTGACGGAGCCCTAAGCTGACCTAGTTTTGCGGCATCCGAAACCCTCAACGAGAGCGCAGTTTCCGAAAAAAAAAGAAGAATAAAAAAACAAACAAAAAAATAGGAAATTTTTATGTTTTTACACAGAGAGGGGAGGGGGCTGTGAAAAAGAGGGCATGTCTTGAAAGGGCACAATGAAGAATCATAAAGTTCGGTAGAAAACTACGAGAAACGGGATCTCGCTTTTTGGGATCCCGTTTTTCGTGATTCCAGGCTCTCGCGTGACCATTCTCCTCCCTCCAGCTCGCTTCTCCGTAGAAAAAATTCATAAGGTCTCGGACTAGTCTAGTAAAACCTAACGGTGGTCGAACTATTTTAAATAACGGTGTTGTATATTTTTATAGGTTTTTTTTTCCTCTCATGATTTTTGTGTAGCACTTGCCAAGTTTTTACGCCGCCCTCGGACTAATTCCCAAAACCAAAACAGGCCAGTCTCGTTTTTTCTTATTACCTTCCGCCCCTACTCGGCGCATCCTCGTAGAATCTGGAACATTTTTTTCTTCTATTGCTCCGCTTTTCTTCCGCACCGTAAAAACGACGAAGAAATAATCACACAGCGGTTGGTGCAGTAAATAAATGAAAGCCTCGCTCTTCGCTTTTTTCCAAGACTAGAGATGACCACGTTTCACTTTTTCGCTGATTTAGGACGAGGCCCCAAATTCGTGTATATTCCGGAGCTTCACATTTTTGACATGAATTCTTCAAACAATTCGGCCTATAAAAAAAGGACGATGGACGTTTAATTTTTTGCCATTTGCTGCACAAGTTTTACGGAAAGTCTCGCCCTTGTAGAGAAAATAGAGCCAAAATGGGGACAAGTTTGCCTGTGGAAATAAAAGAGAGCATTTTTTCTCATCATTTTTATTTTCAACAGCATAAAATTTGGAAATCTTCTCAGAATTTTTTTTCGCTCTAAATTTCAAATGTGACTTGGCAGAGGAGGTTACCAACATATTTTATAAATTCCGTGAATCGACAATGTAGAAAAAAAAGAAGGAATTAAGAATAATTATCAAAATTTAAAAAAATCGCTTCGAACAGGAATTGGAAAATTTTTCGAGAATTTACTTATCGGCATTGAATTTTCGTGAGTGCAGAGTCAATATTATCGATACAGATAGTGCAAATTAATGCATGAAAAATGTGAAAAGTTATCAACGTGAAGCAGAATATTCTGAAACAGCCGGAAACACTGAGTATGAAGGGAGAGGACAAGCATCCGGGGTAGTTGTGCCGGGCAGCAGGATCGAGGGAGGAAAAAAGATGGAGAACGAGGATGTAGTCGCGAGGGTAAAAAAGTGAGTCTAGGGGTGCTGGCTCATGGTCCAAGAGAGGATCAGGAACAGCGGTAGAGGACACTGAGTGGCGTAGGCACCGGGGTTAATATTTGCGAGTGAAAGGGCACCCTGTCCCTGACAAAGAGTGCGGCTGAGCGGGTGGCACAGTGTGAGTGACTTAATTCAATGTGAATATGTGCAAGCTACATCCTGTGAAGTCAGTACGATGAGATGTGATGAAAAAGGCTCAAGAGGAGTATCACAGCAGCAGCCGTTAGAAACGGCAAAGTTCAATAAGCACCAAAGTTGGACGCGAATTATAAACTCGAAGAAAATTCGAACCTGCTTTTCTGATGATTTTTCTGCAGTTGCATAAAGTCGAAAATTAGTTGAGGATCCTTTCGGATGTTAAGGAAATATCTGACAACATAATTTTACTCTCGAGAGTGCCTTTCTGGAAAGTGGAAAAAAGTTAACTCTCTAAATCCATCCCTTAGGCGAGTGTCTGGGCGTCAATTTCCGCAAGGTCAACCGAGGGATGCTGCTTGGACCTTTGGAGTATAATCTTGCATACTGCGAGAATATATAAACTAAACGTAGGTTGAAAATTTTCACTCAGGCCACAACAGCCTTCTCTCAAATCAACCCTCGTATACGTCCATCGATGTGCGACAGTTGTACCCCACCCTCTGCTGCTTCTGCCACCCACTGACCATCCCCTTTACGAGCGATCCACAAGCGGCGGAAGAGCGGAGTGAGCGCGTCGCTCTCGACTAATTTCAATACCTCTCTGCCGTCTCTTCTTCTCATCCTTTTTCTCCTCCACCCTTTCCATCCCTTGACGTCACTTTTGCCTCTTTCATTTCCTCGATGGATATGCTCTACCCTGCCTTTACCCCATTCACAACGACATTTACGTGTTCACGTGTGGTCGTGCGATAATCTGTACTGGAACGCGTTTTGGTCCTCCGCCTACGTTCAACGTTCAAGCTCCTCAAATATAAACGCTTCGAGTGTAAATATAAATTTTAGTTATGTCGAGTTTTTCGGAGCAGTGATTCGTTCTCATCGACGCGCAGAATGACCCTGAAAAACTTTGTGCTCGACGATCAAATTCGAACAAAAATTCGAAAAATTTCTTGAAGCAGAGTCAATAATACGAAAATTTTTCGTCAACTCCGTCGGTTGGTTTCATCAACACTTTCGTGCAATAAAATCCAGTAGCTCTTTAATAAATGGATGTGTAGTTTTTCATGCTGTTCAAATGGAACTATACTGTACGAGGAACATGACAGGTGCCAGTTTTAATGTCACGAAGTTGCAATAGGAACATTGTGACGTTCTAGGGGACGAGGAAATGCTGAAAAGTACGGAGAGCATTGGGACGGTTAACTGGCAAAAGCTCACTTTCCTCGTTTTTGTTTCATTCTCTCGTGTGTGCTCACGTCCTCCACGAATTATCAACCCTCGAGATTCAACAGCGTAAAAATGAGCCACTGGCCACGCAGTATTACCACGGAATCCAAACCAGGAAATAACTTTTGTCGTGCGACAAAAAAAAACACTTTTTCTCCCTCATGCAACGCCCATGGTGTGCTTCGTTTTTCGTAATTAGGAAGTTAACGAAAAGTCAGTGAAGTGTTTACAAACAATTCGAGACTTTGCCGTTGGATATTCGTTTTACGGAAAAGTCGATAACAATGGGAAACACCATGCTTAACTATTTCAATGGGAAGGAGCCCCATAATGATAGAAATATTAATAAATAAATGAATTTCCGGTTAATCGATCGAAGATTCTACAAATTTTCTATTTTTCGAGATATCCAATTGATTTTATCGTATTGCTTACAACGAACAAGCGATTTCGTATATAAATTTAACGAATTTTGATGAATAATCGAGTCGTCTAATTGCCTCGAGAATTTGGTGCGGTCGTTTGATTTCACAGTGAGTTTAAAAGCGTTATTTTTGCAGTGTGTCTTGTTCTGTATCGCGCAGCAACGATTGGCGCCAACGTTGGCTGAACCCATGAGTTTCCAGGCCGGTGATACAAGAGGAGCTAATTTTGATTCACGATCGTGCCTCGGATCCAGTCGCGCGCTGTTCCGCTCAACAAACCGTGCTCTTTCACCCTCTTCTTCATCCCCTTTAGCCACTTTCGGGGCTCGCCGCGCCACCGCGGCTCCCAGTTCCGCCGCCGCTATGACTACCATCGCCATCAGCACCAGTACCATCGTGGCTGCCCTAAACGCTTCAACGCTTCATGTTCAAGCCCTGATACCCCACTTTTGGCACTATATTCGAGCCCCCGTGAAATCTCTCTCAACGAATACCCTACCAAGCCTAATAACACCTTCCTACCACACTTCAGTTCCTTTCGTTAATACATTTTCCATCCTCTTCATTATACCAAAATCATTTTACAACCCGATCAAAATCGACCGATTTATCGAGTTATCTCGATATCTCATCGTACGACGTTAAATTTACAATCGGCGCGTTTGTTTAGACACGGACAATGATTAAGTTAAAATTGTCACTTCTCACTAGTCAGAAGAGTGTCCAATTCCCACAATAATTATAAAGCGGATCCATGGGATAATATTAATCGAGCGGTTGGTGGGCCTAGGAGAATATTCATATACCGATGAGTTATCAATTGGTAAACGCAAAATTCGACCGTGTTCCATCGTCATTTTCAAAAGTTGCAAAAACTCACTAATTTACGGATTCGAAAAATGTTTTCGAGCGTTTGAAAACGTCAATAATCTCGAATGAATTTATTGACGAATAAAAACGTCGTGTGTGACAGTGAACTATATACGATTCGACCGAAAGTTAACGAGTCAATTAGCCTCCAATGACAGGACATCGGTCCACATGAAAATAAGTTTTAGTCACGGTTCTGGGATCAAGAAAAGAAAGTGTGAGGGGATTTCGGCCAATTATAAAAATCTATGTATTGTTTGGACGGTTTAGCTTCAGGGCAAACGCAATGGGCAAATCTTTGGGGCTATGACCGGAGGATTATTCGACAGTATACAGGGTGTCGCATCGCGTGAGCGATACGCGACATTTTCTATACAACAAACTATTCCAAAAAACATTTCGGTCGATCGCTGAAACGTGAACGATCAATTGTCAGATTCATTCAAAGCGAAATCGCTTCCACGATAAAAATTCAACACAACAACTCATACTCTTGCAGCAAAAACTTTTTTCGTCATTCATTCATCCGCCTGGATGTCATTTATGAAAATATTCATTAGTGCGTCACGATTGGAATAGAAATTTCGGAAAAATGCGATTTTGGTGGTCCAGATTCGCACTTGTGTGGTTAATCGTTTCGTTTGAATGGTTAAACGTTTGTAAAGTACTTTTGACTTTGATGGGGGAAACGGGACACCCTGTATATTGAAATAAATGGATAATAGTAAGAATGGTTCTATTATACGTGGCTGCCACTACGATTCCGCACGGTGAATCGGTTCTGCTACTTTTGTGAGGTAAAAGCAACGAAGTCAGAGAGTTGCACAGTGTGTTACAGCTCGACACAATGCTAACATTGACGATCCGCGTGACATCGTTTATGCGAGCACCCCGTGGTTTGCCACGGGACGAATGTGAGGACCCAATAGGGATTTTGGGTACGCAGGGCATATGGGACACCCGTGACGTGACATCTTCATTACGTACTAAACCGGTAGGAGGGGGGGAGGGCCCTCGTGGGACCACGAATCTTCTCTGAGACGCCCCGTCGTGTCGGCTCGGCTCACCGCGCTATAGTGTTGAAATCGATTAGACTTTTTTTTCATCTCAATACACGACACAATATATTTTCGACTCTAAAGGCCTGGCGTGAGTTCGCCGGGGAAGCTTTCTTCGATAAATTATATAATCGAGTTAATGATATTCGAGATTTATCCTTTCCGAAAAAACCAAGTCCTTAATGTGATCACTTGGGTCTAAGGACGTTGTTTCAATGAGAATCCATACCAAAGGATTTTCGAAAATAAGCTGATCCAACTGTTTTGTAATATTTAATTTTTTTCATTTTTTTAAATTTTTTTATTTGAAGGCAAACTCGTTTTCCCCGCGACCAAGAACATTTGCTGGACGGAACCGGATTGGTAGCCATCGTTTGGTCGCAGTAGCTCGGTTAAAGGAAGTTGCCGAGTCAACCGAGACGACGCGGCATTGCGCAAGGGTAGAATAAAGATACTCGAAGCTTTTGAATCGAGCGGACGAAGAGAAAAGAGAACGAAAGAGCTGGACAAGTCTCTGTGCGGTACCTTGGTGGCCACGCTCGCGGTCCTGGCGTTTCGTAACGAGGGCTGCCCTTTATAGCCCGTAAAGATACGTGCCGTCCAGTATATAGAGTTGCCCCTTATTATACCTCGGACCTTTATATGACGCGATAGCTTCACCGAGAGGGCTTTTTCGCTGTGTAGCTACTGTAAACTCGTGTAGTGGCTCTGGCTTCCTCTCACTTCTTCACTCCTTCATTCTCTCACCCTTTGAGAGTCCCTTGACCAAATCTATCCTCTCCGGATCCCTAAACGAGGTTCATGACTATCGGTATATACATCGTGTGCTTCCGAGACCGAGAGGGGTCCAGTTTTACCGTTCAAATATACTTTCGACCCTTACAATCTTGCACGTATACGGATTGACAGATATATACATTTGAACATTCTCATATGGAAGGATTCAGGCACACATGTGTGCTCTTGGATGTGTACACGAACAACTAAGATCCCATATCGCCTGAATGACTCCAAAGGGGCCACTCCGGAGCTGGAAGCTGCAGTGATTGAACGTGATTGTGCGGACTCGGATCTACGACTTGAGATTTCCGAGGGACGGGAACTAGAAATAAAAACTGCTGGACCGGATTATAAAATTGAAAGTGGGTAATTTTTGGTATTTGTCGAAATAATTAAGAGATGTGTGTGCATTTTTTGAGTGAAAAATAAAAAGGGTGGGGGGAAAGGTTCGATGATGGAAAACTCCGATTCCACATCGATGCGTTCAACAGACTTTTTCACAAAGACTTTGTAGGAGGTCATGACGATTCAGTGAGTTACCGATGCATGTTCGACGAAATATTGGAAACAAGAGAACAGGTCATTGTCATATTGGCAAGGGGGAACTGGAGTGCCAAAATATTGAGCCCCCTTGGGTGGACCAAGGATGACAGTGTGGTCCCGAGTAGGCTAACCTCATTTTTCATTTTCCCCTACCACCTCGCGTTCCATAAAAATCTTTTGGGGTCCTATGGGGCCATATGCCTATTCTTCCCTTTGAGTTGACGCAGCTACACGAGCAAACTTCTTCTCGCCGTTCCGCTCTGAACTCAGTTTTTCTTGTTCTTTTTTTTCGTAAGAAAGAGAAGGATGGAGAGAGAATTGGTGATGACGTTGAGGGCTCCGAAGAAGAGACATCTTTCACGGTGGCTCCTTCATTGCCCGATGTTTCCCTCGGGTGATTGCCTCTCTCGCCCTCCACTTCGCTCTCCCAGTCCCCTTGGCAGTCCTATTCGCGTGCGCGGAACCGTGACATTATATTTATGTTGTCACCCTATGTGTGAGCACCATAAGGCCCAAAATGTAAGCAACGGAACGCATACACACACACGTGTTGCTTCATTCAACGGTACGAGCTATAAAAAGAGAAAAAAAAGGAAGATTCCGTCTTGTTTTGCTGGCCGGAGGTGACGGAATGAATCGGGATCGCGGATGAAAAGGCTTCTCGCTATGAACCGATGGTTATGGGATTCCAAGCCCCCTTCTTGTCTGCAAACATCGCGCATCGCTGCCTGCATTTGAACACGTGAGGCCCAATCATCAGCTACTTCCATCTTTTCTTTCACTATTGCCTCGAGAGACTTTCAAGATCTGCTACTGTTCGAACTACACGGCGGTCCCGCGGAGATGCCAGAGGAATCAGAAAAGAACCTGAAGAAGTCGTCACCCTGGGGCACCCCGTCGTAAAATCTTGCCAATTGTTCACAGCAGTATGAATACGTTCACAGGACAATGGAAGAGGGTGTTATCGTTCATGTCTCAGCTCTATAGAACCTTCGGCACTTCTTCTCGCAATAATCCCATTAAGAAAAAAAAAATCACTTTTTTCTCAGCAACGTCAAATGTATTCGGAGTCGATGGATCGATTCATTTTTTTTTTACACATAGAATTGATCGAACCTCGAACAACTCTGTGCGTTACTCGCAGGATCTCTTTTTTATTTTCCACGAATGCAATCGACCATTTTACAGAGTCTCAGACAATAAATGTGTCTGTGCTCAAGGACCAAAGGTGTGTGATGCTAATTACTGCAGTAATCGTCTGAAAAAAAAAAAATATATCATGCTGACGATTTTTTAGGCATCTCGTTCGTGGGTGACCGCGCGCGATCTTTCGTGGTACAGCAGATTACCGTCCGGGGGGACATCAAAGGACTTCAGAGGCAAGGACTTCTTTCCGGGAAGACTGAAGGATTCTGGGGTCTAATGAGAAACGACAGAGGGACAGGAGCGCGCGTGCCACGACACTTTTCCTTTTCGTCTTTTACCTCTTATTGGTGCAACTGTCGGGGACAGTTGGTCCTGACAACTTTCGTGAAATGGTTTGCCACCGAAAAAAAACTTTTTCATTTTGAATTCATTGTCCACTTAATTTACGAATCAACTCGGTTCGTTTTGATTATTTTTCTCCCAAAAAAATAAAGTTGAAAACTCTTGTTTCTGGTTTTAATCCACAGACGGAATAAGAGAAAAGGAAAGAGACGAAAAAAAGGGAAAGTGAACGGAATAAATCACCGGTGTAGTACATCAGTCGTGTGTTGTATTTCCTTGATAACTGACGAGAGCTCGGCTACGTTAAACACACGATGAATAATGTACGTACACGAACACTCGCGCCAAGCTCACGATCCCGGAACGTGTCATTATTATCTCAGGGTCTATTATTAGCGACGTAAATTTATTGCTTGCGAGGGTAAAAGGAAAAGAAATCCTTTGAATAAAAAATCGAGATGAATGAAGAAGAAAGGTGGAGAAAGAAATTTTTTTTATATCGATTATTTAAAGATTTAACTTTTTATTTCGTAATTTCTCAAGTCATTTCACTCAAAAATTATCGGAGGTCCAATTTTTCTTCATTTTCGAAACAGAGTTTTCAAAAATAAGAACAAAAATTCACAAGTTCTTTGGATTACTCTCTCCTCTCGTTATTATTGGTAATTAATCGTCACGAAATTGAATTAAATTACAAGATCGATTTTCTTCTCGTCGCTACAGAACTGTATCTGGATCCGATAAATTTGTCGACGCCGATAAATTGTGTTAAGTATCGTTAATAGGGAAAACAAGAAATTTGTGGCTCTATATTTATCAGCCCAAAATCGTACGTGCTCGCGCGAAGATGACGTCAATGGTGACACGACGTTGAAGATGGAGAGAACGCGTGCTATTAGTCTCAGCATCCCGGGCTGCTCCTTCTGCCTTGACTTTGTAAATGGGAACATAACGGACGTGAACAGAACGTGAATGATCCCGATGAACAGCTGTGGCACGCACGATTGGAGCAAAATTGGGAAAAACTCGAGTTTCGGTCAGTCTCCCGGCCAGGAGCTTGAAACGAGAGTGAACAATATTTTTGCTAAACATTCGATAAAATTGAAAGACAACGACGAATTCTAAATAAATAAATTAGAATTTTTATTCTTTTTTTAATGAACTTTGGGAAATGGAATTGGGGAATTGTCGAAATTTCATGAAATATTCAAAGTGGTTGGAAATTAATACGTTTGATGTCATATTTATCGCAGGCAGTTATCAACGACTTTTCTGTTTCGTATTTGCTTTTTTAGTCTTCCAGTTAATTCACTTTTTGTCTCGATTCTTTTTCTGTCTCGAATCCTCGATCTATGTATCCGCGCCATTCCTCACGTTCGAGCTGCTCTCTCCTCTCCATAGCGCCCTCTGTTATCGCGTCTTTTTTTCTTTCTTTTGGCATTCACCGTAAACATAACCAGAGAATGGCCGTTGATTGATCACTGCGCCTCGTAAGTTCTCGTATGTCCAAACACGCGTTGTTGCCGCCAGAACGAGATATAGGGGCTGCAACCCCGGGAGAGGTAAATAAATTCGTTCTCTCGACACGACGCTGAATCGATTTACGTTTTCGAACAGGCCCACAAACTTGCACCTCGCCGTTGACGTTCTCGCAAGTAGAAAAAAATGGAGCACCGAGATTTCTCATTCACCTGAAACATTGTGTTGAACGAATTTTTTATCATTTTCTTTCTTCGATGCTGTTGAGAGTAGAAAATAAAAAAAGTTTAAAATTACGAAAAGTCAAGACGAGTTTCCTCAAAATCCTGGGCAAAAGATTTCCAGCCAATTTTTTGAGAAGACTGCGACGTATGGCGACGTGTGACACCAGAATCGGGCTTAAGGGGCGCGCGATCCCCTCGGACAAAGCCGTGTCAATACTTCGAGGCACATTATTGCATTAATTTCGATGGGACTAAAGTGCTCCATACATAGCGTACAAATTAAAAAAAATCTCTCAGCAAGCCCTCTCGACGTAATGCCATAGGCCTGAGGATAAAATGGTCCCTTAAAAAGAAGAAAAAAAAAACACATAACGAAAAAAAAACGAAGTGTAAAAAGAAATTTCCTTTGTGCTATTTAAGGAAATAAAAAACGTTCTCGCCATCAGATCCTACTGATCGAAGACACTTAGTACAGTTGCTGCATCATGATGGCAGGCAAAGAGTAAGAAGAAAGGGAAAGCTTTCCGCAGCCGTGAAATCGAAAAGAAACATTCGGCTGGTATAACTTGCAAAAAAATGTAAAAAGCGTCGATGTTGTTGAGTAAAAAAAAAAGCGGAAAAAAATGAGAAAGAACTTAAAAAGACGAAGGCAAAAAAAAAGTGGTGAAAAAAATTGAACACCCGGATCAATGCTTTCTAATGAAATAACCAAAACGGCAATAATTACTTCTATGTATAAAAGAAAATCTATGCTTAAAATAAAAAAGTGCACCATGTCCCTCCATTTTTTCTTATAATTTTCCTTCGACCTTTGTTCAATAAAAAATATAAAACATTAACGCCTAATGCTCTGGTAAGTACGTGGCCGGATATGGCGGCCACACTGACCGTACAGCGGTGAGAAAAAACGTCAGTGTATTGAAGCCAAATTTTATGATCGCAATAAACAAGACCCACAGAGTCGACGCTCATATCTCGAGTCAGAGATGGAAGGAAAGAACGAAATACCCCTTCAGGCACGTCCCTTCGACAAACAGGCTACATTTTCAACGTTAAAATCCATAAAAATTAATATATAACAAGCGCACCGCAGTCGTCACTGTTTCGCCGCGGTTGTCCTCCCCCGCATGGATTCACTTTTTCGGTCCCTTCGCTCTTTTCCATTTTTTTTTCCATCCACACATTTTTTTTTCATAAGCAAAAAAATCAAACCTCAAACGGTAAAAGATACAATTGCCCGAAAGTTCCAAAGGATTTTTTTGCTCCCGCACCGCGGAAAAAAGGAACGCATGGCGAAAAAAAAACATCCCTTTTTTCCACGGGTATGCAGCGAAAAATGCAAAACCCTCGCATTCTGAACCCTTCGACGTTTTCAGGCAACACTTTTTTCTTACCGTTTTTTCCTGTGCAAAAAAAAACAATGTCGATTCGAAGTAAAACGCGTCTAAGTTATTGCCTGTAAATGCTTCTCAGCGTTGTATATCACTCGTAAGTTTATTTTTTAATTTTTCAAAAAATAACATTTGCAGAGACATTTCTGGTGGAATTTTTCAATAATTTAATAGCGAGCAACTAATTGTCTTTGTAGAAATTTGTTTTCATTGGAAAAATACACTGAAAATTACTTTTCCTTGATTTTCAATTGAGAAGTATCAATTATTATAATCCACCGTTTTTGCCCTGCAATTTTTCTTTCAACTCCCCAAATCTCCATGATTCGATCTTCCCTCCGATACAAAAGATTTCCATAGGCCACATATGTTGTGTCTGGTGCAAAACGGGATCATATCCTGTCCTCACAATGTCAGGGAACAACGTTTCATAGGACAGGAAAGAAAAGACAGAAATAGGGCTACGTTGCCCAGTGAAAATACAATGCCTGCTTTTTTCTCCATTATGTGTATTTTACCGGATCGCATTACCATCGAGATTACAATGGCAAATGGAAGCTTCGTCGGAAGTTACGAAGATTCTTATCTACCGATATTCAGGCCGCACTGGTAAATGGATGGTAAAAAAAGTAAGAGAGCCGCTGCTTTGAGATTACGATCTACGAACTAGAAATCCGAACAGGCAAGAATCTTTTTTTCAACAAATTTTAACAAATATTAAAAAAAAAACGAACAAAACTCCGAAAATAATTGCAAAGTGAATTTCCTTCAAATGCTCGAATTAAAATACAAATCCTGCGATTGATTCAGATCTCCAGGAAAGGCCCGAAGAACGCGAACACTGTTGGAGGGTTATTGGGAAGCTCGAGACTCCCTTTTTTATTCAAACCAACTGAAAATAATGCCATCTATGGAAAGTCGTGAGAATTCCAAAGCAAAAAAAGCGATGTAGAGATTCAATCGTTGACAATCGCAGTAGAAACCTTCACAGAACCAAATCCTTACCGACGGTCGATAACCCAGGACCTTGAAGGGAGACTGAAGTCATGGTCGACCTGCTTCACTGGTCGTCGCACTAAATGGTCCCAGCCAGTGCTGCTGCAGGACAATTTTTTCTACTCGATCAAGCGGTGGTATTTCAATCACGCTCGAAATACGTCGTTGAGGCAATTACCACACTGAGGTAAGCAAGCTCCAGAAAATCGTGAGGGTATGCAATTCATTTTTTCTCGCAGCATCCTGATGAAAAAAAAATCAGAAAGAAAACAGGAATACAGAAAAATGATGGAAGAAGAAAAGGAATTCTAATTGTTTTGTTACTTGTACTCGCGATTATGAGAAGATCGTTCGCTCGATCAGATTCGCGTGGATAAATTATGGCAACATAATGGATGGGAATAGTCTTTCGATACTGATCATTAAGTGCATTGTTGATGTAATGAACTGATGAATCTGAATATCTGTTCAACCGCTCGAAATACTGGTTGTTAATGTTGGAATTTCAATTCCAACATCCCAGCACTGTATTATATGCCACGATGTATATTCGAAGCAGCGAGCCTTTGGTGATTTGAACAGAGGGTGTATAACAGGGGTGGATTGTCAAGCTTATTAACGGTCCGAGTGAAATGGTGGAGACTGTCCCATGTAATATGAAGGGATACGACGTTGAGGTCATTGCAGGTTGGGAGGGTGCTTCACATGCTATTTTAAACAAGCTCGTACTTAAAACTTTCGCTTTACCTCGATCCTCATTACGCACAAAACGAACCTCCATCCTCTTGCTGTCTTTCCTCCCGCTAAGCCTTGACGTCCAAAAGAAAAAAAGCCTAAACGATGAAAATTCGCGATCTCTAAAGTTCTTAATCACAATAATTTAAAAAAAATGCAAATTCTGTTTCTGAACGAGTTGTTGATGATTTTCCAATATTTTTTTTTCTCAAATCTGTTGAGCTTTGAAAAGTGACGCGGATGTCTTACGATGCATAGGTCGTGAAGTTTGCAATCGTGTGTACATTTGGTTCAAAGGTTGCATTGACCCTCCCAGCGTGGAGGATGAGCGCGAGAGGGTGAAGAAATGACAGGGTGTGTGGGAGGGCGCGAGATTCGACGTTCAACCGCATTCGGTAAATTCGACAATGCTTCAAACGCAACGGCGGGTCATTATGATAATTATTTTTTGTTTGAGTGTATATTTGTTTTCTCGTATCTGTGCGTTTCGTGTTCGCAGTTTATATTTTCGTATTTTCTTGCTCTTCCCTTCTCTGGCTTTTATCCGTTCCGGGCTTTTGCACAAAACTTTTCGGCTTTTATCGCGTGCTCAAAACCCCTGTCGGATTATTAACTGCACGCGCGAGCACGGAAATAAACGGGAGCAAGCTGTATCAACGGAAACGGGCCTACATCTAGTCGTTGGGGATTATTCGTCCGGTTACGGGGACAAATTCGGTCCCGGTGCACGAAAGCTCGCGGTTATGTGCTTAAGCCATTGTGCGTTGCTTCCTTCTTTCCATTTCATTCGTTCCCAAATACTTTCCTACTTTGTGTTCCTTTGTTCGGTTACCATAGCCCCCTTCCTTCTTTCTTGTGTTTCGATAACCACGGAATATAAAAGCGTGGAGCAAAAAACATGTTTCCGACTCGGATTATCAATTTATCTCTGCAAAGAATTTTTTTTCGACATTTTTCACTTCATTGCAAAACCGAGTCCAAGGAAAAATAATTTTTTTTATGTCGATCAATCCCAACACCTTATCTTCAGCGTTCGTATTTATTTTTTCGATTAAAATCGAAGGAAGTAAATGGAGCCGTGAAAACCCAACATCTGGATGCTGCACCCGGAAGGGAAAACGAAAGCTCCGGAGCTTAAGCTAAAAGGGAAGACAAGATTTCGGACCCTAAGTCTAATCAGAACCTCCTAGTCTTGATTTAGGAAGGGATTTTAATTATACAAGGGTCAGCGGTGGAAGTGGGCAATGGACAATGTTGTGTCTACCGTTGTGCGTTCTAGACACACTCCAGCGTGTTGAACACTCTTGAACCCTTATTTATAGCT
This sequence comes from Hyposoter didymator, assembly GCA_037952995.1. NCBI lineage: Eukaryota > Metazoa > Arthropoda > Insecta > Hymenoptera > Ichneumonidae > Hyposoter > Hyposoter didymator. The sequence continues at coordinate 9,504,401 of JBAJMU010000004.1, forward strand.
CATTAGCTTTTGGTATACGAGCCAAAGTCACTGTCTCTTCCTAAGGATTGCTTCGGATTACACGTTTTCCGTGGTCCGAAGGAACGAGCAGGGTCATTCCTACTCGCGCCTTCAAATTCATTTCCTCGCTGCTATTCATGCCCCTTCGAATATTCCTTCTGACAAACCTTTCGAACGTTTTTTCTGCGATTTGCTGCTTTTAGCATCAAAATAGATTTAAAAAAAAACAAAGATAAAATCTGACGAATCAATGGGTGGAATTCCACGAGTGTGTTCATCTTATCGTTGTCCTTCAGCAGGAAGATCGAAATCAAGAATGTCAAAATAACAAAAGTCATTAGGAACGTATTTTCTTGGAATTTCAAACGATAGTGTGAAAAGTTTGTATTTTTCATGGCAAATGGAGGAGAACTTCCTGTGGGCTAGTTGAGAAGTAGTTACTGGGAATTGTGGCTTTGTTTCCAGCGGCGATAAGCATCCTCGCGCAAACTACGAGCTGATAAGATGCGTCAAAATAATAATGAAAAAAATACGAAGAAATGGTAGGTGGAGACGAAATAAGTCAGGGTGCGAGAAGAATGGGAAAAGGATGTACACGAAACGACGTTCTATTCTGACGGATCTTTGTCGAGGCTCTTCGCGTTAAATAGTCGGAGAAGTTTTCTTTTTATGTCTTTCTTCTTTTATATTTTTATGTCGTGACTCCCTCCGCTTTCAGGCGCCAAAATCCATGGTCGAATTTATAAACTCAATGACCATAAGAGCAAAAGATCTTTTGCAACAAGAGCAACGAAGATTCTTGACATTCACGTATCCAACTACTTGCATTTCACCCCTAAAGTGGCAAAGGGTTAATAACGCGCTTCCAGGTTTGCACGAATGAGTTAAACCGCATGGGCGTGCGTTCGGTCTTTCCTTCGCTCACTGCCCACCTTGAACACAGGTATTTCCACTTTGGCAAACCACGAAATGGTCAGGAACAAACGGTAGCAATGCCATCGCGTACTCCTTACGTGCTCTTCAACATTCTACGTAATCAGGAACTTGAGTCTCTTGCGTTCGTCGATTATCTCGTGACAGGGGATCAGCGAGAAGTTCTTATGATTTTATTGGCACGAGGCAACGATAATGTATGCGGAGCATCTATTTTTTTCCATTAAAAATAAAGAAATTTGCGTTAAATCACGATCACGCAATTGTCGATCTTTCCTGCTGATCCTTTTGCCCGAGAAACTCGAAAATTCAACAGAATCAATCGATCTTTCGGGAGCTTGATTCCCAGATTTCTCTTAATAGGAAATACGCAACTGAAATTTGAAAGAAAATTTTACTCGGAGGATTAAACGAGAAATCTAGCGAAAGACGATCCATAATCGAGAGGACCAGCAGGGCTAGAGGGAATGAGGAGGTCAGGGAGGAGATGGGCGTCATTCGAGGTTGTACAATTCCCCACCGCGCAGATTCAAGCTCCGCCTCCAGAAGTTTCTCATGACGTCACATAGACACTTGTTACGCCTTGCGAATGCGGTGGCGGGAAACTCCGGCCGTCACTGCGACTTGGTTCTTTCCCTGCGTCAACGTTTCAATCCCAGGAACTCGATAATGATACTCGAGCAAAAAAAGCGAGCACGTACAGGATCTCGATGCCTTTTGCTGCTAATCAACTGGAAATTCGAAGAAAAAAAAACCATTTGTTCCTTCAAATCAATTAATTAAGTGAATTTAATTAATAACGATAATTAATCGAGGTAAAAGCTCATCAAGGCATCGACCATCTTTGCTAATATATTTCTGCGACAATCTGACAATTGGAACTCCATTTTAAGGTGGTAACATTTATCAAACGCGCCGTAACCATTTTTTCAGCCTTGAAATAAAAATTGATAAGAAATTTTTTAGACCCAGAACGTTTGATTAGAAATCCTGTTTTTTTTTCTGGATACAATCTATCAACCATATTAAGTATTTGAAAAAACCCAGTATAATGAGACCGTGGGGACGTGAGTAAATTCGGGTGAAATGGCTCACGCGTGATTAGAGCGTATCGTCGTTAGCGAGTCGAAAGATTGGACCGCCGTGGGAAACAGGCGATAACCGAGTGGGTGCGAGCGCGAATCATTTGCCTCGCACTCCGTAGAATTTTGGCACGTTCAATTCTCAGCTCTGACGTCGTAATCACCGACTCAGCAAAGTGGCTGCTGACATCCTTTCACTCCAGGACGTCATTTCCCGATGCCTTACTTCCAAATATTATCGTCGTACGTTTATTTACATTAGTAATTGGAATTGCGGATCTCGTAGTTCCATTCCCTTCGATTTCGAAATCATATTGAAAATTTTGAATTATTTACAATTTTTTTTTTCCCAAGTCCTTTAATTTTGAATGAAGAAAATTGATGAATAGCTACAACGATTTTCCGGGTATTCGTAGTTATTGGCAATTGGACGATGACCTAGAAGTTTTGGAATTTTTTGGAATGACTTTGACGGCCGCGAGTGCTTGGTCCATCAAAGTTCGTCATCTCCAGACGCTAGGATGCAAAATTTCTTACAATAAGTCAAAGGATCAAAACTTACGAAGGCCTGCAAGCAAAATCGAAAAGTGGGGTTTTCACGCGGAGGGGATGCAGTGCTGCGAGATGAGGAGAGAGGGAGAGATCTCTAACAGAGCAGAGAGGGAGAAGCTGCGAGAGAAAGAGAAAGAGAGAGAAAGTAAACGAGCACGCGAATCAGCGAGAGAGTCAGAGAATATACAACGCCAAAGCTTCTTGGTGTGCTCGTCCATTTACTACGATAAATTGGCACGTGTGTGTGTGCGCGCGGCCAATGTTTGAGTCCGCCTGAGTGGCTTCCGCGGAACACGCGGCCGTAAAACTCGACGCGGCATTACGTCGCGAGCCGTCGTCCGCGACAGACTAGCACACACACGTACTCGTCTTTTCCTCGGCTCGGTTTTCATCTGCAACTGACTTTTAATAATCTTTCAGGATCTTTCAAGGATCTTTCAATCCGCTGACAAATAATCGAGCAAAGTTCGTAAATAACTTATCGACTCCTTGGCAATTTGAAACGTTGGCCAACTGCGAGGATCATTTTATTAATAAATTGTTATTAAATTAGTGACAGCTCGATAAATCGTTGCAACTGGAACATCGCGTATGTTTGTGATGATTCAGTGTTTGGGACGCTGTGTACAAAAGTGTAGGGAAACTCCAGCTGTGAAAAATTCACGATGAAACGTAAGAGATTCGTAAGATCGTACTGCAGGTGCGGATGCTGTCAGGAGCTTCGATCGAACGATCGCGTAACCAAAGAGAACAAATGATCACATTTTTTGTATGAAAGCTTAATGAACATTCTTGGAGTAGAAAAAACATGAATGGTGATCGAGTTGACCGGTAAACTGGACTTAATAAAAAACAATCGTAGCAAAAAGTGAGCGAGTGATCAGTGTCTGATGTGTGTATAGAATAGATTTTTAAAAACGACGGAAAAAAGTGAATTGGCTCGGGCAAAAAGTTGAATGCCAACAATTTTTATGGAACTATTAATTTCGGGTTGTTGATCACATTTGGTTCATTTGACGCCACAAATAAATCAGTAGCTCCGTCGGTAAGTCAGGTACCAAGGAAAAAATCAGTAAAAGCGTAGACGTCATTTTTTTTATTGATATTAATATCGCGGATTTAGAGTGCAAAATAGTGTCAAGGCACTCGGTGCATTCGTTGCACTCGGTGCAAAAAATTGCCGATGGGATGCATCTTCCGGTGGACTCAGTGAGCTGCGGCGAAAATTATGGTTGCGTCGGTTCTCATCACGATAGTGCCGGTCTCGTAGTAGGTTCTTCGTTGACGCCTCATCGGGGAGGCGTCGTCGAGCCGAGATATACGACGGAAGAACAGAACGACGAAAGGGGTGGCGGTGGAGCCGGCGGTGGCGCTGGGGTTAACAGCGCCGCCGGATCAGGATCCGGTGAGATGAGTGAAGGCGCCGCCGTCGGCGAGCTCTGGTGGACCGAGAGACTCGTCGGCGAAGCACAGGCCGAACATCCTGGTGAACTTGTTCGCACAGGTAAAGTTCTCATTCTTTCTGATCGCGTCACCAAATGCGACCAAAACAAATGCTAAAGTACCCCATAGGACACCATAGAAATGCAATTCCTTGATGGTTCCAATGTAATTTGTCTAAATGCAAAAAAAAACTGTCGATTAAAATTTCCAAGAGCTGGAAATTCCATTTGTTTTTAATTTTAAGAATTTTCGGTGTCGTTTTTATGGGGTTATCAGTTTAGTCGGAGTCGTCATCAGAATACACAGAGTCTGCCTTTCTATATTGACCAAAGCATCGATGAATACACAGTCGCCGATCCAAGTAATTAAGTAACACGGCAACGTGGGGAACCTAGAGCGCAAGGCAGCAGCAAAAAAAAACCACAATATATTTAGCGTCGATAGCAATCGATAAAAAATCACTCACAGTTCCAATTCGATAATGGTGAATGAACCAACATGTAGAAAAAACCGCAGTTTCAAAATCTAATTGAACTCTGAATGGATGGATAAAGTTTCTGGAATTTCACGATAAAAAACTGTTTTTGTCCTTACTCGCGAACAACTTATGACTACTTATGACGTTGAAAACATCTTCCGCTCTGCCACCCACCTCGCCACTGCAACTACAACTTCCACATCCTCAAATGAGCCCAAACGTCGTGCGGACGTAAATGACGTTCTTAATAAGAACCTTTTTTCTTTCTCGATGTAAGCACCTGGCGTCGCTGGGTCTGCTTATTATCTTTTCCCAAACTAATTATATAAGTAACAATACTCATTATTTAAACTCTTCAATTTCGTGCTCTGAATATTTTTGAAAATGAAATAATGCGACGACGGTATATATGCATTGTTTTTTTTTATTGTTTTTCAGGATCGCCATATTTTCTTTGTAGTCAACTTCCGACGCATTGGCGTTCGAACAAGACTCTGCCGGTAGCATTCAAGGTGGTGGCACTTGGTGACGTCAGTGATGGCACCCTCGTCACCGTTAGGGCTGGAAACGATGAAAACTGTTGCGCCGAGCTGAGGAACGCGACAGCCTTGATGAAGAATCAAGTTGCCAAGTTCAATGACCTCAGGTTCGTCGGGAGGAGTGGACGTGGTAAGTTATCAACATCAATGCTCAGTAATTGCTTCAATATTCATATTTATTGGAGATTCCGGAAAAATGGAAAAAGCTTGCGTGGAATTCTAAAAATTTGAGTAAACTTGAATGATGCGAGAAAAGAAAATTGTTTTCTAGCTTAACTTGTCAATTATGTTACGTAACGAATAGTCAACGTGAGGATTTAATTAGAACGTCCTAAGCTACTTTGAGCAAATTTCGTCTAATTCCCGAAAAGCATGGTTATCGTCATGGTAATGATGATGATGATCATCAGTTTGACTTCCCTGTCCTGGTTTTCTGCTCATCCTCCTGGAAACTCCCTGATGCCCTTCTTGTCCCTATATAGCTAAAACAGCAACCGTTTTGAACTCACTCCATGGGTCTCCATGCAATTGCACTGGCTGTGGAGGTTACCTCGTATAGTTGGCATCGTCGGTCGCAGCATCCGTGAATTTCCGTTCCCGTTGCCCCCAGAGTCATTACTCGACGTCGGCCACGAGAGTCCCGCACCCTTCAATCCTACCCCTTCAATCCTCTTTTCCGGCCTTTAGCGACGAAACGCATGGCACGCAGTGCAAAACAACTGAACGTTAATCAGAAATCCTTCATAGCAATGCCGTCGACCACTAACGCCCCGCTGAGACCTCCCCATTGGGGAAGGAAGTTATCGGGGATTCGATTCTCTTTCCGTTGCACTTTGTCAAACTTCATTTGGAAATATGTCAACTCACCAACTATCCCAGTTCGAAACTGTTTGCAGATTGGGTCATCACATCCAAATTGCTCATTAACGACCAAATCATACATTTCAATGACGATTGAGATCTTAACGAATGTCATTCAATGTTTCTCTATATTTTTCTAAACACAAAATTGACCTAAAGATATGAGTCCAGCCTCTTAAGACCTTTTTGGGATAATTTGCTATCGATCAAATGCTCATTAATACATTGATAGTATTTTATCAATCAGAAGGGCTTATCCGACAGAGTTTGATACACAAAAATAAATAAATCGAGCCCTTTCGTTTGCTATCAGATGATATAAATAAGCTAACCGAGGTTTAGAGGGGTCGATGCTGCCGAGGGACAGACAAATCAGTATGAGGCAACACTAGGGTCCACGAATACGACGTGCATATGTATATACAGTACCGGAATAGAAAATGGCAATAGATGCCGAAAGTAAATGGGTTGGAGGGAGAAAGCTAGTACAGAGCCGTGCGAGGGAGCAAACCATCGGCGCGTTGTTCAGTTTGAGCCCTACGCACTTCGAACGATGGGTTATAGATTGACCGGTTCGCGAACGAGCCTCACCCGCGAATGGCATCATCTATCTTTCAGGCGGTTTCGTCATTTCGCGAGGTACTACCACTGCAACCACTGTCAATGCTCTTTTCGAGGGGCGAGAGCGAAATCGCGGCTGCTTTTTGTGGGGCGAGGAAACAGGTGCTCAATTCTGGGAGCAAGCGTGCCGAAAACTGATCAAGATCGATTAATCGAGTATTCATGAAGTAGGCCATGGCAAAGGAAGCTTTTGAACGAATTTGTAAATTTTGACGAAACTTGTGATCATGTGGCCAAGCAATCACATGCTAGCGAAGAAGGGAATAGATTAGGAGAAAATCTGTGGATTTGTCAATTCTGTGGATTGAATGTGTTACTTTTGCTGGATTTTAATCGCCCGACTCGCTCCAGTCAGAACTCGCTCCCCTTGATGTTCCAATCGGTCCCCAACAGGCAACAGACTTTTGGATTATAAGCACGTTTCCATGTGCAACATCCGTTGAGGAATCTTCAATTTGGGTGATTGTTTTATCGGCAAATGAAGCAATGCATTTGCCGAACGATTTGACCCTTTTCTTAATCCCTTGATGCGCCCTGCTACACTGTCATCACCACGAGGATCGTATTTTCACGGTGAATATTCAACCCCTGTCTCCATGACCTCGCACTCCACTCTACGTTTCATCCATTTCTCCGCGTTTCACGTAGCGCGCGGTGTCCGTTTAGACAGTTTATTAATTTGATTGGTCCACTTCAGACTGATACACAAAAACCCGGATATTCTGTGAGTGAGAGGGATCATCGGGTGACCACCGTCAAAGCCAAAGCGATTGTATCATCGACGTACAATTCGCTTCGCTGATGGTAGTAGCTTTGGAAAAACAACAAATAAACTTTGTGGAGCCGTTCATCCCGATATTGAAAAAATTCCGAGCCTCGAACGTTGCCCACACCATTTTCCGCGCGTTTCAAAGTGAAACAACAATATTCGGAGACCCAGGAGGTCAGAGCTATCAAATCTTTCTCTGTATGGCATCCCATCACGTTACCTTGTTTCCTCAAGGGTTGTTGAACGTCGAGTAGTGGCTAAGGAAAAGATTCTTGGGTTCGTCTTGCCTCGCAGCTAAAAAGTGCTCAACGGCAAGATCAAAGTTTACTGAGTTTGTCTTCGATAATGCAGAACGTATTGCGATGTGCTGAGCTAAGTTTGGGAATGGGTACCTCTGACCAATTTTGATACACAACATTCCGCACACGGCGTTTGGGTCGTAGCAGCAATCATAGTTGTGCTGGCAGGAGGAAAGCACATTGGCGGTAAATTCATATGTACAAGTAGCGAAGGCTACAGTCTGTATAGTGAGACGTGTATATGAAGAGAAACGCGCGTGGCACGGTTTTGTCTGTCTGTACGTTGAACGGTCCGACTGTCCATCCATCCGTTTCTCGTGCATCCAGTATCCAGCAGTAGCATCATCGAGCAGCAGCGGTAGTTCTGTAAATGCACAGGATAGCAATGGGTTGGAGGGTGGAGACGGGAGGGAAAAGAGAGAGAGATGGAGAGACAGAGGAAAACGGGAGACTGAGCGAGTTCCCTGTCTCTGCAGATGACCGTTCCCATCATCGAGTATTAACCGCAGATCCCGGGGACACGGGGAAGTTGGGGGAGGGGGGGATGGCGACGGAGGGACCTGGAACGTGCAGCATTATTAGCCCCAAATGCGATGGACCCACCGTCAACCTAGCCTCCGTTCCTCTAGTTCTATACTCATGTCCTCTCGATCGTCTACACCTACCTACGTCATACGTAGTGTGGAGCTTGGTGCTCCTGTGTGCTGCTCCCTTCTCCACCCCAATCGACGAGCATCGTTTATAACCTACGATTCACTCGCCCCACCGGATCTACTCAATTCGTCGGATGCCCATGAAATCTCCAACTGCCCACGAAGAGCAAGGACCACATTCTCTTTTCACTTTTCACACACACACACACACATACACAACTTGCTACAAGAGACGGACGATCGATTTAAATACCAGCTCATTGGGATCTCAACCACCAAGAGCGAGATTCCGGTGGCAAACTTTTTACACCGTAACCATTCACTTGGCAAAGAATCTTTCGTCTGTGTTTTTCCATTCTCTTTTCCATCGGTTCACCCTCGATGTCAGAGTCCAGGCACAGTTCCTCTCGTTCCTGGCTCATAATCTTTGCAATGATTAACTGCAATGAAAAATTGCGTATATCCATTGACCTCCATCTTGACACACGACCTGATGACGGTTTTGGTATACTCTACGATTGGCACTTTGATGTTGCAAGCAGACGAGGCGAGGGTTGGACAGGGAGATTGGTGTGTTGAATTTCTGTCTGTGGTGTGTATGTGGCAAAAAGGACATGATTGAAACGATGATGATAACACGAGGACGAGATGACCGATGCTCACACGGAAAACAACGGGAGAGCGAGCGAGATGCTATTGGAAACCAGTATGAAAGCACCGTTTGGAAAGACAGAAAGCACACCAGAGGTAGAGAAAGGGGGTTTGGGAGTGGAATGAGGCTCGAATTGAGCGCAACGAACGTTTCAGGATTTAGCTGGTTGACGTTTTGGGACTCGTCGCGTCGCTGGATCTACTGCAAGCTATCCTACCTGCTGGTCATACAGAACAAAATTCTCGCTCGTTGTATATATCTGTATTGTATAACGCACCAGGCTCGTCCGCAGCACCCCGCGTTCAGTCAGTTGCAGTTCCCGCGGGGGGTCTCCACGTTTACGCCAACGAGCCGAGTGAATGGTTGTGTGACGCTGTGGTGTTTGATGCAGGTTATCATGTTGACAGACACAGAGCGCGTGGGCGGGTCTGTGGATGCACCAACGACGAACAGCAGACAATTATAAATCGTTGACGTTTAACAGCCAAAAACGATGAATCTGCGATGTGTAGAGTTACCGTTCCATACAAATCACTTTGGTTTTGATTGGCTGATCCGTCTAAAAATATCAGTCCAAATTTCATTGCCTGCTGCTGTCACTGATTTTCCATTTTTTTCTAACTTTTTTATAACTCCGATGAGGGTGGTCGGGAGGCGTTAGTTCGAACAAAAGATTAAATTACATCCAGAGGTTATACGAGATCATTAATCAGCTTTGGCAGTTGCTCTGACAAATTCCACGTAATTGCGTTGCCCATCCAGCGGCGGCAGAGGTCTCGGGAACTTTGTCGTGGTCTCCAAAGATTTGGCCAAAAATAGAGCCAGGGTAACTCGAACGGGAACCTTTTTGGAACAGTATATAAGCTTCTGTCTAGTTTCTACTTTATCGCAAGCGTCCTGTCTGTTAGGTCGGAGGGTGGCGATGCCGAGAAAAGTGAAGGAAGGCATTTAGCACCCCATAAGTCTAAAGGTAGACACTCTTAGGCTTCGCGAGACCTTTTACAATAATTCCGACTTTGCTGGTGAAGAGAACGCATAAAGGTCCCATGCCAAACTCGCACATCCCCACTACCCTCCTTCGTAACGTGAGGCACCAAAGCCAGAACAAGATGAACCGTTGGAGAAGGCGGCGCGAATTACCAAAGGCGTATTAGCGCGCGACTGACTCCGTTTAAGAACCGGTAGTTAATCTCTCCGTCGGACGTTTATGGAGAAGGAATTAATATACCGGACTCTCAACCTCGGAAACCTTCGACGATGATATATGCACACGAGTGCTCCACCCTCTGGAGTACAAAATCCCTCCACCCTTTTCACGACTCGCAGCTTTTACTGCGTTTCGTACTTTTTATTTCAACGCTATGTACCCACTTTTAAATGAATTTCAAAGACAATAAACTATTGTCAACGGCAATTGACATCTGAACCGTTGAGCCAAACGCTTGACTTTTTATTTCAAATAAAAAATGCAGTCCCGATATTTCTATTCCCATCGCTACTGAAATGCAACAGAGTTTCATTTCCTTTCCGAGCTGAACCGCACCAGTGATGATTGATGAGCTATTAAGCCAGAAAAGCAATTACCGCTGCGTTATGTGACGCAACAAGAAAGCCTGAGATTCCCGTGACATCTCCCGAGGAGCCTTCTATCCTCGTAACTGTCATTCCTCCGAGATACAATGTCGATTTTGGAATAAAACTTTGGCTCTTGCTCCTGCAATAACCACTGAGCTCTCTGCATTTTTTTCAAGTTCCACATTCACTTTTTCCAGTTCAAACAACGAACCAAACTTTGTCTCGGGGCAGCGGTGATGATCCAATTTTCTTTTTGCTTTTCTAGGCAAGAGCTTCAGCATCACGATCACAGTCTCAACGACACCACCACAGGTGGCAACTTATACGAGAGCCATAAAAGTGACGGTGGATGGTCCCCGGGAACCTCGATCAAAAACCAGTAAGTATTAACGTGATGATTCCGAGCATATAAGAAAAAAATCAAAAAATAAAATGCAGTTCGAGTTTTTTCGTTACGAATCAACGAATACGAGACTAGCTTCGAAACGATGGACAAGTGGGCGCAAGTACGATCGTGGGTCGCGCAGAAAATTCACCGATAATTCACCCAAAGTCACTATGCGGTAATGGGAGTCATTACGAAGCAGATGGCGCGCGATGATGCAGTGGTCCCGACGTGGGGCACGTGTGCGTGTTCGTTTAGCTCGTGTTTTACGCTTATATCAGAGTGCACCGGGGGGACAGAAGCGGCCAATCGCGGGAACGAGGTGGGGAAATTATGCAGGGAGTCAGTGCATGCAGTATACCGGGCACACGCCTTTATGCATTCGGAAAATTAGTGTATGTCCCTCTTCTCTTTCTCATGATGCTCGTGTACATACGCACGCATCGACCATGCGTTAACAGAAGCATCATTTTTTCTCATTTCGCCATAAACGTTCAGCCGAATCATTGAAATTTCTGAATTGACTTTCCGACAATTGCGCCGAAACGAATGACTGAAAAATTTCATAATCAATTCCAAATGGATGTCTTGGCGTTACGCCGGACCATCCGATGTAAATGTGACGTTTAAGCGCGATTCGAATGCTCGAACTGATAATCGCCCTGATCAATCCAGTGATGGTTTTAAAATTCATATAAAACTCATGTAAACTCCCATTGTCATTTTTCAAAGATAAATGGCGACTGAAAAGCTTAACAATAAGTATGCAATCCATGGTACATTGAAAGACGCGTGTGTTGTGCTGAATTAGCGCAGGGCATTATTGCTGAAATTAGGACATATTGCATACAGGAGAATCGCAAGGGCACACGGAGGGGTGTCGCTCGATGTAGCGTGCCAAAACTTTCACGCAAGCATTTGAAATAATGTATAGCCGATGTAGCATCATTATATTCATATCCGTAGCACACTGAAGCGTCGTACATATACACGCGGATACACACAAGGCCTTCTATGCCCAATAGACTTATTTTTCTTTCTGCGACTCGGTGTCGAGTCGTTCCTTTGACGTATGCTTAATAGTAACACAGCTACGTCTGGCGCTATTCATTGTTTCGTAACAATGCGACGAGGCGCCCTGCAAACACCTGCCACGTCTTATTATACATAAAATAATCACGAGACCAGCATTCGAGCTTTTTTTTCTTCTTGCATTATTGATATTGTGTCGAGCAGTGAGTCTCGCTGTCCAGCAGTCGCGTTTGTCTCCACGAGATCCATTGTGGTGATTTGGGATCGAAACCATCGCCGTGAAATGATTTTTTCCTTCATTTCTCCCTGGCACTGAAATGCTTGAGAGTTGTCGGAGTTTTGGGATGGAAACATTGGAAACTTCGGTATTTCGTTTCGATGCGTAATCCAGAAGGATGTAAGACGTAAGGCGGCGTGGAAATTTCAAGCTCGGCCTTTCATGGCCAGCTATTCGAGAGGAGGAAAGCCGCGCTACTTCCGTCGACTCGGACCGTGCCATACTTTGATTAGATAAAACGCTTTACGTCTCTCGCGTTACCGAAATACTCGTTTCGCAGGCACGTCAAATAACTACGCGAACTTTACAATAATAAGAATATTGTGACTGGTACACAGGTCACCGCGAGTTTCTTTTCTGGGCTGGCAACTTTCTCAAGTTTTTCCGTATGTTTTTTTTGTTTTATGCTAAGAACGAAATTTTAATGTCACGGGACTCTGTGCGTAGATTGCGGTGTCAATTGCACAGGAAACAACGGAAGAACGAAGCGTTTTCTTCATGTGATGAAACATATTGAGCAACGTCATGAGTTTCAAAAGACCAATCAAATGTGTCAGGTAAATTATAGCTTGAGTGTAAGATCCTCAGTAGATCGATGAAAAAACTTCACAAGCTTCATTGAACCCACGGAACGTTACATCGGAAAGTGCATTGCATGCGCTTCTTTATTTGGGGCCGTCTTAAATTGCCAGCGAATACAAAATCCGTCGGATGGCTTCGTTCTGAAGGAAAAAAAAAAACGACGGAGGTGAAGAACAAAGTAAAAAACGAAAAAAAAAGAACAACGGGAGCCAAAATGAATGAACCGCGGGGCGGGGGTTACGGGAGCCAAAGGAGTCTCTGGAAAGTGTGGCGTGGTCGACGACTATCCAAGTTTGGGGGAATTACGGCCAGCACTCGCACGTCCGGTACATGAGACGAAAAAAAAAAAGAAAAAATGAGTCGTGGGAGCCTGCAGCCTTGCGAGATCTCCTCAACCCTCTCTCATCCTCATACTCTTTCATTCAACCCCAACCTCTTGTATTGTTTCTTTCCGAAGCCTTTTTCCCCGAGCATCACCGATTCATGCATTCAACATTTTTTAACTCGAAACCAATTCTAACGACTATTCTCTACGTACTCTGTTGTTTTTTTTCTCTTTCACATTCTCATCGTGTCAGCAATGACGGAAATTCACTTTTTTCTTCTCTGCGATAATCTGCTCGACGGAATCTTCTGAAAATGTAGAAATAAGTGATTGAGATAAAATACCGATAGTTCTACAATGTGTTATATTAATGTTGAGTAGCAGAACTAGACGTAGTTATATCGCTGAGTAGAACATTGGAAGGAGAGAAGCGATCGAAAGCCGCGAATCGACCATCTGGACTACTCCAACGATTTCGTGTAGTTTGCGGTCGAAATTTATTTGTCGCTCACCGGTCAGTCAGCGGTGGTTCTCTCTCTCTCTCTCTTTTTCTCTTTCATCCTAACTTTCGTATTCGAGAAGCTCACGGGTTCGGCAACCTCAGTTTCGATACAAAATACTGACTTTTTCTTTGAATTTTTTGCCAATTCCCATGGGGAGATTAAATTGTAAATTCGATGAACGATTTTGGGTGAAAAATCAAATGCTACGTAGTATTTGAGTTTTTTATGGCAATGACTTTTTTGTTGTCGTTTTTTTTTTTAATTTTAACTACAGACGCAAATTAAATATGAATTGTTTTAATTACCGGAGACATAAATTGCCTCGCAACGTTCCAGGACAGCAGCATCAGCAGTTTCGAGCTTTGGGTCTTGGGCAACGACCATTCCTCGATGCTCCAACTTCCTTCACTTCGCATCTCCGAGAGCTGGAGTCTTATCGACGGAACAAACATCATCACAGTCACCATCATCATCATAATCAGAACCACCATAACAATCAGAGTGAAGGAGGCGATAGTGGTCACGCTCATTTACAGCACCAACAAAATGCAAGTGCTAATGGTAACTCCGGTGGTAATGGCTGCAACGATCCTCACAACGTGACAAATCCAGTCGCTGGAACTTCGCCATCTTCGGCAGCTCATCTCGGGAATGCGACCGGATCATCGCATCAAGAATGTTACAAACATAGTCCGCAACACGGAGGTGAGTTTTTATTTTCAATTTAATTCTCAATGACCGTCTGTTTTTGCGGAGTTTATTAAAAACTCGAAGATTGTTGATTCGGTGATTGAATCAAGCGGAAAATTCAAGGATAATAAATTTTCTTAACAACCTTAAGAAGCTTCTGCTTCCTCGTCCCTTGGATGCCAAGCAGTCACTAAATAATTATACAAGACTTGATGAGGTCGCAGCAAACTTACCGTCGGACATTTTTGCTCCGCGTCTTCTTTCCACTTTCCGTTTTAACTCCTCGAAGATGTAACGGGGAACGAGTCTGTAAGGTTTACAGAACGAGTGAGCTCCGACCGTCCAGTTTACCGGTCGTTTCGCGGGAGGTAATAGTTTCATACCTCGTTCCGACCCTGCACCCTCTAATTCAACGTAATAACGACATTCAGCCTGCTGTTGCTCATCTATCCACGGATGCTGCGTGGCACAGCATCCAACCCCAACTAGCAACCAGCCCACTCCAGTGAAAGTTGAGTGGAACTGTCTTCATCACTGTGCTGGATTTTTATCGCTGTGAACTGGACAAAACCCAAGCAATCTTGAGCCTTCTTCGGCATCTGCAAACGATCCTCGAGATTTTCAGTTTTTCGCTTCCAGAGAAAAATCCTTTACGTTTTCATCGACGCGATAAAAAGTAGAAAAATCTCTGGTAAATCTTTGTACGAAGCTTCGACGTAACACGTCAGACAAGACGTATTTATACTTCGCTCGTAGTCTGTTCACGATAATGTGGCTTTTCAACGGTGGTCACGCCCTGATCAAAGCTAAATAGACGCGCCCATGTGTCTATACAGCTCCCTGCTCTCTTACCTCTTTTATCCATGACTGCACGATCCTAAGATGCCTTCTTGCAGCCAAGCACGTTGCGGTTTTCTTTCCATGTACTGACACCTCTCTATGGTAATAGCTCCACCCTGATGACGCTGTCGGAGCAGTGCAGTAGCAATATTCTAGAGTCTCTACCCTTGCAAACTTATTTTTATTTTTCCGGTTTGTCAGTTATCCCTTTTTTTATTTTCCTGAGCACTATTTAGAGGCTCATATTGTTCGCCATGTTAGCTGCGAGTTTATAACTGATCGGTCCATCAGTTTTCACCTCCGCGACGTTTTCTTGGGGTTTTGTCTCCAGGCTACTGCTGGGAGATGGAACAAAGTAACAATTCAAATACTCGGATGGAGAAACGTCAATGGGGAGAGAATATTGAATGATCGCGAGCCGGGGGAAGGATTCCGTGCGAGGAGAACGAAATGATGCTACAAACGCGTTAGTGGATAACGCCAATTTTCTTATTCCTCTTCGCCTCTCTTTTTGTTCACTGGCACCCACTTTTTTTTAAAACTCTCTTTCGTATCACCTCGCCTTTATGGAGCTTCGTAACGACTACGTTGCTGGGTGCGTTTTCCATCATCCAGGGTTGAATTCTGCGAGCTGGCAATCCGGTGCGAGAACGATCCGTCCCGATACCTGTGTTCGATCGATCGTGCACTCACGTACCTTCTCGACTTGCGCGTCTGCGTAATACCAGGGATCGGCGATCGAGAAACGATCGATCTCTACGACGACGATCATCCGAATCCATGTTGTTTTTACTTCTTGAGATTCTACTCCCTCTCCCTGCCCCCGGTCCCTCTTCCTTCTGTCTCTCACGGACGAAAGATCGTTCTTTTTCGCGATCGACAAATCGAATATCGATCTCGGCCATTATCCTCGCTCCCCTCGCGTCCGCCACTCTACTTCGCGGTATAATTCGTTCGAACCATATTTCTTCGATTGCTTCTTCGAAATCATCACACGAAAGCTGTTTAGACAGTTTTATTTGCAATCCAAAGATTCGCTTTCGTTTCCAAACTCTCAGTAATTTCAGGTGATAAAATCCATAATTTCTAATGGTCTGAAACGACGATAAAGACTAAAGCTTCGCTGACACATGTGAATTTACCGACAACAAAGATAAACCGGGTCTACAGGACCCTGATCGCGTACAAAGCGTCAAAAACGTCTCGTACTGTTCTCGTTCAGAACCCGTGGCTTTTCGGACTTTTCAACATCTTTTTTTTTTGCAAAACGAAGCGAACAACTTGAAGCAGGATAATAAGAACAAGATGACGGAGACGAAATAAGAGAAAAACGTGTATAAAGAGAAGCGAGCATTATTCACTGTCTTCTATAATATAACCGTGTCCGTTTCTCGTTTCCCCTCGTCGGAGTCTTCGGTCTCATCTCAAGTCGTGATCGGGGTAATGAGACCCGGGGCTGGTACTGTACAGAAGCAATGTACACAGTAAATCAGCCAACCAGAGACGCCGATTTGCTCTTGCTGATGACGGACTTTTCAACGGAGAGAGTGCCAGAGATATAAAATTATAATCGCAAAACTGACATAAACAAATAACTAAATAAACGAATAAATAAATAGATAAATTAATGAATGGAGGGGACTAACGAGAACTGAAAGAAAAAAACAACAGAAACGGAATCGATTAACAATCGTTACTGAAATAATTTTAATTTTTTTTAAATTTGATGCAAAAAATAAACTGTTTAAATAAATTGAAGAAAAAAAACTGTACGGTTAACTTATGGCGGTGGGCTCAAAGAAGAAAGAAAGTATGTTATGTAGGAAAGAAAGGTTAGCGGAGTAAGAAGGATGAAGAATAAAACGACATAAAAAGAGGAGAAAAGGCAAGGCTACCGCTAAAGCTCAGACGGACTGAAGAAAGAAGACGAAACAAAAAGAAGAAGAGGGGGTAAGGACTCTGATTATGGGGCGTCAAACAATCACACTGATTGTACATTCTGTTGCGTGGGCCGAGACTGTACTCTTGTCTACCCGCGCGTCGGTGTAGTAGGTTGAATGGATTTGGGGTAATGAGAGTCATCAGGTTACGAAAGGGTCACCCTTATTACGAGGAATTTTAAATTTATATCGTAAGAAGAATTTTTTCATTTTCGTTTGTTTTTATCGCTATTGTTTGAGTTTAACTAAAAATCTCCGCTTCCTTTTTTCTCAATTTTTGTTTATTTACGAAATTTCTAGAATCGCAACTTGATTTTTCGTTTTCAAATATTCATCATTTCGTTCGGCCGTAAAACGTCAATTTTCCTTTCGTATTTACGCGACGACAAGATAAAAGTTCCAAGTCGCCGGTCGTTTGAGGAAGGAGGAAAGGAAAAGGGGGGAAGGAGAGAGTAGGGATGAAGATTCGACGACGACGACGAGAGAATCGTGCCTCTTTACCTGTTTACCAAGATGCGGCTACTTATCCTCATCCAACGTTCTAAAATGACGAGGTGTTCTCCCTCGCTGCTGCTACAACTCTATGGCAAACTTTAGTTCAAGTCAGTAGTTTGTGTCGGGTGGTGGTCACGTTTGCCAGTCGCCTTTTTCAACAACCTACCGGCCTTAAGCCTGCAGAGAAAGAAAGAAAGAAAGGAGGGGTGTGAGCGGGGGGCTTTCATCCGTGATGATCCTTTCACGTTTTCCCACGTGCCTTCACCAACCCTATCTCTTGGTAACTCAACATCAGTGGAATTCCTCGCACCGCCTATTTCTCCCCTTCCCCAACTACTAAATTTATTCTCTCGCTGCACCGCGTCCTTACTTCATCTCGTCTCTGCTAATTTGATTTTTTCTTCCTTTTCTTCTCTACTTTGCGAAATTGTCCTGCCTCGTTCCTCCGGTGCGTGAACTGCACTCAAATGTTGTGCAATTGGTACGTATGCGTTTCGCTTGCTCGTGCTTTACCCATTATTCAGATTCATGCTTTTCAGGCTTACTTCAAAAATCACTGTGATCCTTTGCTCAATCGTCTGCTCCTCCGATTATCTCTACAGTGCAGATTATGGTCGGGGGACATACCAAAAATCTAACCAACGAGCCACAACCTTTTTTCACTCTTCATCCTTAGAATAAAATTCAACTCAACATTACGAATGATCCGAACGAATCCACTTCGAAAGTAAATCGCGTATTATATGCGAAATTATGAAAATTTCATAGATGAATTCGTTCGATGTGATAATTAAACTTCCAAGCCAAGATTATTTTTCTAATCCTTCGGTAGGAAAGGGCGGGACTTGAAATTTTTACGAGTGACAGATTGTGTAGGTTATTGACAAGTTTCAGGGCGTTGGACGATATGATAGGGGTGGTTGCCATCAAGGTACAGTGTCGTTGTTACAAGAGGTTATGCTCCTGTCCCGTTCCGATGGGATCGTGTGTGTGACACTTTCCTAATTGCCTAGCCCGCCGCGAAACTCCCCTTTAAGAAAAGCAACCCTTATCCTCGCACCCTCTAACGTTGCTCAAGTTTGTGGCCACTCGAGCTTTGACTTTGGTGCTGGGGCAGACTTGGGTTTTAACTTTTAGCAACCCTTTCTTATTAACCGTCAGTTTATTCACTGCTCTCGTTTGGATGTTCTTTTCTGCGTTAACGATTTCGACGACTAAATTATCGCGTGTGTAATTTTTGCGGAAGGAATTCATCGGGTTTGGCGAGCGAAACCAACGGCAGAGAATCGTTTCGGGGAAGCCATAGAAATGGCTAAAGTTGGAGAATCTTAAAAAGTGTCACGTGTCATTTTCTTGTCGCGTTTCAATCGTCGGCTAGTTCTTGGAGATAAACAATTGCACGGCTATTTTTTCTTTTTCATAATGTAACGAATCTTATCGTATAAGCGCGAGAGCTTTTATCACACGTATCCTGGCGCACAACATCCTTCGTATCCCCGTCGTATCCGTCCGTCACTTGGTCGCTTCGAAAGACTTAAGGAAACGAATTGTTGACCGCTTAGATATAGACCGCGATAACGACGCGTTTAGCTTTCACAACTTTTCGTTCCTTCACCTCCGCCCAAGTACGGCCATTCGAGGAAGTTACCAAATCTATTATTCGGTAATTTGTCATTCGAGTCTCCCAGAAATTGTGGAAATATTTATTCGGTTCATTTGACTATCAATTGATAGAGAAATGCCCCGGAGGCTTTTTCAGTCTCTGGCGTCCAAGGGACTGCGACGCGTCTCTGCAGCTTCCGGTTTGCCTGGCGCCTGCAATACAGATTATCAAATATCTGCTTCGACTATGATAGGCATTGCTTCCGGTTTCTGGCTCAGTAGAAAAAATGAATCGCCCGGCGATATCCAACGGGCCAAGATTATTTTCCGAGACACCTCGGTCTGAACGTCTCCTCGATTTCCCTCTGACCAAAGAACTGACAAAATCCCTAAGGGACGCTGCGATCCATTCCAGCAACGAGAAAGTTGTTTCATTTCTTCCCACGGAGGCCTGTACGAGAGCCTGAGTTCCAGGCCATTGGGCAAGAATCATCCTCGTTGCTTACTCGATTTTCCTTCAATTCCGTTTTTTTTTTAATATATTTTTTAATCGACCGGACGAGGTTGTTGGTTAAAGTTTCAAAAGATCGCCATTAGTCCAGCGCATCGATGCTCGAGGCTCGAAACATTTTGAATGAGGAAATACTTAGAATCACGAGGATTTCTCCTGCTTAGGACAAAAGTCATGATTAGGTCGTAAGAAATATTCATAGGAAACAGCAGAATAAATAAAATCATCCGGAATTAAAATCAACAAAATTGGGAAATAAATTCAGGTCAATAACAACGGAAACGAAAAGTGATGGAAAAAAAACGAGAGGAATCAAATCGTGAAAGCGATTAATCAAGAAAGGTCCCGACGATCGAAGTCATCCTACCAAAACAATTTGATATACATCAGTAAAACATCGATGCAGGTAATACGGTTGACAAAAAAGCCTGCAAGAAATGGCCACCTGTAAGAAACTGAGGTAGATGATTCCTGCTCTGCTCCACGAGAAGGCATCTCAAGGGCCACCAGGAGTAAAAGATCGAAGCACCTTTTTGTCTTTTGCATAGCGTCCAAGAGAAAAATCGATTTCCAAAGCTCATTTATGTTGCTGTACGAAATCGTGGTTGAGAAATGACATCGTCAGGTGTTTTTTTTTTTTTTTTTNTTTTTTTTTTTTTTTTTTCAACAGCGTTTTCGTCTAGATATTTCCTTGGCATTGATTGACGTCGTTTATTCTCGAACAAACCACGATTGATTGTGGTTAATTAAGTAATCGTGTTTCTCGTTTGCACGAGGATGGATAGACAGGTTATTCATAAATGATTCGATTGAATGCTTAAATATAATCGTCGCTTTATGAGAAGATAATTTCACTAAGCGGAAGGTTACGATTAAAATTGCTCTATAATACGATAAGAGCCATGTCTTGAAAGAGAAAAAAAGGAATGATCAATAAGAGGAAAAAGGGAAGGAAAAAAATCTCGAGTGGCTAGCAGGTGGGTTTCTTGTAACAGTAAATCGTTCCTTCCGATCGTTATTTCTTCTTCGGAGAGGTGCGTATAGTAGGCGGCTAAAGTGATTCCGGAGCACCGAAACAACACAGAATCCCGCACACACAAGACATTACCGAGGATGGAACGAAAAATTAAGGGGGAGCAAGACAGAGGCAAGAATGAAGATTTCGTGCCTTCTCGAGCGTGGATCACGTAACTGCCTCATACCCGTTCCATCGCGCCACGACCTTGTTGCTTTTTGCCTCTTCTTCGTTATCTTGCTCCTTCTCCCTTTTCCGCCTCTTCTTCTTATTCTCCTCCTTTTTACCTTTTTCTCTATCAGCAGGTCCCCGTTCATTCTTTGCCGATGATCGTTGTACCTGCCTCTCGAGTCGACACGCACCAACCAATGTACCTCTCGAGTACTTTTCGATATTCTCAACCTCCTCGTCCCCCCTCAAACCTTTTCTTTCCTCCTCTTCCTTTATCCATGCCCTGACGATTACACGATATTCTGTAAAGTGTACGAGAATCGATCCAAATTTTAAATTAAACACGGAATCGTTATTCATTAACAAACCAACAACTAACTCATAAACAATTAACTGAATAACACGAGCGTCTAAATTATAAATATTCTCATTTTCTCATCATTTTCATCGACCAAATATTCCGATCAAAAGATTTAAAAACCGGATGCAAAAACAAGAAACTCATCACACGAATCCAGTCGCGTAATGTGTCGAGTCTATTTTTGTAAGAATGGGAGAGAGCTCGAGTCGTGTCACAATTTGTGGAATTTCCGGCCTTTCCCTGGCTTTGTCAAGAACCAGACATTTTTCGGTATCCATGGAAGACAAAATTCCACCATTTTTGCCATCCGCGTTCTTGTGCAAGATTTTTTTTCCGACGCGTTTATTTGTCCCCTGCAAAATATGCCCCTGAGGACCGAGCTGCTTCGCGTCAGATAGATCTGAACATATTCAGTGGCAGGAATCGTCAACTGCATGAAGATTCACGTAACAGCATGTTGATTTCATGAATGGACCCACCGACAGCACAACGGTCACGGATCACGGTATCCAAGTTTTTTTCATTCGACCATTCATCCGGAAAAATCACGTGACGACGAACCACGATCACATCTCGAGATTTCCGATCATCTGGTGGAAGTGACAAAAATATGGGATTGTTGTTCGAATTCTCGAATCGCGAAATCGCACGTGCGCGCTGCCTGACAGCCAGTGTAAAAAAAAATAAAAAAAATAAAAAAATGATACCACAAAACAACTGTAAAGGAAAAGATGATGGTTTGGTGGAGGTGCCGAATGAAAATTGATCGAATTGCTATTCAATAGAAGGTATTGAGAGAGAAAGGGAGGAAAAGAGAGAGAGAGAGAGAAGGAAGCAGAAAGCGATTCGCAGCGAAGCGATAAACAATAACGGAACTTTATAAGCCGATTTACTGTCACCTGTGAGCCGTGACACAACAAGAACTTGGAGAACGAAAACGTCTGTCCATTCTCCACGTTTTTTTTCCTCCCTTTTTTCATTATGGGTTTCGTCCTCGATACTCAGCGTTCGAGAAGATTTCTTTGAACACTTTCTTGCCAACTTAATTAATCGATCGTCAATGGAGATCGAGTTGAACTCGTTCCATGTATTTCACCACCAGTGAGTGTTTTTTTTTTTAATTTTATTTCAATAATTACTTCAGTTTGAATTTCGATAATGAATCGAATTGAATTTATCGATTTTAGGCTTCGCTGAAAATGTTTGTTAACAATTTGCAGCATCCGCGGTCCGTTCCTCTCCCACATCTCGCTATTCATTGTAAAATCTGTTTCTTACGGTAAACCCCTTGCATAACGTTGAACGAGACATCGAATTATCCAAGACGATCTTGTTTTTCGAGAGAACGCGGCGAGCGTGACAAAGGGACAAGACGCCAAGGTTCTAAACGCCTCTGAACCTTGGGCCCTTGAGGCCCAACGGGTTTCGATAGACGCACAATTTTCGTCAGTGACCCACTCGACCAATATCTCTAACTTCGCGGTTTGAGGACGCTCGCCCTTTTTCTAGGACCCCGAAATATCCAGCGAGGAATTTGGTGTCTCCCTGATACTCGGAAAACGCCAAGTATTCGTTTCTGTCACGAAAAACAAATAAAAATTGATCATTTTGCAAATTCGGTGCCAATCGAGACTATAAATCAAAGCAAAGTTGATATTAGCCTAAAAGTCACGAATTTAATGAGTCTGGATGAAAAGTTTGGTTAAGGACGAGCATGTACGTATGCAATATATAGTACGAGATAATCAGAAGGCGGGAATCGAATGAGCAGCGATGAAAACTCGGTGAAGAGCAGAAGAAACATCGAACGGTGTCGAAGGGTCGTAAGTCTCGTTCGTGGCGGTCAGCAATTATGGTTAAGGTTTAAGGCAGCGAAGAAGGGTATGCTCGAAGGCTCGCGCGAGTCCATTGAAAAGGGGGAGGAAAAGGGAAGTCCCCCCTTGGCCGATTGCTGCGATCGGCAAGGAGCGGAGAAGGGCGAAGAGGGAACCTTTCATTCATAGCTTCGTGGACGATTCTCGGTTCTCCATTCATGCTACGATACTTTGCCGTCAGTTCGAGCGTGCTCGGTGCCGAAACTGTGATCGATAACCGTTCCACGTACAACCTGAAAGGAGCAGGACGAAGGGAAGAAGAAAAAATAAACAAAAAACGAAGCGATCGACAAAAAAAATGTTGGAAATGAATATTCAAAACTGGCCGATTGAAAAGCGATATTCTGTGCTAAACAGGACTCGGTCCCTTCACCAGATCTCACGAAAGAAGGATATCCAAAGCAAAACGAGCAAACGGGCGAAGCCTTGAATGGGGACTGATGGAAATTGAGACTCAGAATACAATTTTTTTTGTTTTTTTTTTTTTTTCAAAACTCTCTCCGTCTCTCTTTGCCTTCCTCTCCCAGATCGTTCC
Source organism: Hyposoter didymator (assembly GCA_037952995.1). NCBI lineage: Eukaryota > Metazoa > Arthropoda > Insecta > Hymenoptera > Ichneumonidae > Hyposoter > Hyposoter didymator. The sequence goes on from JBAJMU010000004.1 coordinate 9,527,996, forward strand.
CCTCTCTATCTTTCTTCATCTTCGAATGGGACTCGAAGAGTACGAATTTTGGTCGACGGAAACAACGATAGAGAAAAACGATTACGGAGAGCGCGAGATATTCTGAAAAGATGGAGAAGAGACACAAGAGACAGGATGCGACGTAATTGAGCGTCGGACAATTAGCGGTTGACCAGTTCTTCGATACGTCTTCGTTCTTGTTGTCTTCCTCTTTTCCTTGCGATTCTTGCTCCAAAAAACAGCTTGAATCGTGGCCAATATTCCCACGGGATTATGAAATCCAGTCAAAATTTACTCACGTCATCGATGTATTTTAACTCCGGGCTCTGTCCAATTGCGAGTATATTTCCATTGATTCTCTCGCCAACCCTCACTCGACTGGTTTGTTATTTATAAACTTTGTATACTCAAGATAAACAAAAATTCTGCGTCACTAAAAAAATCTTTCGTAGCGAAGTCTCGCGTCTGAATTTTCATCCAAGTGAATCGCGTTGTAACTTTGTTCTGCGTTGCCAGCAAAAATATGTCACCGAAATCAGGTTTTTAAGTGATTTTTTAGTTTATTTGTAAAAAATATTTTTTACCCCCTCGTGAACAGTAAAGTAACACTATCCCCGAGACAGGATACTTAATATAAGATGAAATTGTTGATGGTAAGTGATACGACGGGATGAGGACGGCTGCTCCGAGTTTCCTGGGCTGGACGTCGCGTTTATTCACTGTAGGACGTATGCATAAGACTTCTCGATACACCTCTCGCTTCTCCTTCTTCTTTATGCCCTGATTTACCATCTTCCCCCACTTTTCTCCATTAATATGAACTGTTAAAAGTCTTGAAACCGTCACTTTATATTCGTATGCATATATATGTCGAGCCTCGTCCTATCTCTATATATAATCCAAGACAAGCGTATCGATACCATGCAATATCGACTTACGTTACACGATCGAGCGCGCATCTATCTTGGTGGGAACCGAGAAGCCCCATCCACGCCTTTCTTTGCCTTAGACACCTTTTTTTTCATCTCGAGGTCTTCGGCCATGTCATATTCCTGCATGTCGCTTTTGTCGTTGAGTCCATTTATTTCTTTCATATTTACGATCCACCTGAGTGCGACCTGAATCGGTAAAAAAAAAAACGAGCATGCACGGCGATCTATGTCTTCGTTTTTTTTCCTTCTTCGTCGTATAATGCTTCTCGGCAACGGCGACTGCGTTGTTATCTAATGAATCACTCTGTGCCACGCAATTTTTTTTTTNTTTTTTTTTTTTTTTACTTTTTCGAAATTATATTACGATCTCGAGTTCGTTAAAAATTTTTCATCTAAATAAATGAATGAGACAATTGAGTGATCGAGAATCGAAAGAATGAAAAACGTGGTTTAGCGTTCTTCGGAGCTGGCTGGCTTGACCTAGCAAATGTATCTTGTCGAGTCCCAACAAGGCAAAGGACTATGCACCGAAACCACTTCGCTGTGGTTTCACACCCGCAAGGATCGGTAGTAAAGAGCTTATGTTCCGAAGCTCCTTTGGTCAGGACTCGTGCCTTAACATCGTTCTCTCGGTCAGTAGAAAAGATCCCGGATGTTGCAGCTAGTGGCTCATCCAATCTGCGGCTGTGTGTGTTGTTTCTATGGTCATCTTCGAAAACCGCGTCTCGGGTTATCCGAAGCAATAACAGCTCCGCACAGGCTGAGCTCATTGCGAGGCAAAAGTCTAATCGATTTCGAGTGTCGTGTCGCGAATTGTGCGACAATACTAAAACGATTTTTATCGCGGAGTTCTTGTCCTTTTGTGTTTATGGAAAATATGGCATTTCGCAGCAATTATTTTTCAGCTTAGCGAATTTTTTATTCCGACAACCGAGAAATAAAAAAAAAATACGAACACACAAAAAAAAATTCGGATTTGCGAATAAAAGAAGCTACGAGAATGAGTCTTTGTCATGTAGATTCGACGTCTAACGCGACGATCCTTCTGATGCGAATGTGGATAACACGCCCGGTGCGTTTTGACCCATCATCCCTTTGGTGCACATGGTTCTACCCTTTTTTTCTATTTTCTTGCTCTGCTCTATGTTTCCTCAGGCCATTCTTCGTATTTTTTGTGAATCTGGAGCTCTTCTCCAACAGATGCTCCTTCTACGGTAATTTGGAAAATATTTTTTTAGTTTCGTTTGACTTGGTCTTCTCATAGAGGATATAGATTTCGGGGACTTGTTGCTCCGTTTCCTTCCTCCTGTTTCTTTGCTTTGCGATTGTTGTGTTCCAATAATTCGCGGCAAATACGTTGCCCACTTTCGGTAATCACGCCTCGAACGACCGCGCGCACCATCCCGAGGAATAAGGAAAGAAAAGAAAGTGGAACGAAAAATAGGAAAAAAAAATGTACTACCTGATCTTCCCTGGGGCGGTCTTCTTTGAGTCCCTCAATTCCTTTTCAGAGCCTTAGAGAACCCGCTGACCTCGACCTTCCAACTATTTTAGGTACTATTTTTTGCAACTTTGTTGCTTTCGAACTCTGAATGAAACTTGCACCAAAAGATTCGATTTCATGATTTTTTTCATTTTCTCTGTTTTCGTTCGTTCAGTGAGAAAGTCGACAATGAAGAAAAAGCGATTGAAATGCACTTTAGAAAGAATGAACGCTTAGGAAGAAAAATCGTGACAATAATTGGCTCATTTTCCAATTAGAATAAAAATGAGTAATTGGCAAGAAGAGCGTCCCGACGGATCGCACGAATTTTGTAACGATTCAACGCCGTAAGACAGTTGCGAAATTTCCAGTGGAATATTTCCCGGAGATAATTTAGAACGCATCTCTAGATGTTGGGACTTGAGTTGCAAACAAACGATACGCAACACCGAGTACACAGCCTTCCTTGGACGCGCGAAAGACGAGGATAGGGAAAGAGTGAATTCAACGAATCAACGAGTCATGAGCTTGCCAGAACGCACAAGGATGTCTCCTTTTTTCCTCTGGTTTTCTGTCAGCATGAGAAAATAAACGCTGCTCTCTCTGACCGTGCCTTCAAATTATACTCATCGCTAAATAGAGCCCGAGAATCTTTAGCTCTTTTTACTACAAGATCGCAAACTTTCTGTCTCCTTTCTCGCAAACGTCAAAATCTTTTCTCCAATGTTGCATAATATTCGCTTCGATATCGTGAGACAATTTCTCAATCTTTTGCCATCGTATTTTCTCAATATTACCTTTAGGCGAATCAGCAATTATTAACAACTACAACAGAGTGTTATAAACGAATGATTTTACACACGAAGCGTGCGTGGAGATTCGTATCGAGAATTGATTCGCAAACGCATAGCACGACATCCGGAGATTCGCTACGAAATGCCGGAGGGCGAATCACGCTCGGGAGCGCCAGAGCTTCGTTAATATTCACGAAACACGTGGTGCTCGTGAGTCGTCGAACGAAGAGACGATTCTACTCGAATGAGTAACACGAAATCGCGTTACTTTACCGTATGCGACATAAAATGCCGTTGACGCGTTTGTTTCGTTCCGCTTGTCGATTAATTGACATGAGTCACACCGGTTGAACTGCCTCATCAACACACATCGCTAGGATCGTAGTGTCTCGTGCGAGTGATCGCGTGTTTTATTATTTTCCGAGCCTCGCCTCATTAAAAAACTTTGAAGCACCGGTGTGCGCGATTAAATTCACTCAGCGAAATAATACCCTTAAGGGAAGCAGGAATTACTGTTTTCAAATGTTTGTTTTACAGCTTGGAATGCTAAGAAATGCAGAGAAAAAAAAAGAAGAATAATTCAATTTCAACTCTCATCGTAAGAACGTTTCTGCGGAAAAATTTTCACATTTCCATGTACGTTCGCGTGCTCACTCATCAAAAGTCAACAGACTGCTTACCAGACTAATTTGTGTTCGCGGGGTATTCCGAGTTGATGAGACATACGTGGAATTATGGTTCGGTCTGTTACTCGACGTTTCTTTATCTCTCAGTCGTCGCCAGCTCACGTACAACCTTTACAGACTGCGAAACGTCAACTGATATCGTGGAAAAGCATGTTTTTCGGTATTTCCCTTCGATCTGTACTTTAGAGGATTTGGGGGTTTAGTCAGGCCCTGCTGTTGGTCTGATTGATTCATTTACTTCCACACCAAAAAAATCGTGTCAAAATGTGCGTTTCGATGATTTTTCGACGATTATTTCTCAAGTACACTCGAAATGAATGGATAATTTTGTAGTAAAGAGAAAAATGTTATTTTTCTCGTTACAGATACGACTGCAGCTAGCACGGGAGAATGGACTTATCCATCTGCAGCCCCTTCTTATCCAGCACCGTCGGGCAGCGACGGTGGATCTTATTCGCCACTTCCTGGTGGAGCATTTTCGTATCCGGGGGAATCACTGTCTCATCATCCAACTACGGAACCCGTACCTTTGCCAACAGGTAACGAAAAAAAACGACTCGTAACTTTTATGCAAATCTAAATGATTTCGTGTGCAAGGAAGCAATCCTCGGTGAATCACGGGAAATTGATCAATGAATCACGACCTACGATGGCCAAATACATTTTGCGAGTCGTACTTGAATCAATGCTCCGAGCCATGCCTTTGTCAAACGAATATCAACCTTTCGAGTACACACTGGGTCATTTTGACCCGAACAATTTTTTGTCACCGATTGTTTGGCATTTACTTTTCTTTTTCGGTAAAAAATTCATCAAGCGCCATAAAATGTGGAAAAATTTACTTCGAAAAACTTTTTTACAAAAAAAAAAAGAAAAAACTCATATTTACCGGTTTTACAAACGCCTTGGGTCAAATTGACCCAATATGCACTCATGGAATGTGTTTTATTTCCTTTTTATAAAATGAATTCATTCCCAATAATTAAACAATCAAAGTTAAAAATCGTTTTTTTTTTGTAATTTTCTGTTTATTTTTCAAATAAACAGAAAATTTTAACATTCAGACGTTTCAAGATCAAGATTCAAACGTTTATTTCGATTTGTTGTGCAGTTTTACCTTCGGAGGCTCAGCACCACGACGCGTACACACCAAACTGTGTATCGATGTACCCGAGTCACGGAGCATCGGGGACACCAACAGCAACAACGACGTTGCCACTATTGCCAAGTAAATCGTCGGGCGATCCAGAGCTTTTTGGAGGAGTCGGAGGAAATTCGAGTCCTGGATATCATTACGGTTCCTGGACGCCAGGACCTTCGACTCCCGTTCCCGTCGCATCGCACAATTACAATCCCAATTATCAGGGTTATTACAACAACCCCAGCCAGAATTACATAAGTCCGACGCCGATGGTACTCTATCCGCAGCTTTACAGCACCGTCAATCAAAACCAGATCCATCTCCATCTTCACGGTGACCTGAGCGAAGATCAAGTGACGATTGCCAGCGGGAACCTTACGATCAGTGGCAACAGACTCGAAATCGGTGTGATGGGCGAGGAAAATGAACAAAGCAGAAACGACGTTTGGCGGCCATATTAAAAAAAAAAAAAACGATCCTCGGGATTAATTCTCCGGATCCAGAGAATTAAAACGTTTTTTTTTACACCAAAAAAAAACCAGCAACGATCGACTCATTATCCTTGGCGACAGAAAGTTGATCGAGCCTCGTATCCAACTCGAAATCTCACGCAGGTATGATTTTGCGTTATCGTGATATTACGAGACTGCCAAAAACCGTGCGATTGTGAAAATGTCGAGAGAACATTGCGAGCCTTTAATTTATAATGATTTTGGTGTAAAACGTGTATAAAGAAACGACGAACGAGATAAAACGAAGTGATGGAAATGCAATACGAATCGAAGCCTTGCTTCGAGGGACGAGATCATTATTTCTCGACGACTGATCCTCAGTCACCATGTAAATATTCAAATATTTTCCGTTAAATAAAAAAATATTAAGAAAATACGACGTCGAGTAAGTTGAAATGATTTTTTCGTCTCGAGTCTGTTTTGAACATGCTTTTTAATGACTTCTCACTCATTCTGGACTTACGAGCCTTGCTGCAGAGTCGACTTTGCAGGGATTTTCCAATTTTACGATCGTTTAAGGTCCATTTTATACTGAAAGGTGCGGTAACGTCGAATAGTTGTGGTCAAAGCGACTAACCAATGCCCTGCGACGTTGTACCACACAGTGACGATATTTTCCCGTTCGATACGTCATTCACTTTTTCTTTGCGAAGCATCGACGAAAAGTTCAAAATTCACGAATTTTCATTAATTTCCGATAATTATTTGTAATTCCCTTTCAAAGTTTTCTGCTTCGTCGATTCCGACAGCTCGATCATCTTCTCCGTTCACATTGAGGAGCTTTAAGAATGCAAATGCAACCAACAATTCTCCGGGAACTCAGTCGAGCCAATATTATGAATGTTAAAAAAAAACTTGTTGACATGTTTACGGAAAGTTTTACCGCACTTGGTAACCGGAACAATTGCAGTTCCAGTTGCGGTGACCTCATAAAAGTTCGTTTCGCTGATTGCCGATTTTGTTGTCGGAAGTGTCTCCAAAGTATTCCATCAAGTATGCAACCCCCTTGCGTAAAGTGAGGTCAGGAAACCTCGGAAATTTCGTGTTTGATTAACATGCAATTAAATCGCGATTATATGGTCGAATTTTTAAGAATTTGTGATTCTCGTTTTGTTGTCGATTTATCAATCAAAACTAAAAAGAAGAATATTGGGTTTCTGATAGTACGTGCGAAGACGGAACAGCTTTAGGGTAGTTGGACCGGTTTCTTATGTTTATTACTTCTGAGCCCTGCTGATATTTTCTTTTTTGATGGCCATTTCTTATCTGTGACAGCAGGAGAGAGAGAAAGAGAGAGAAAGGTAGAAACAAAGAGAGAAAGTGTAGTGGGAAAGGGGACATTATGGCGAGAGACAGTTTACAGCCAAAGACGTCGTCTACGAGAATCCCCGAGCAAATGAACGATGACTACGACGACGACTACGAGGGCGACGAGGCGTGGAAGGCTTTGCGAATAAAAGCTTAGAACGGCACGTTCAAATGGTCTTAAAACATCCCAACCGTGTCGCTCGTAAGCTAAGATTCTTTACGAGACACCGTGAGGATGACTCGCGAACAACTCTGCGCCCGGTTCACCGCAGACGTGAACTTATGTGCATACGGAAAGTCGTATACGCGAACGCGCGCAGTCTCATTACTGCACGTTCCCTCTCCGCATTTATGCCCTTACTATTTTTTCCCCTCGGCAGTGCTTTGTTTTCTCCCTTCTCTCTCACATTTCGAGTCCGATTTATCAATAAAACTTCCGGTCCTCTATTTTATTTCAAAATTTACCGAGAAATTCCATTTTTTCGAGTTGAATTTTTTTTTTACGATTTTATGAAGAGGAAACAAAATCGACGCTTCCGAGCGTAAAGCACGAGATTCGAGACGCATTTGTAACCAGCAACATCGAACGTTATACTTTCCTGTAAATTAGGAAAATGTCCAGAGGGAATTCGAGGTAAGGAAACGAAGGTAAATAAAAAGTATGCAAATTTTTAAGTCGGCAATTTCTTTCGTCATTCATCTTAGCAGAGTATCATACACGATTATTGTTCGATAGATTATCATCAGTTTTGTCGTTTCTTTATCTTTTTCTAACATGTCTAATGCTTGCTCCGCGATCTACATGAACAACGATGCTTTCGAAAAATAATATATATTTATATATTTATATATATAGCACATTCTTATCCATATAATACAATTCGTGTACATATTATTTTTGGAATCCAGCATTTTTAATGGTACACAATAATATAATATTTATACCATTTGCACATCGATCGGTGGGAGATAATCTTTCGACAACGAACTGCTCATTTTCAAACTCCGAAACATTTTTTCTAAAACAATTTTTCATTTTGTACTGCGCGTTCTTTCTGTTTATTGTAATTTTCGTTTATTTTTTTATTCAGTAAAATTTCTTGTTGGTTAAGAATTTTTCGCATTTTTTTTTCAAATTAGAATCCGAGATTGGCACGTTAAACTATTTTTCGTCAATGCGACGATGCAAGGCGTTGATTTTTATGTCTTCAACGACCTGCTCCACTCGATTTTGTATCAATTTTTGATTTTCTGCCATTTGCATATCAAATATGAAACAGCAAAAGAATTAAGCGAAGCGATCAAGTAATCAAGCATTTTTTTTAAGTCAAATTATTGTTTTTGGACTTAAAATACTGAGAGATGAAAAAATCCCAGGGATTTTTATCGTAAGAAGGTGAAATATAGGCATGAAGCAAACATCACAGTAGTCGAGGAATATTTTAAAAAAATGATAATTTAACGTGTCGATCCGTGCTCGGGAAGTTATTGATGCGACATGCGAGAGAAATGAGCATTTTCCAATATTTTCAATTTCTCTGCTCAGTGAACCTTTTTGTTTTTAGTTACTTGTCAAACCGTAAATAACCACGACTCGATGGAAGATGGCTGCGAGTTTTTGCTTCAGTAGCGGATCTACAGCGTAATTTGTCAGGTTTCTTATTCCGTCGACGAGCACCGGAAGAAGTGGCGCGAGTTTGTCGTCCTGCGAAAATCGAACGAAGCGTTCGAAACGTACGATTCGGTCGATTACACAATGAAAATTTTATTCAATTCAATGGGATGATAAGGAAATGCAAAAGAAAAGCAAAAACATTGGGTCGAAGATTTTGTAATTGGAAGAAATAATTACCGGTAATGCGAGTGCCCATTCGAGTGCAGTGCTGAGAGTTTCCGCCCAAGCTTTCCTGTGCGCTTCGCTATCTTTCCCAACGGCATTTCGGCTCTGAGAGTCGAAGCGTTGATTGAGAGCGCGATGTTCGTCATTGCTACGTTTTTCCCCGGCGTTCTGAAGGAAAGGATTGACGCGAAAGCCTCGTTTGGTGCGTTCGTAATCTTTCAGAAGTTCTTCCATATTTTTAGCATCGTTCGAAAACTCGGCTTCCTGATTGATTTCTGATTGCACGGTTGTCGATAAGTTTGAGGGGCTCCTCGAGGGGTCAAAGTTTTCGACGATGCGATCGCAGCTCGAAAGGTCAGTGAGGAATCGAGACCGTGGTCTTTCCATCGTGGACAAATTCGATGCTTCGTTTTCCGAGGACAATGAAAAAGTTGGCGGTGATTCGACGTCTTGGCTAAATCGATTGAAATTGGAAAAATGGTTGCGTTTCGATCCACACACTTCGCTGCTGCTGGAAAAACGACTTCTCAAGCGAGAACGAACGTCGCTGGATTCGGACAAGTCGGAGATCGTCCGGAACGATGTTTCATCGTCCATAACGATTTCTCCATGAGAAAAATTCGTTCCGAGCCTGTTGGATCTTCGCTCGATCGAAAAATCACAAGATCTTTGCAGATCCATGAGTGACCTTGATCTCAGAACTTTGTCAGCTTCAGGGTCGTCGGAATAACAGTCATCTTTGGCGATAAGAAACTTCAGGGAATTACGTTGCGAGAGCAACAAGTGTTCGCTCTTTCGTCTTGTTTTAATTCTCGTTTGCGAGGCCGAAAATACTTCTCGTACTTCTGCGTCATCGTCGATGGTTTCACGACTGTAAGGCCTCGTGTCGTCGACGTTGCTTCTGTCCATTGAATTATAACTGGCTCGAATGGGTTCGGGGGAGTCGAAACTTCGAGCAGTGCTCGCGCCATCTTCTCGGGAAGTTCTGCCAGAATCGCAAATGATTTTCTTTTTTTCAGAAAAGCCTAAGCGCGAGGGTGGTCTCGAAGAATTTTCATCGATTTCTGCCTCGGATTCAGGCCCCGAATCCGTCGAGTATTCAACCCCGAAGTCGTAAAGACTCAAGGGTCTTGACGACCCGACGTAAGGATCGTTGATTCGTGAGTCGAGACTCGTCGCATCTTCGTTTTCTTTTCCTTCATCAATCGCTTCCTCCAACGATTTCGAACTGATGGAATCGTATTGGAATTTTTCTCCACCGAGCTCGGCATCGTGCTGTGTCTCGTTCGCCGATTCTTTGATCGTAATAACAGGAAAATCGTCGGGTTGTGCAATGAGAAGGAAAATTTTTTTTTCAGCAAAAATATCAACCATGCAATGTTTACCATCGCGATCGATGACGATCTCAACGTAAGTTTCGCATAAATCATCAAAAGTTGTTTTAAGTTGTTTCAAATGTTTCACGAGGTTTGTATCGATCGAAGAATCGAATTTGTCGCCAGAGTTGATGATTTTTTTAACCGATTCCAAGTCGACCTTGCTCTTGGCAATCACTTCGAGACACAGCTCGAACAATGTTACGATTTTAATACTCCAAGCGGCCCCAGCTTGTCGATACAAATTTGCCGGTTGCTCGAGGTTCGCCACTTTTTGCAGCAAGAATTTTAGGCCGGGACGTGAATCAAATCTGTGAGCCGCTGCGGCTGAGCGATCGAGGGCTGCGAGAAAAATGTCAACGTGACGTGATGATAGCCGCGATATGTTGGCAAAATTGGGGCTCGTCGTCGTTGGGGAATTCGATGGCTTGAGAATCGTTTGACCCAGACTGAGAACAATCGAATAGAAAAAAGTCGAAATGAAATATTCCGACGAAATGAAAGAAATGTTGAAAATAAAACAATTCCTACCTCGTTCTGAGGGGATCTGTGCCTTGGAGCAAAACGCTCGCGATACAGTGTAAAAGCATCTGATGAACGAGAAGTCCAACAACAAGGGCTTTCAACTGAACCTTGACAATGTAGAGATCGGGATTGAGGGTAGTAGCGATCGATGGTGGATACAAAAGGAAGACGTAAGACCGTTCGTCAGCGGTGATTTTGTTATGATCGTCGGTGCGCTGTTCAGCGAGTAGAAAAACCTGAGAAAATACACGTAAACCCTTAAAACTGTATTTAAATTTTTATGTGCACAATATCGTAACTATTTTAATTACGATTTCCTCATTATGCAACTTCACGATTAGTGGCATTCATTGGACCAATCAACGCCGTTAAATATTCTATAAAAAACGTATTTTCTTACTGCCATTGTTGAAGCATCGAAAACGTTAATTAAATTTTCAATGACGGCGTTAATGATTCAAGGGGGCGGGGGGTGACATTTAAATTCATGGAAATAGTACAGAAGACTAATGAATGAGAGATTAGGCCTGAAGGGAAAGGGTCCACAACATCGAAAAGAATAGTGGGGATAAATGTCGAAAGCTTATTAAGATTTCCACTAATTAACACGATTTCTCATCGAGGATGACGTAAAGGTAGAATTTTTTTTTTTTTCCAATATTTATATCATTTCTGCTACGATTTTTGTATAAATATAAATGTGTTATCAATAATATGGCGTTGTTAATTATAATTATATTATTTTATGAATGTGCGCACTACGAAAGCTGCAGCTTCTATGATTTAAAAAAAAAACTATATTATTCGTGGTAAATCTTGATGTTATTACTCGAATATAAATATACAGGTATGTCATCAGAATATTCCGATACTTTCTAGCCATGGACTCAAGCCATGGATTTTAATGGTGATTATTGTAATTAATTCATGACAACTGTGGCAATATAACGTGCAATTCTCTTTGCATTTGTTGCTAGGAAATGAAAATCTAGTGTAGAAAAATTGGCTAGTGAGCGACGGAGTCATTTTTTTCAAATTGAAGAAATAATTTTGCTTTCTCGTCGGTCGAGCTGGCATTATAGCAGAAAAATCATTCTAAATGTTGAATATTTGAAAAAACTTTAAAATTTCATGATTTTTTTAAATCGTCAAAATCACAGCAATATAAATTCTTCAAATTTTTGTAGAGTCCGTCGCATATGGAAGTGTATCATGGTGTCATGTATGGGCTGTCTACCAGCGAGTGCATGTTCGAGAAAAATAAAAAAACAGTGAATACAAAAAACAAAATATTGATGTAGGCGAACACAGTGGTTAGGATTCACGTGATTTCTGATGCTGTTGACTGAAAAATTGCAACTAATACATTTTAGAATCGTGTCAAACGAGTTAGGAATCGCGCTTCCGCCATTTCTGAAGCAGAGGCTCAAAAATGGCCCGAATAGCTCGACATTTTCTGTCAATTTTGTCTCCCGTAACGTTATCAATCTCGCGATGATTAGTTTCATTAATTGCAATATTTTTTGAGAGAAAAAAAAATACAAGCAGTGTGTAAAAATCGAGGTGAAAAATCATTCTGCATAAAAGTGAGTAAAACGTGTGAAAAAACGTAAATTAAAGTAGAGAGAATGTTGGAAAGAAATGTGGAGTCTCATTATTAGCATTTTTTTGTTTAAATGAGTTGTTTTTCGTCTCATTTTGTTTCTGTAATTAAAATCCATGACGTGAGTTACCGTGGACGGCTAGAGCCATTGCGGGCCAGCCGTAGTGTTCGACGTAGTAGTAGTACTAGTAGTAGTAGTAGTAGTAGTAGTGTTAGTGTAATCAGGGGGTGTGGTGTGCTGCCTACAACCGACGGGGTAGGAAGTAGTGTGCTGATCGAGCAGTGTCGTCTCAATGGTCATCGAATCCTGGAAAGGCGTCGTCGGCAGTGACGCCGCGTTCTGCCTCTTCACGGCAGTCAAAACCTCGCGTAGCTGGCTCACCTGAGATCAAGTCAGGTTCAGCAGGGAAAAGCGAACAACAACGACACAACGGTTACACGAAAATAATTGTAAAGCAAATTATCGTGATGGAGTGGAACGTGAGGACGAAAGTAAAAATTACGTTAATTTACATATCAAATAGTTTTTGTCTACGTAGAAAAAAAGTCCAAAGGTCAAAGTCAACACGTAAGGTTTTGCGATTAAATGGAAACAATTGTGACAATTTTTATCGGGAGGCAGATTCAAATTTCGAGGTAATTTTGTTGAAGATTTTCAACGAGTCAGTTCCCATGAAAAAAAAAACGTTTTTTTTTTCAATTGTAATTAAAATTTTAATTTCACTCGATTTTTTTCGTTGGTCCTCCGTTCCTAGAATTTTCACGGTTATTTTTCATATACCCATTATTTTAGTGTAAAAAATTGCAGGGCAGCAGTTAGCCTACTAATTTTTCTCCTAAGACTCTTCGAAGCCTTTCTCATCAGCTCTTCATTTTGTCTGAGTATCTAGAGACGTCTATGTGGAGAAGAATTCGTTCAAATATTTCTATCTCTATGGGCTGACGTCTCGAGGAATTGTTAAAATTGTTAATTTGCTTCAGAGAGCCTCAAGGTTTCAATATTCGTACAATCGAGTATAGTGGACAATTTTTTCAAGAAATCATCCCAACAAACTGGTACAGAAATATCCTCCTTACATCTATTTCCCTCAAGCATGTACACGCTCCAGAACTATGTGAAAAAAAGGCACAAGGAAAAAAAAGATGCAATTTCCGTTTCGGACTAAATAAGAAAAATAACTCATCAATTATTCTCACGATAAGTTTATCATTATTTTCCATTTTACTTCAATTTCAACTAATCATCGTAAATCGTTACAATTTTTCCCTGTGCCAAAAATCGTACGCAGTTGCATCAACTGTTGCACGACCAAAAGGGTATGCGGTGTGGATTCGACAATTGGTGTAACAATCGGTTCTCAATTATTGTTTCGTTATTGGTCGGTGTTTCATAATCGTGTAACAATGACGTGGGTGAGGTCGTTAAAAGTGATGAAAGTGTGTTAAAAGATTGTGATATCCAGCAAGAACTGTACAATCTTATGAAATTTAACAATAAATAATTACTACCTGAATATCGTTATAATTTAATAATTAAGTCTACCAATGACTTATCAATTATGAATGTTTTTTTTCATCCACACAGGATATTCGCTCGTCATGTTAATTCTGGTGTTGGTTCAGTAACGAATGTCGTAGATTATTCATTACATTAAGTTTTGTACGTAAATCGTCAGTAATGTGAATTACAATTGAAATTTACATCAACAACCAGAAATCGGTGGTTTTCGATCTCACGAACGTTCCGAATTATTAGGAAATTCGAAATTGACTTATAAAAATGTGAACTTCCGAGAGAAAATTGCACGAAAAAAAAAACAGTGAATAAATAGATTGCTTGGTAATTAGAAATAAAAATGACAATGATTTGTTGGAACACTCCATTACACGAGAAAGATCGTCGTATGAATTGATGAATTTGGCGAACTCGGCGTTACTGACCTGGGCCGACAACTGACGTAATCTTTCAGTCTCTTCGGGCGTTGCGTCACGACGTGCGGCAACCTTCACCTGGGCAACATCGCCGTAAAAAGATTCGGACCTCGGTGAGAAAGCCATAGTGAGCTGATGAAGTTCCTGGAGTGAGTTGGAGCATGCACGATAGCAGGCCACACCGCACACTTCCCACTGTTCTGGGGTTAATATTGGCCCACTGGAGACCAGTACGTGCCTATAAAAACGAGAAGATAATAAATGAAGAAAAATAATTCTCCTCGAACAAGCGAGTGAATCGTCATCGCATTTTTAATTCAAACGGAGATGAGAAAATTGCGGAGAGTATTTTTCATTGTAATATCGAATGAACGAAAATTTCACGACGTATCTCGATATGCAGTAAAACGAGCTGCGCCTAGGATTTCAAGCGGAGGATAGTTGTTTGAGCCGGCTAGTTGGCGATACGTTTCGCTCTTTTCTCGACTCGCGTCGCGTCTCGATTGCGATACTACATAAAATCATATATTATTTTTATTTTTTTTCCTAAGATCAACGTGCGCACATAGATAGGGCGTAACATTGATATCTCTTCGGAGCAAGGATATAAAGTTACCGCGTTCGATGTGTGGGACCGGCGGAAGCGAGCACAGCTTGTTCTTGAGATCGAAATGCGATCGAGAAGGACTTAACCAACTCGAGGATTTGTGACAGTATAATGAATAGAAAAAAACTTATCAAACTGACACGTTTTTGAATTCGACAGATTCGTGACACTGTTTGCATTTTTGTTTCTTCAAATATCTTCGGAGTGAGTATTTTGTATAAAAGAAAGAAAATCGAGAATTTTTTAAAAACTTGAATGACTTGGCTGACGAGTGGAATGTTGCTGTTAATTCAATGCCTCGAGTCATAGAACAGATCGATTGAAAACTGACTTCTTGGCATGTTCAGTTGTCGGTTTGTCCATTTTTTCTTTTCATTGAAAAAATGTATGTTTTTTTTGTTTACACGATATGGAATGCATATGCGAGGGTTGAGTGTGTATCGTTGACAGAGCTCAGTGCACTCGTGTAAGACGATAACGAAGCTTGACGGGCTGTCGGGATGGATAAAGTAGCCACCGAAATTCGACACCCACGGCAAAGCTACGGCAGCAAACTCTGCAGCAGCCGCAGCAGCAAGGATCAGGAAAGACGACGTTCAGGTTTAGTTGGTGAAGTGTTCTCATATGCACCGTAGTTTTGCGTTCGTAAAAATCGATACTTTTCGTTTTGCTTAGATTTTTAAACTCGAAATGAAGCAGCGCAGGTGATTGATAATTATTTCGTAATCGTGAAAATGTCCTGATGGAAAACGTACCTTATGCACGCGCAGCCTAATCTGGCGATGCTTTCCGTTTGTTGAACAACGCACTCGGCCATGACGAGCAAAAGTTGTTTTATCATTAGGGTAGTCGGTGGGACAAGTTTCTCGTTCCTCTTGGCATCAGGCCCTTGGAGATGGTTCAAATAATCAACGACGAGGTCCGTCGTTAAGCCACAGCACTGTTTGAAATTCGCAGCGAAATTTTCCCAACCGTTATAAATCTTGGATGTTATTCTAAGCCAATTTTGTACCATTGGTAGCAGCAGATGATTGACGCAGTACAGAGCGAAATCGGGCCCGGGAACATTGAGGATATCGCGGAGAAGATGAAAAAGAGTTTCCAGGGTATGGGGCTGATACCGTTTCGGACAAATCATAGTGGCACTTGCCAATCCCTCGATCAGAAGGTACCAAACTCTTAATATCCCACTGGGCTTGTCCATACTCTGCAAAGTCATCGTCTGTGCTTTTTCTATTCTGGACAGAACGTCGTACGAAATATCGGGCACGATGTCCTGAACGCTGTCGGAATTTTTGTCGAATCTCGTCAGTTCAGCATTCGGTATCACCGGATCAACGTATTGGGGAATCGTCGAGACTTGGATCCTTTGAGCCGAGTGGAATATCGGACATCCTGGCATTTGATACATCGAGGAAAGTATGTCGCTGCAATTTAGCAAATACTTTAAACTCTCCAAACAAAGACGCATTTTCCTGGTGTCCGAGGTTGCCGCTGATCCCCCGTCGTTGTGACTGCTATTAGCCTCTTCCGACTGGTGCACATTGTGCTCCGTATCGCCAGGACCTCTAACGTGACGAAGCAGACACAGAATACAATCCAAAGCTGCGTTCGCGAACACCAATGTATTGTCCGTCGAGAGAAAGACTCGAAAGACCTCCAGCAAAGGCGCCGACTCCACGGTCTCCACGTTACCAACCGATGCTACTCGTAATGCCCCGAACAACGGACGCCAACCCGAACGAATCTCCGTTCTATTCGTCTCCACGAATTCGCAGATGCAACTTACGATCTGTTGGACGATCATTTCACTTGGATATATCGTTGATGATCTGATTATGACGTTTTTGAGGCTTGAAGGCATTTTTGGTTCTTCGATCATTCAATTTAATCGTGCTTTTATTTCTCCCACGTGATTATTCATTTCCATTTCATCACAATGGAAATTTGTTACTTTGGAAATCGAAAATAGTTCTAAAAATTCAAGCATTTCGTTTCGTTGCTCGAATCAGGTCGTAAAAATATTCAACGATTAAAAAATTGAGTTTGATCGATGATTCGATTGGTTTGACGAAGGAAATTCTTGATTGGAAGAACCAAATGCCCCCAAGCAGAGAATGATCCCTTCCGGGAGATTCTCCGATAACTTTTCGTATCGTTTCCCTTTACCTGATCTTGGACATCGCTGTCGCAAAGTTCGAGGCACAGAAGATTTTCGAAGGGTTTGAAGAGAGCTTCGTTGAAATGAAAGTGAGGAAGTTCGACTTGCTCGTTCAGCAAAGCTGCCATAGAATCATGAATGCATTGAACAGCTTTTTTCGAAATTCCACGATCTTTGTGACAGGCTGCTTCCATAAAGTGCGGGCCCAAGATGCTCCAGACCTTTTTTCAGCACAGGAGCAAACAAAATGTCAAAAAACTAATGTCGATGAATAAATTCACTGTAATTAGAAAGATATTTACCCTCATGACGTGAATGAGAGGTCTGCCACTTTTGACACACTTCAGCATCACTTCGCCGAGCCTCGAAAGCAACAGAACGTTTAACTCGTCGTCCCTGGGTTTGCTTCGACGCCACCAAAATTTCGTGTTCTCCTTAGATCGACCGTCACTCGTTTTGAACAATTGATCTTTGCTGGCCTTGCAGAGTGCGGTTAGAAACAAGCACAGAGCACGTAGATTAAGTTTTAACGCAGCATTTTCAAATAATCTGTCGACTTCTTGCGAGAGCACGCAAATTATTTTCGCTGCATAATCAGCCGGTAAAATCCCATTGAATTGATTATCAGCGTTTGATTCTTGGATTATTTTCGGTATTGTATCGGCACAAGGATTCTGACTGTACGGCGTCGACAAAAAACTGTACACGTCCACGCTTCAATAAAAATAAAACATCGAAATGTGAATAATTTTCATTTCACAAGATTTTTCATTGTAACTAAAGTTCCATTTTTTTTTTCGTTTTTCAAACAGTTCTCACCAAGTCTCGTCTTCGTCCATAATGTTGAAATTAAACCTAAGCTTATCTTGGCTCCCTTTCGCATCGCTGCTCGAAGTCGAATCTTTCTTCTCTCGCTTTTGGAGAACTCTAGGCATCGAGGGGTTTTGATTTTTTCCGAAAAAATCATGTTCCAGTTTGCTCACGTAAAGGCAACAACTATTTTCAAAAATCAATTCATTAAAATGGGAGTTTGATGATTTTTTTTCAATTTTTCGTACATTTGTAACTTTTTAACGATCCAACCAATCGATACCACAGATTCCTATCGATCGCTGGGCAGCGTTGAGACATTTTTCGTTACTTACGTAAAAACATGAGGCCAACAATCACTGCCATGACTCCCGAGCTCTAATCCCCGTCCCAACAAGACTTCCATGCTCAAAGCATGAGAAGTGTGTATGTTGGTTGCTCGGTTCTGTAACTTGAGTCTAAGTACATCTTTGGTGCGTCGAAGTTTAGAGATGGCGGGTTCGGTGCATGCGGCTTTAGCCAAAAGTGCAAAGATCGATCCGCACCGATTTTGCAAGCCTGCGAAAAGTTTGAAAAAAAAAGAAAAGAAAAACGTGAGCGAGTTTTCTCTTTTTAATTTTTTGCTTTTTTTTTGAGCAAATACGAACCCAAGACGTTGCTGAGTGTCGCAGCTTTGTGCAGTCCTTCGAGAGCCAGGACCACGGTGTCCTTGATTCCTCGTCGCGCACCATCCCGGTTCAGGATTCCCTTGTTCGTGTCTTCTTTCGCTGGATTGAGTCCAGCTGTGAGGACAGTGATCATGCTGGCCCAACAGCATGTCAAAACCCTTCGCGACAGCTTGGCACCAGCCTCGGCTTCCGGAGTCGGTTCACTCCGCGATAACTGGGCTCTTTCGAGTCTCCGATAATCAGAGAGTAATTGTCCGCCTCGTTGACTGCCACTGATGCCATCGACGTCTTGGAAAATAAAATTCCACGACAATAAATATTTCGAGGCTTCCAGAGGAAAATTTGAGTTTGTCAACATTGCGAAATACTCACCGACGAGAATATTAACCAATGCATTGTTTTCTGTTGAATTTGGATTGTAGCCACGTTTCTCCAACAAATTGCAGGCGAGAATTTGTTGATAAAGCTCCGAAAGCCACGTCGCTGATAAATAAACCAACACCCCGGACCCGTGAACCTCTTCTACAAATTGTTCCTGAAATATTTCGTACTCCAGTGATTTGTTGACTATGTACAAGTAACTTGCAAATTTTTAGGGTTTTTTGTTGTATTATTTATCAATTTTTCGAGAGCCTACTCGTGCCAATTTGAAATACAAAAAACTAACCTCGCTTATGGGCACCTGACGACTTTCGTCCGAATAATAATTCATTCTTATTAGTTTGAGATTTAGTAAGAGCGCTGCGTACGTAGCGAGATAAATCCCATCAGCGTTCATGATCGTAATTAAGGCACACGAGTCGACGTTAGTTTCGCCCTCGTCTTGGAGCTTTTGTTGCGAAACGAAAACGCCTGAAAAACATTGAATTTTTCATGGAAAAACATTGGATGACACACTGGCGATCGATGTGGAAAGATTTTTGCTCTTACCTTGACAATACTCCGAAGCAAAATTTTGCAAAGCTTCGTCAACTTCGATGTTACTCCTGAGGGTCAATATTATAGGAATGAGATCGCTTTTCAATATTTTAACAAACTTTCGAGCATTGTGACGCTCCACGTCGACGTTGCATTCTTCAGCTACTTGTCTACCGACGTGAAGGCACTTTGGCAATTTTTCAAGTCTCAGTCGTTCTCGCTCGTTCTCCAGGGCATAATCATTGTCGTCTATACTATTCTCTTCGTTTACGTCATCGGACTCATTTTGCGGGCCTTCGGTGTCCGTTGAATCACCGTCTTCCGAAGGACCGTGTCCGGAAGAATCGGATTCGGAACCACTGCCCTTTTTCATCAGTTCTAGTTGCTCCCTGAGGCGATCGAAATACATTATTTAAACGAATCCTCAGCAAGTGTCAGAATCAATTTTCAAAGCAACTCTTTCTCGCGCTTACCTGTAGGTTTTGGGTAACCTTGCCATGCTCTGATACGTAAGAGGACCTCGATAATCACAGGCCTCCAGATCCTCGTACAAAGTGTTTATCGTGCACGTGTAACTATGACTTATAGCTTTTCCTTCGCAAAGTTCTTGAAGAGCCGATAGCATGGCAACGACGCAAGAAACACTGGCGAACAAAATAGTTTGTCCTGCTGTCGCGGATTCTTCGATAGAGTCCATGGCTCTGTCAAGATCAGAGCGAAAAACAAATCATTTTTGAGCGATCTTACACGCCTTGTTAAAAAAATCTGACATTTCGTTTTGGTATTTTCGGGAATCGTTTTGGAAGTTGTGGATCATGTACTTACAGCCTCATGAGCGCCATATCGCTTTGCGGTTGACTATTCCTCTCATCCTCTACCAAAAGAGGTCCAGCAAAATCCACGATTCGACTTGGACTTCGCAAAAGCTCGCGAAGGGCTTTGAGCGATTCTAATCGTTGTTGGGGCGGTGGATAGAGCAACATTCTGTGGAACACTGATTCGAGGACTGGACGAAGGGGCCCGACACATCCCACGAGCCTCACGAGTTCCGTTCCGATGCTAAAATGAAAAAACAATTCTTAATTTTTTTTTTTTTTTTTAAATTGATTGAGCTCCGCAAGGAATTGTCAAACTTCGAGCAAACGTTGTTCTTCGTAATTTTACCTATAAACTGTTTTTGCTTGGTGACTATCGAAGCTGAGGGTGGTCGCCAAGTATCCGGAGCCTCTACCAACTTCCGCATCTTTTCCTTCGCGAGATGTGAAAGTTTTGTCGACTCGTGGTGTACCGAGGAAAGCTATCAATGCTGGGCAAAATTTTTGCCACAAAAAAGTCGTAAAATGTGCGTTTGTGTGAATTTTCTGTGGCAGAGACGAAATAAGGGTGTGAAGACACTCCAGTAGGAAGACGACTGTATTGCCGTTTCGGGCGTTGTTGGCGCATCTTTTTCTGCCAAAAATTCAACAGAAACGAAGAAAAGTTTTTATAGAGAGGATTTTATACAAACGCGTTGGTGAATGAACGTTCACGTACTTCTGAGCCTCGTCGAGTCGACTGCAAATGTACTGAAGTATTGGAAGAGCTTCATTGAAACAAGAAACTCCTCTTTCTCGTAGATTTTTGTTGCGTTTTGCGTTCTCATCCATTTCCTGACATTCCTCGTCTAGGAAATAACAATAATTGTAAAAATTATCGTGGTTTTTGCAAAAGAAATGGCGAACCTTCAACAATTTTGTTTCACTCGATCCTCCTGAGATTTTGAACGAATTCAAAGTTTGTTTATAATCGAAAATGTTTACCTAAGAAGAGACAGAATGACCTTAACGTTTGGCTGGTTGCTGCTTGAGCAGCCGTTCTGACAGCCTGGTTTCCATTCTCGAAAGCCTCGGAGCATGTTGTGAGAATCGCAATTATGAGTCGACCGTTCATCGTCCAATAGGACGAACATGCAACTTGGAGTAAAACCTTGAAACGTGAGAAACGTCGTTGATAATGATCGGGGAACAGTGGAAGATTCAATGATACGTTTTGGTGGTGGAAATTGTTTGAATACCTTGAGCATGTCGGTTTGAGTGTCGTCGGATTGCGAGAGTATGGATCCCATGGCGTGCAACATTTGCGCGGGGAGCCATAGCGAATCATCCTCAGGTTCGTAGGGGGATTGGAATCTGTCGTCCCTTAACATTTTCTGTCAAATTCGAAAATTCGTTTGTGGAAATTCAATCGATTAAAAATTGAGATGGAAAACGATTTATTTTTTATCACGACGGAATGAATTTGAGGGAATATCAATAACCCTTCAACATCCTATGAATGCACACTGGGTCAATCTGACCCAAGGCGTTTTTCAAATAGTTGTATTTCGGTAATTCTGCATTTCGTGTTTTTTTT
>JBAJMU010000004.1:9549792-9673936 GCA_037952995.1 Hyposoter didymator
CCAGTATGCACTCGCAGACTGAAAAATGGCAGATTTCCAGAAACTCACGTGCAAACCAGCCAAGCCATATGCTACGAACTTGCTCCTCTTCGTCTCCAGTGCCAACTGAATGGTGTGGAGACATTTGGCTCGTAATTCGTGCGGGGGGTCACGTAAGAGACCCTGCTGTTTCTCCATGAAATCTATAAAGTTTCGTTGGTTTTAAATTCTCGAACTTTTTTGAAAAATCAGCCAATTGATCGGTTCAAGAAAATGAACGATTTTTATTTTTCTTAATCTCTCGCTGGCGTTAAAATCTTTTCTCCCGTAAATAATTGAACGTAAACAATAACTCGTAACAGAGAATTAAGATTCCGAAACTATTCGGAAGATTAATCTAAATCAACAGGTACGTGAGGTAAAAAATTGGACGTCAATAAATTTTCAAAGGAACAAAATTTCACGTACAATCAATGACACTAGGGAAATGAAAATTTCCCAAGTTCGCTGGACATCGAAAGCGCGATTCGGGTTGCATGCAAAAATAAAAATGAAGACCATCGCGTCATCATCGACTGTTGAATGATTTTTAAAAATAAAACGTTTTCCTGTGAAAATTGAGAAGGAAAATTCGTCGGTCCAAATTCACAAACTCCGTGAAGCAACAACATCGATAAAGACCAAACGCGGAAATGAAGCCACGCGGAAAACATCACTGGACCAACAACCGCGCGGTTGACGAACGCGGAATTGGGTTGAAAAAAAAACAAATGGAAGAACAACTCACCGCAAGCCTCCTGGGCGGATTTTCGTAGATTCGACAACTTGGCATTTTGAGATTCTCTAGCGATTTGTAGTAAAAGATCCTCCATGACGCGACCCGCGTCTAACGACGATGTTGAAGTCGTCGGCGGTGGTGCTGGTGGTGGTAGTCGTTGCCACGCTGCTAATCGATATTCAGGCTCTCATGCAACTGCGCCTGGTGGTGCTATTCGAATCGACGCCTTAAAAACACTTTTGCACAATATAGAGCAACGGCTCGATCGCACATTTGCTATTACTGTATAAACAAAACGGCAAACTGTATATAAATGCGCTATGCGGAAAGCGCATGCAAACACCGCACTTGAGCCAGAATCCTGTAACGATTTATGCTGGAGTCGTGAATAAATTTAGCGTCGATCAAACACATCTTTGTAAGTACGCGACGAGTACGACGGTTCGACAGATCGCAATGCCCTCAAACAATTCATTTATTTATCAGTTTTAGTATTCGATGTATTTGGCCAAAATAAGGAACGTTCATGTCGAACGAACTTGTCTTCTTTGACACGCTTCCCAACGTCTATGCGGGCGGTGACGCTTTGCGGGGAAAATATGTCCGGGATCAGTTTGCGCAAGTCCTACGCTCTTGTTTTGCCGTCAGAAAACGCCTGTGCTGGGCACCGATAAGCCTCATCATAACGGCAGGGTGGGGAAGAATTGATTGCCGAGCCGGAACAGCACGTGGTTACTTACAGGAAGAAATGACGTCATTTTATGAGAAAGAGGACACTCGGAGCAGGGGTTCGCCGGACTGCGTTTTCAATTGTTTTTCTATTTTATTGTTACGAACCTTATCATTCTCACGAATGAGCTTGGAAAACGGATATTGAACACGTTATTTACAAGGTCGATCAGAAAACAATGACTTTATTTCTGACTGCCTTGTTTATTCGAGCTTAATGATATTTTCCATTGCAATTCCATCTTTACTTTTCCTAATTTCTGGTCCAAAGATTTTTTGCCAGTAGGAATTCGATTTTTAGCAAAATCTTTTAAATTTTGCGATTTTCATGTTGAATCCTGAATAATTATTGAGACTATGGACGCAGACGATGAACAATTGTCCCGGAATCTTGCGGTTGCTAATGGAAAGTTCGCAATTCTAATTTTTCGTGATTTAATTGGAAAAAAAAGACGAAGATTGATCATTTTTGAAACTTTCATCGCGTGACCTGCGATAACAAAATTTTGTTGGTTCCGTATAATAAAAAATTGTTTTCTGCGGCCTCAGGGGTTGCCACGGGATACGTTTCGCTTGGGAGGGTTAAACGAAACTTCATCATGATAGCAGATTACGATCAGATTTGTTTGACGAAAAAAATCAATCGCGAGCAACGACGTGCTCGGGAGTTTGTTGTTTTTTTTTTTTTTTTTTCGTAAAATATTGAGACATTAAACAATTCTCATGAGCTTCCTGAGAGAATATGAAACGGAGCGCTTACCGACAGTGGTCCCATAGGAATATCGCTTGGCTATCCGGACCGTGAGGTGGCGCCATGGGGAGCTCAGAAAAGAGGATTTAGCCGAAGCGAGAGCCTACAAAATCGACGGAGCTTCGAAGCCAAGCAACTGGAAAGAAACAATTCCGTTGGTGCTCAAAACGTATGCAAAGCTTGTGCACATCACGTGGCGCAGGCTTTTCCGACATGGCGATCGGTCGAGCGTCGAAACGGCGAAAAGTGCCTCAAAAAAACGAGAGAGATCTGTCTGAAATTTCCTACAAAGCCGCTATCACTTGTTTAGGTAAGTCGGATAAATATTTGGAAAAATGAATCTTGTTTATTTCGTACGAATTCATGACTTTTGGAGTACGGGTCGTTGTAATATTTTTTTTCTACTCCCCCTCTCCCCTTCCTCGCTGTATCGATTCCATTGTGCGTTGCTTGGTGACAGCTCTGGGCTTTGGGTTTCTACACCGGTGGCATGTATCGACGCTTTTCGAGAATGCTGGACACTTTTCTCACCTGTCCGAGATCGAGAGGGAAATGTCATTCAGAACGGAAATGGTAAAATGTCAACTCTCGTACGTCGCATGAACTTCAATCCTTATAACGCCCTGGAATATCCACATCCTCACATTTTCCCAAGCTCGAACGAGTTTTTTTTTTTTTTACCTCCACTTGACAAATTCCAAAAAAATATTCACTTCAAATAATAAACAATAAATTACCAATAATATGAAAAAAAAGGAGTAAATTTTTCTACGGACCAGAGATCGATCTGCCAAAATGATAAAAAAGCAAAACTCCAAAACATCTTCACTTGTTTTTTTCCCTTTTTTTGGAGTAAAAATTCTGTTTTCATTGATTCTCCTATTTTTTTTGGTAAAACCCAGACTTTGCGGATCTTCTTACTCGATATTAAAATTTTGCATTATTTTTAAATTGCAGGGAATGTATTATTCGTACTACAAGACGATAGCACACTCAAAGAATTTTATCGATGGTTTAACGAGGATAAACAGTGACAATTTGTCGGAGTATCCAAACGTCATCAATGCGGAAGCGAAATACAACCTTTTTCCTGAGGTTTGACGAGGAGGAAATTTTTGAAAAAATCGTGAAGAAAATCGCTTTGAAAAATATCGTTAATATTTACCTTTTGATTTAAGGTCATGACAGGATTACTGTATCACGCTGGAAAATCACTGGGAATAATAACGAAGCAGCACTGTTGGCAGGTGAAATTATTTTCACGAAAAAAATGAGTAGAAATTAACGCGAGGCCTAAATTTAGAAAAATCTCTCATTATTAATAATTGACTGTTTGTTGTCCAGATAGAAAGAGGAGAGGGTCTCGCGCCTGTGACAAGTTGCGAAGGACTCGGCGTCCCGATATATTTTTATCTCGAGGTTGTGTGGTATTTCGCAAGTGCAACTGGTGTCGTTTTGTTTCTTTATGGAACTTACCTGAGTGGCACAGTTTATGGTGGCATTGTTGCGATTTTGTCATTTTTCTACAATCACACGGAATGCACGAGGGTACAATGGACTCCACCGTTACGAGAAAGTTTTGCTTATCCAGCGTTGTTGTATCAAATGTACAAAGTTACAGCCATCATCGACAAGTACCAAACCAAAGCTGGCAAGGAACAGCTCGCTTGGAGGGAAATCCTCATCAACGGTCGATACATTGTGAGTCAAGTCACTGAGCTGATCTTCTAATGTCAACAGAATTATAACGTCGATGCTGTGAACGAACGAATAACCTGGAGAAAAATAGTCGCGAGTTTTTGGAGCAAGAATTATGAAAATGTTTCGCGAAGAGTGAAACCTTTTTCATTGCGATTGAAAAATAATGAAAAGAAATGAATGATAATCGATTACTGTGGTGAATTAATTTGGAATTACGTTGTTCCAGGACCTTCTGGCAATCACAGCGATAAGCTTACACAGTTGGCAGTTCTCGCAGTTCGTTTTGACAACCCAATTAATAGCACTAATGATACTGCAATGGTTGAGAATAATACCTCGAGATTTGTACTCCAAATTATCTGCCCTGCACGCAATACCCGTTGCGGTAATAATATTTGCGACGCGGAGCAATCTTTTATTGTGTTCGTTGTACACTTGTTTGCTGGTGGGAAGTAATTACAGTAACTTTATGAACAGCGTAATGGAGGGTCGTACGAGTACGAGAATTCTCGTATTTTGGCAAGTCGTTGGTTCGGTTGGTACGACCATAATGCTCAAAAGTATTCTCGCTGCCTTTGACGACGATCGTCATATCTTCAATCTTTTACGATCGAAATTGGGGAGCTACAAAGATTTTCATACTTTGTTGTACACTTGCTCGGCCGAGTTTGATTTTTTGCAATACGAAACTTACGAGGCGATCGTCAGTACGCTTCTTCTTCCGACCGCGATCCTCGCTGGTTTTCTCGTTCTTTATTATTGGTACAGAAACTACCAAACGGTCGGGTATCCCAACTGCATAGAAGTCGCTGTCGCTTATAACGCTTTGCAAACCGGAGCTTTCATCATTATGGCTTTTTTTATAATGAGACTGAAACTGTTCATGACACCACAATTGTGCATTATCGCTGGCCTCGCCAGCACCAAAAGATACCTCGAAAATGTTGGCATCAAAAAAGAAAACATGAGAGCTGCCATCGTCGTTCTTCTTATCGCTGGCATGTCTTATCACGGGATTCGCAGACTCGAAGACGAACACGATTTCGTTGGTAAGCGATCTTTCATTTGGATTCTTTCTCGCTCGTTCAAAAAATTCATCAATTATTATTCAATGTACTCAGGAGAATACAGTAACATGGAGCAAGAAGAATTGTTCGAATGGATCAAATCGAGCACTCCAAAGACTGCTGTGTTTGCTGGAAAAATGTCACTGATGGCGAACGTCATGCTATCGACTGAAAGACCCATAGCGAATAATCCTTATTACGAAAACAAAGAAATGAGGTAATTAAATTTTTTTTATTGCTTCGTTAACTGTCGGAAAATGAAAAGAAACTTGCAAAGTTTCCTTTTCATCGCTCTCACTTTTACGCTTTTTCGATATATCGGCAAGATTTTGCAATTTAAAATGATTTTTCGTTACTTTTTCAGGGACAGAACGCTCAAGGCTTATGAGATCTACAGCAGAAAAGACGCAGTCACAGTTTACGACACATTGCGGAAAATGCAAGTTGACTATGTCGTGCTGGAGGAAGGATTGTGTTATGGCCTTGGCAACGTGTGAGTCACATTTACGACCCTAAACAAATTATTATTAGCCATGGATTATCTCAATGTCGTGGCGGTTTCTTCCTGCCTAACGAATTCGCCTACTCGATCGTTAAAGAAGAAAAAAAATTACGTTTCTGCGAAAACGTAATTTTTCGTGAAATTGTAATTTTTCTAAAGGAAATTGCGAATTTATTGATACAATTTGAATAGTTGATGAAATATCGTTTGCTCACCAGGCCTGCTGGTTGTCGAATGGTTGATTTGTGGGACTTGACAGACAACGGTAAAAGCAAGCGAGCTGGAAAAAGGCCACTGTGTCCGATCCTCTTCAGAGGCAATTCCCATCCGTTCAGAAGAGTCTTCGTCAACCGGAAATACGTCGTGCTGAGACTGGACTATTCAACTTACGTAGAACTTAAGCCAAGCCCGCCTGTTTTGTTTCAATCGTGGTGAGAAATTCGAGGATTGTAACGAACCTCGTTGTTAACAGCGAATCCATTTTTCGTCGACGATCATTCGACATTGACGCAATCACAGTAACAACAACAACAAAAGTAACAACAATATGTAAGTATTTCTGGTGCGAACTCACGCGTAACCGATTCAGTGGATTCGTGAGTTATTTGGAGTGGAGAAAAAAAAATTGAACCTAACCATGCCCGGGACGAGTGCATCGTCAATTTCCAAAGACTGTCAAATTTTTTCCTCAGAAGGATCAATAACGAGAATTTAACGAATAAAAGCGACAGAGACTTTTCTTCTTGGGCTTTCGCGATCTAAGTATTCCACAAATCTCACGTTTCAGTATCCAACAGAAATACTTGCATTCCCATAAATGATTGTGCCTTCTGTTATGTATTTTTCATGTTTTCAATGAAATTTATTAATGCTCTCTTAAGCAGGGGGGAGTAAAAAATTTAAGAGCAGTAGAAATAGCGAACAGTGCGGACTTGCGTACTTTTCTTCCTGTTAGTCGTTATATTTTCTCTCCATTTCGTACGGGAAATTGTCAAGTTAGAAAAAACGGATGGAGAACGTTTCTGGTTGAGCTAACGAAGTAGTTCAGATCATTTTTTTCATGAGCCTCGTGCTCTGCTTTAATTTTCCAAGATCTTGTTTTTTTTTTCTTGAATACGTGCTAAGAATTTCAAATTAAGCGAGAATTGCGACACAAACATAATTATCAATACCCCTCATTGCTACAATTCGCTATGCTTCCAATTGTCATTCGACGCAACAAACTATTTTGAAAGACGAGAATCGAACGGGTAGGAATTTAAATTATCGACTCGAAAGTTAAGGAGCCAAAAAATGCCCGAAAATGTGACTTGAAGCGCTGAAAAAAAGGGAATTATAAATTACTTGTTATCCTTCGGAGTCCACAGTTAATTTTCGAATGCTGACCCAACGGTGGGGCGACGAATTATTCGAATCTTTGCTTCGGCGTGGAATAACTCTCGCGAGCAATGACAAAGTTTAATTTACACAGTTCTCTTGGTTTTTCAAAAACGAAAAGAACAACGTACGATAAATTTGCATTCGGTAAATAATTGAATTAAGAAAACGCGAGAAAAAAGAAAAAATTGAAAAAATCGTGAAAATGAAGGAAATTTGGAATTTTCGCAAATTACTCGGGTGTGCGATTTTGGGGTTGAGATTGAAGAATCCCACGTTTTTGTTTACCATCGGAACGGGGCGGGGAGGGAGGTTGGCATTCGTTGAAGTGCAAAGCATGGAAGAAAAAGTGGCAAAGCGTTGTATTGCTTGGGCAGTTCTCCCCGATAGCGAGCAAGAGTGAAAGCGTAGCAAAAATATCTTCCCGAGGGGGGGAGGGGTGTAGAGGAGTTGGTGATTGAGGGGAAGGAGGTAAAAAATGTTGTAGGGGGGCCTGAGCGATCGACGAACGTTCCTTTCGTGTCCTGTGTGGCACGCATATGAAGCCCTGTCGATATCTAAGGAGGATTTGCGAGCTGCAACACCGAAATGCTTTCTTCCTCGCTCGCTCGATCGTTGGGAGAATCCTGACGCTTCCGTGTCGAAGTGAAAAGCGAAGAACGCCCCACGTGCTGATTGCTGATTAAGACAAACTTGTAATTTCTCCGAGCACGGAAATGGACGAGCTGGAAAGGAGGTTGAACGAGATCCGGGGTAGAAAAAGCTTTGGATATTCGTCTTGACTGAAAAACCAACAAAAACGTACATCAAATTAATATCGAAGAAAATACATACGTAAGAGACAAGTTACGTATGTTTTTTTACGTTTCCACGTCCGGTCTATCATAAAAACGAAAAGGTTACCGATCGCAGGATTCCCGAGTCGCAAAAATGCACTTCTCGTTTCTTGCAATCATTAGCTGTTAAATCTCGACCGAGAAAAGTTATTGACGTCCAAAGTATGCGAGTGTGTATGTAACGCCAGTGAGGAAAAAAATGTGAAAGCAATATCGCTGTGTACACACTCAATTTATAGTCATGACAAAGAAATGTGATGTAAAGAAAAGTTGAAATATCATTAAAAAGCCATTACAAATGACATTTCATAATTAAATCAGATTCTTGTTTATTTAATTTTCATTTTTGTTGTGATCCTGATTAATCCTCGACGCTTCGATCCCTAAATATCCTCGGAGTCTTACATCCTTTTCCTGTCGCAATTTTTTAACGTCACGATCGATTCTGTACTCCTTTGAGCTTCGAACGTGAATATCTCTTCGTAAAAATTCCACATTCCGTATCGAATGCCTCATGACAAATTCTTATGTGTCCTCTCGCGCTTATTGCGACAGAAACGTGCAGCTCGTCGATTCAGAGCGCTGCGATAAGCAGCAGATTGGATAATAAGCTCGATCGCAACTTCGTATCGCAAAGCCAGAGGCGATCGAACCTCATAGTTGCAAGTGAGAGATCGAGGCTGGACCAACTTTTCGAATAGTAGCTCAGAAGATTGTAGGGAACTTTAGTGCTGCTGTTGTTATTGTTGCTGCTGGTGTTTTATCCCACCACGAGTTACGGCTCTGCTCCCGCACCTTCACTTCACAAACAGCTCTTAGTATAGAGCACAGTCTCGGCAGCAAAGCAGCCAAACAGCACCGGAGCAACGTCACGCTATACTAAGTTGTGCCGCTGACCCAAATGAATCCTTCCACCAGCGAGTTAGTCCCCGTCCGGGCTTCTCCGTGGTAATATGTTCGAAGCGGCAGAATCAAAACGCGCCTTCCATACAATTAAAATACCGTGACCAAAAACAAGAAAAAGCAAAGTGTTCGTCGAAACAAAATTTTTCTACAATTCAAATTTCCATCAGAATTTCGATTTTCATTTATTTTTATAATTGTCTACAATTTCGTGATTCTCGATATTGGATTCGGTGATATAAAATGGACAGTATTGTGCAAACAGCCCTTCAAAACCGTTTCTCACTCATTGGGTGTTGAAATTCCGCTGCGAACTCTGCGGGCTCGAACTAAAAATGAATTTTTGAGTTCGACACCGGAGAACTTGGTATTTCCGTGACTCATTAATTTTAAACCAGGAGTGCGATGAATTGACCAAGTTTTTTGAGTTGTGTCAAATTGTCCAAAAGCAAAGGAATGATCGATCCGACTCGTAGTTCGTTTTGGAATTCGTGGAGGAACTGAAACGCAAATACGGCCGTGAAAATAAAAGTCTGAAAAGTGCTTATTTTTTAGTGCAAGGAAACAATAGTGCATTGGACTCGTGCGCACGTGTATTTCTCATTATTTTTACTATCGACCGGAAGCTCCTCTCCTTTGTTTTCAACTTTGGAAAAAAGAATGAGATAAAAATCGATGCGTGGGTCTTGGATCGAACATCTTCTGGCGCATCGCGCCATGAGCTGCAAATCTGTGTGAATAAATATTTATCAATCTGAAAATACACGCGTGGATGCTGGAATACAGATCCGAATCTTGCTGCCGAAGGATTCGAGACAAAAGTCTTGGGAGTGAGAAAGAGAAAAATAATTTTCTCGCCTGCTTGTAATTGAGCAAAGAAATCGTCAAATTGCTCTCGTTGTTACAGTGACACCGTAAGATTTTTACGGATCGGGAACACGTGCGAGATTTTCATTCTCGAAATAGCAATGTCGCTAGGTTCAAACTGCCGTACTCTGCTGCCCATCACTCGCAGTCATTAACACTCACAATCCAGTAAGTAATAAAAAAAAATAATTCACACTGAAACCGCGTAGTATTTTTATCTCTGCGTGCACCTTCGCGACGACGATTCTTTCTTATCTGCCTTCGAAATCGCTCAATGAACTTTTCATCACAAACACTCTTCTTTCCCAAGGTCCATCAATATTATCTTCGCATCTAAATAATCTCTCTTTTCTCTTTGTTTCGTTATTGATTTTTGTCCTTGTTTGCAAACAGTAAGTCATTCCTTTAACAATATTTCATTTTATTACTGCTTCTCCAATGACTTTTGCAATACATTGTTTATCATTCTCGTAAAGTATTGTTTATTCTCTACGAAGCATTTATTCGCGGCAGGGAGTGGTGGCTTTGCATGAATCGAGAATTAAAGGCACGCCAACTGGTTCTTTACAATATTTTTAATTTCGTTAACAAAATCTTGACGAAGAATCGAGCAACAATAACGATTTTTTAGTCGAGTCAATAGTACCAAAGGAATTGGCGGAAATTAATTTCTTATCAGTAAATAAAAAATAATGTGATGTGGAAAAATCGCGAAAGACAAAAGTTGAAAGATTTCGTTGGTACTTTACCTTTTGGTAACGAATATTCGACTTCAATGAACAGGAAACCCCATAGAATAACATTTTAGAAGCGTGTGGTTCGGTACGAAATGCCCTGAATACTTTTCGAGATTCCATATCCATCTTAGAAATTTCGTGACGAATACAAAAGAGCCTGAGTATTTGCATTCAACTTTTGAACATGATAATCTCTGGAAGGATTTTTTCTTGATTCCTAATGTCGATTCACGGTCCATGGAATATATGAATATTTGATTAGACATTTTAAATAATTCTTTGTGGCTCATGTTTTCGTCTTATTATCATTGTTGTTATTATGGAGCTCATCTATGGAAAAGTAATTTATCAAATCAAGGATGAAACAAGATGATGTGTAAAAAATGGTTTTTGTTACATCGATTCTTTTATTTTTTACCAAGATGGCTTTCCGTATACGATCGTACGTAACGAGGAATGGGTTGGTTCTTTGACGTCGAGCTGGTGGAATTCGTAGCCTTATTCCTCCGCAGTCTTTATTGTTCAATAAATTAAAAAGAATTTTTTGTTCCTAACGAACATTACAATTGGATGAATAGCAAATCCTCGCACCAAGTAAAGCCAGCGATGGTGCGCTATGGGCAAAGTGGGCTAAGCGCAATTTCCTCATAGCTCGAATGCCATGCGAAACACGATCTTCAAGGTAGAGGCCATAGTAATGCGAAAAAACGTCAAGTTTTATAGCCGCATCGATGGGAGGGAAGGGGCGAAGGATTGAGAACAGAAAAAAGAGGGTGAGAGAGGCAATAACCCGAATGAGCGATAATTTTTTGTAAATTCCACGCAAAACTTGAATATATTTAGCGGGAACGTGTTTTGGGTCTATAGAAAAATAAAAAGTATAAATTCTTCGATTATTCTCTTTACGACTGCGTGCCCGAAATAAATTTCAATTAAAAATCGTCGTCGAGATATTAATAATCAATCAAATTGATTTTTAATTGAAATAAATGGAGATTTGTGAATTTTGAAGGAATGAAATATTCAGTGAATGCAAAACCACGCGTGATTTATAACGGTCACCATAAAATCATGGAAAATAGAATAATGAATAGAAATAGAAAAAACGAATGAAAAGAATGACGTCTATGCGTTTGACGTTGATGCAGTCAATGCAACAGAGTAGCAGAGGTAAATACCATAATCCAGTAAGTTTCACATGACCGAGTTTAACGAGACGATCTCCGACGTTACGGTGTGAGTTTTTTTTCTTGTCCAATGTCTATATACACTCATTGCCTCATTTTATAATGATTATGACACGGGATCATTTGCACGTAGGTCGCGAGCAGGCTAAGCTTCATTGCCATGTCGTTCGGCTCGAACTCGGACGTGCTAATTGGCCAAAGGTCATACTCATAAACGCCTAGTTGTGCGCCCTCGCATTGCGAAATTTCCTAACTCGATGCTTTATCCTGGTGACTGGATTAAACGGTTTAAAGTCATTGCGATCCATCGAGCTCCACGTGGTCCCTAATGTTGGCAATATTTCGTCAATATTCCCCTTGAAAAAGCAGTCGGAATCCAAGCTGAAGGCTTGAATGATTGCTGACGTTCGCAACGTGATTTATTCGATCGTTTATTTATATTTTTCGAAGGCCTCCATCGTTTCATCACCGAAAACTCATTCAGCAATCGACTGCGTTATTATTTTCTTAATTAAACGACGAAACACGAATTTTTAACTTTTACTCGAGAGAGGCCCACAATTTTCTCGTCGATAGAAACCCTTCGTTAAAGAATTAAGGGCGAGCATGAAAAATCCAAAGAACATGAAACGAAGAGGTCCATCGGGATTCAACTGATTTAACGAGGTGCACTCAAATCGTTGTAAATATAAAACACGTGTGTGACAAGCCATACACGTGTTACGCATCTATTCGTGTCACGTGTCCCCAATGCTTTTCCGCTATATATAATCCTACATATAAATATATAAACACACGCACACGTAAATGTGTGCGTAGGTAGTGGTGTCTGGCACAGACCGAGAGCCGCTGCGGTGACTCTACTCGTGTGATTCAGACCCTTGCACCCGGTTCACACTGTACAGCCCGACCATCGAGAAACACGCATACTTTTAAATACCCTCTTGTTTTTTTTTCTCTTACGTTTTCTAGCGTTCAACTGTATCGTCAAAGCCACTCTCTGAGAAATTCCACTCAACTCGCTAAAAGACTTTATCTCTCGAGTGATTTAAAAAATTTCAACAAATTCCAATGTCACAGCACTTTGATCTTCGGAAGAAATGGATCCAAGGAATTTTCTGGAAAAGAGATAGAAATCGTGAAAAATGTGACCTGCCACGAGAGATTTGTTGGGAGGATTGTTAAGTGAACATTTTGTAATCAAATTTCTTTCCATCTGATAAAAATCTTTCCTCAAAATACGCTGGACCTTAGGCATAGAGATTTGTGCGAGCAAATGGGAATACACGTTTCTGAGTTAAGTTTTGATCGCAAACGATTAAGGGACGACCCCGAGCGATTCGATACAAACGCGAGGCACTGAGGTGCTCGAACTTGGAGCATTTGACGACACGTTTACCTACATCCCACGAGAATGGCCATTCTTGCGGGTACTCGTGTACTCGAACAAGAAAAAGCATCAAGCTAGATTCATACCTGGACTCGAGTACAGCAATTGAAGCTGTCCAGAGATCCAAAGAACCAACTACGCTAACCAAGAATCTTGTAGTACTGTAAACGTGTATGAACGCCTTCGAGTTCCCACGCGAGTGTACGAGGCGTCTGACGAGCATACCTAACCCAAGTTGCATCTTCGAAATCGCCCCCTGATGGGAATTATATGTGGGACAGAGAAGGAGAATCATCGTTTGCTTTTGCTATTGAAAATTGCATTTTCCATATTGTCGAGAATGAACCTTTCGTCAAGAAATTCAAATTTGGCGAATGATTTGACGTGCTGGGTCAAATTGACCCGGAGATTCAATTTGTGTGCAGTTTTTATTGTCGTAAATCGGAAGAACCGAATATCTGATTCAATTGTTTGGCTACTTTTTTCTTTTCGTCTATAAAATGTCAAACTCACGTTCACGTTATTTTTCGATTTTTGTTTTCGTGTTTTTCACCCGCTGTTTCGTTACAAAAACTGTGTGAGTTCCCCTAATGAAGAAAAGGTGTTGATACAGCGGTTTGTAAGACTATGGCTCATGAGAATGTTGAAGGGGACCCATGCTGGAGAAACTTCAGAGACGAGGCGCAGCAGGCATGCGGGCGTGTCGCTCGATTAGGCTGGAATGCAGCACGAGGTGTAGTGCTTTATCAAGGTCGGATAAAAAATGTATATACAGAAAAAAAGCAAAGTACAGATCCAACGCAGCGGAGCGCTGGAGATCAAGATGTCGTACATTATTATGATGTTTTTCTTTGTGGCCTTCCTTTTGTGTTGTTTGTCCAGTGAACAAACGGGAATCGTTAAGAAGAATTCACTTTACGAGCGATCATTTCAGTCTTTTGAATAATTCGCATCTTTCTTGGTCTGGAATCAGGCATTTTTAATTAACCGTTGATTCGTATGATTTCGGTAACTTCGAGAGACTCGTAAACATCAATTTTTGTATTTAATTTTTGGATAATTCGAGTTTTTACGAGTTTGAAATTTTTCTCATTAAAATGCGACCCAGTTAATTAGGCTTTGGGATTTTTTCTCAATTAACAGAACGTTCGTAGATTGTTTCAATAAATTTCGCCTTATGGATTCAAGCAGCACGATAAATATTGACCTCGTTGAAATGTTTCTCGATAACGTCAACTCGATTCCATATTTTTATCAATTCATCAACTCGTTATGGTGGTTTTTGCATGCTAAACATTTTTTGCTCCATTTTAATCGACAGCCAATCTCGTGTGACTGAACCGGTAGATTCATCCGATATCTTGACATTCAAATTTGCAAAATGATTCAAGGAGCTCTGCGGTTACATCGAACCCGTCGAAACCGCCCTGAGATTCGGCTTTCTGGGCCATCCCAATTACGTATAGTATTTCTGGTATCGTGACCCCTTAAGAGTTCGCGGTTATCAGGACCTCGAGCGAACCGGTTTGCAACATAAAAAATTATCTCTCATTTCGAGCCTCCAATGCAGATTCGTTGGAAGGAATATCAATCGATTTTTTTATACATCTACAAAGTTTGAGGAACACGTTTGCCTCAAATTCACGAAATAATGTCCATTGGGAAAAAAAAATTAAAACGTTTGTCACTCGAGAACGACTGAACAGACTTGGACAAATCTTTCAGAACTTGTGAGTTCGGTGGGTTCGGTCTCCACAAGTGAGAACTTGTGGATTCGGTGCATCACACGAATGCTTGGAACTCGATATATATATTTTTTTTTATCCAACATTTATTCTTGATTCTCTGCTGTACCGTATAATACCTCGAGTCCGGGAGGGCCATTGATCTCTGGCTGAAAGGCCAGGTCGATTTTTAAAAAATGCTGAACTTGAAAATTTTATAAAAATTCAAAGATAAAAATTCATTATTCATTTTTTAATTCATCTAAAAGTTCATGTTGATGCTGCTTCGACGATTATTCGTCGTTGGAATGTGCAAGAAAAATATAAATTTCGGTCGAAATGTTTTTTTTTTCACTTTTTTAATAACTTTCTGTAGGAAAAAGTCGTTCGATTTTCAGTGCCTGGAAAATATCGCAGGAGGAATACAAGTGAAAATAAAAGAAAAAAGGATTTTGTGATACTGGAAATTGTGGTGGGTTCAATACTCTATAAATGGGCCTCGAATTTAATTGAATTGTCCGGCAATATCTCATCGGTATGTGAGTCTTTCACTCATACATTTCAACCCAATTCTTATCAGGAATACAAATTACACAGTGTGCTACAAATCGATGGAATTATGACCCTCTTGGACGATCTAATTCTTCGATGCACACCTGTGTGTGTTCACGCGAAATTTCTACTTTCGAAAAAGCGTGCGTTCCACTCACGATTGTGTTTTCACTGAGTATCGATTTCAAATTGATTTTCTTTCTGACATGGAAACCTCGAAACTTAACAAACCCAACAATGGAGTGTTTTCTTTTTATTTTTTTACTTCATCGAGCACAATGACATTAGCAACAAATTGGTGTTTCCGAATCTGACTAAAAATTTCTCTTTATTCATTTTTCTTATTTTTTGAAGAATTTTTGTTGGACAAAATCGTTGCTCAGAGGACACAACAACTTTCGTCCGTCAATGGCGAGTCCACATGAGTAGATTGTGCACACTGCTGTGGATGCAGAGTCAACAAAACGAGGAGCATGATGTACGGTGTGGAATGTCGAGTGCGTGTGGTTGGTGCTCTCGTGATCGAGAAAGTACCATGAGAGTATCTTCGTGCGGTGAAAAGACCATCGAGAGCAGCGAGACAAGATTTTCTTTGCAAATATATTCAGTCGGTGAGAACGAAAAGAAAAATTTATATCTGGAGGAAAAATAGCCTGAAAAAAATGGCAAAAAAAAACAATGAACGTGTGTGTTTGCTGAATAAAGTCAAAACCGAAAGTACTGCATTTCTATTTCTTTCTATAATTCTTTACAGTTTCACATAAAAAATAACAGTCGTGAAAAGTTTGCTGTTGTGCTTTTATTTCATGATCACATGTAGTTTTCTCGGAGTACTTTAACATTCTGTAGAAAATTGCGAAATAATTTTGATGCAAATTTTACCGTACGCGCAGATACGCTCGCGTTTAAATTTGTACGTTTTCATTTTTTATACATCGCGCAACGAATATAAAACGTACAGTCGAGGAAGAATGCTTGTGAAAAATAAGAAAAAAAAAATATAAAAATAGGGACTTGATCGCGGACAAACGATCCAGCCGCGAATGTGTTACACTGCTCCGTTGCTCCGAGCACAACCTGATCCTCTCTGTGTCCGCTATCTACGTGGAATGCTCGTTCCTTTTCCCATTCCGGTTTCTCGACTCAGGAGCTACCGTGGCTTTCAAGCCCCACGTTTATTATTTACCTCGTAGTTGTATCCGAAGGAATTTTTTCATTTCTTCCGCAACTACGAAATACTTCCTAGTTCTCATCTGTCTATTGTTGGCGATTTTTATCCTACGAACTGGATTTCTTTTTTTCTGACTATTCACAGTTCTGCCATAAACTTTCATAACGTTCGGACATTTTTTTGGAACAATGTGTTGGAATGCGGAGCTGTTGAAAATTTTTGACAAACTTTTTCAGATTTATAGAGTTGCGTTGTGATTGTTCACGATACGAAGTCCCTTGATATCAAAATTAAAATAATGAACGTATTTTCATTGACGACAATTAACATTTTGGCAACTCGATTTTGCCGCGACGTTCGCATGCCAAGTTCTGGTTCATTAAACCTACAATAAAATTTAAAGGCACAGATTAGTATATGCGAACCAGCATGTACTCAATGTCTGCTAGAAATTTTGGACAATTAGTGAAAAAAACACAGTTTCACTGTGATTTCCGGTTCCTTTCTCTTAACTCTGGGGTCCAGGGATCCAAAAACAAACGCGTGTGTATTTATACATGTAAGTTGTGACTTTAATCATGTGGGATGATGACGAAAAGTCGGTCACCAACGAAAGCGGAATTTTACTGCACTTTCCAATTTTAAAGCCCGTACAATGAATCCACGATAAGACACGATAGTGTCCGGATTATGCAAAACTTTTTCTTTCCTCGCGAAAGTTGACAAACAATGTGATCTTCAGAAATATTAAGCAAAAATTTAAATATTTTGGATCGTCGTTATAAATCTCAAAAAAAAAAAAATCATGGATATCGAGGGAGCTCGAGAAAAAAAGTAAAATAGTCAAAGAGGTGTCGATACTTCGAGTGTCCACGCAGGAACCTTTCGATCGTTTCGAATCGTAATGCGTGAATGAGAACCGAAGGAGTGTGTAGAGCTTGACGTGGATTGATTTCGAATTGAAAATCGAACGATTGCCAAATAATATTGAATATGGGAAAACCTGAAATTGGTACTTTCGTATAATTCTTGAAGCATTTCAAACTTGGCTTCGCTTCACTTGGACGATAAATTAGACCGCGGCGGGCTTTGGCGCTCGAATAGAAAGTTGCAGCTGTAGTTGCAGAGTGCGAGAGAAAAAGACGGATGAGAAGCCCGTAGACTCCGAGAGTGAGACAGCGACTTTAGAAGAGAGAAAAACAGAGAGAAGGAGAGAGAGAGAGAGAAAGAAAGGGAGCGAGAGGAAGACAAATAACCAAGAGAGGGTCATGAGGACTTGAGGAGGGATAAGGCCTCAGTGTTTGGTACGAGGTTGGAGCAAAACGAAAAAAACATGGAGAGCAGGTAAAAGGGAGTGAACGATTCAGGGTGCGACACGAAATGAGTTATTCTTTGAAACATTTAAAAAAAAAAACAAATAATCTTTGTAGAAAAATAAATTGATTGACTTCGATAGAATTACAACTGATGAAAATTCATTGATATTTAAAATATGTTTGAATAAATTATTCGAGAATGGAATTCTCAACAGTGAGGCATCAGTTTCGAAAATTCTTTTGCATATCTAGGAAGTATCTTTCGTTCCAAGGAATAAATCGTAGTCACGTAACGTTTGTCTCTTTTCCGGACTGCCGAGGATCAAAACTTTTCTTCTATTCGTTTCTTATTATACAAATGCGTATTCATGATGAAGAAATATGAATAAGAGTAATTTCAGGTGCATTATCTTTTGCATCTCATTGAAATCACAGCCAACTTTCTATAGTCTGGATGAATGGAGATTAATTGAAGAATTATATAAAAAGTATAGTGGCTCGTGTTTGTTTTATTCATTTTTGTTATAAAACTGAAGAATAACGTTACTTGTGAAGAGTGGATGAGCAACATTCACTCACACCCATTTTTCCTACGAACAGCGTCGTGCACACTCCAATCCTTTATGACATTTCTTCGCATATTATGTGCAGCAACGAGTGAGAGGAACTTCACAATCACCTTCCAGGTGACTGGCATTTTGCGATGCTGCGGTGGCTCTGCTACCGCAATATTGGCTGTTGTCTCAATATTCCTCAACCGAGAGCCTCTATATCCCTCTCCCTTGCTCATTTGCCCTGTGGCCATTCTCCTTTGGCCCCTATAGTCACTTTAAGTCTTCGGCTCAATGGCTCGTATCCTCACTGACCGACACATTTATTATAATGAGGTTTGGCAGCGTTCCACTCACTCGTCCGGGTCTAAGTGACACTCCGGGCCCTGGCCTTCTCGTGAATAAATCGTGGAAAACATAATATCACGCAATAAACACTTTTTTCGATCAGGAGGTCCCGTTCAAAGAAGCAGCCGATGAAAAAGCTGATTGCCTTCGGAAAGGTCAAATTCGTCACGAAAATATATTTTCAAATACCACGAAAACCCACACGAATTCGGCCTAACCCATGCGCAACCGAAACGTCCAGAATGCAAACCAATAAAAACAAACAGCACCCTCGAACCTGTAAACATTAAGATTTTTTTACAACCAAGCAACGCCCACTTCTAATCGACAGCCCCAAAAAAGATGCTGATAACCTTCGAAAAACCTGCATCCATTAGAATGATCTCCAACACTTTAGGCCCAAATCCCAGTGGCTCTTCTTTGGACTCGTATTAAGGTTCACAATATTCCACCAAAATAAAGATTCCCAAGATGGAGACATTGGCGAGTCGTTAATGAACACGAAAGCTGCTGGGACCATCTTGGGAACGGTACACCTAAAGGTTCTCAACCACGTTACTTCTCCTCTCTTATTTTAATAAGCGAACTCACTGCTCTAATCATCTTTTTGCTGAAATCATCTCGTCGTGTGGGTGGTCAGTTACTTTTTGTGGAACGATTGTTCAAAATTTATTTTCTACTGCAACGTCGAGTTTTTGTAACATTTTCGTTTCAAGGTCACGGGATCCTTTGAGTTTTATCAGAAAATTCATAAATGTTGATGATAAGAAGGATTTTCGAATTCAATTTGCAACGAACGTTGCGAGATTCTGCGAGCAACCGTAGTAGAATCTTCGAAGAGGACGTAAACTCATAAATTCTTGTTTTTCCTCGTGTGGGACTGAAGAATGTTGTTCCGATGTTACAGAGATGCGGAGCGAGGTGGGTGAATGGCTGGCAACGTGCGTCGGTTCGCCAATCTGCATTCTTCTGCTGTCGTGGTCCCTGCTCATCTACCAGAACCAGGCGTCGTCCTTGAAACGTAGGATCGATGTTCTCGCGTCCGCCATTCTCGCCCAGAGTCTTGCTCATCAATTGGGACTCCTGTTATACGCGATTTTGACGCTTATAAGACCAGCCAACCATTTCGGAGGTGAGTGCCCAATCTCGTCAATATTATCGCCTGCCAAATCTTTTATTCGTGATCGATATCGTTGAAAATTTACAATTTTATGCAAAAAGCGATTCTTCGCGAATGTTAATCCCACCATCACGGAATTATTCAACAAACTTGGTGAAGAGCCATAAGAAATTGGCATTAAATCGAAAAGTCCTGATTTCGAGAACTTGCTCGAAAGAATAAATTGAATAAAAATTTCACTAACGGTTTCCTAGCTGTTGAAAATAAAATCCTTGATTTACCTGAACGATTAAAACTTGAATATTCATTTTCACATTAAAATCATTTGTTAATCTCAACAGAAATCTGTTCAACCCTCGTCTGGATTCTCAACTCTTCGAGTATTCTTCAAGAATTGACATTGACGTCGATCGCGATATTCGCAGCGATTGGAAAAGACGAAACGTGTTTAACGAAAAATCATATAAAGTATCATTTGGTTAGTCTAAGTGTTGTTAGCGCGTGTATAGGAATAACTGGTGTTTTGAATTTCGAGCCTGAAGTCTGTGTTTTTTTGGCTCACGAGGTGTCGATAAAGTACGGAATTTTCGTAAACTCACTTCGTGCTTTGTTATGTCTGGCGACGATATTCGGACTATGTACGTCGATATTTCGAGACGCTTGTCGCTCGCCAAAGGGAGAGTTGCTCAAATCTGTGTCCGATCTTTCGGAAGCCAGCTCGAAAACTTCGTCAGGAGCTTTTGAATGTCATCCACAAAATTGGGATCCATCGAGTGGCTCCTGCACCAGTGGATCGACAAACAGTCGAGCATGTCTCAGGAAAAGGAAACCTCACGTCGACGAGACCGGCGACAAATCGACAGTCTACAGTATTCTCTTCGTCTGCTACTTGTTCGACCATCTACCGGTTCTGGTAAGTTGGCTTTCCAGAATATTTGCAACCTCGTCACGTTTGAAAAATCGTATTCGTCAATTTTCACCTTCAAATTTCATTATTCCTACGTTATTACCTTGAAACCTCTCGTCCGAATGAAAAAAATATGGAACACCATAGAAATTATACAAACAACAATGCATCCATTGAATGTACGATGTTTAGCTGCGAAGCAATGTCAAAGGGAATGGTAACGCGCGGCGTCATAGAAATCTGTTGGTAACGAGAGGATTTTCGTGCGAGTGAGCACCTCACGCCGGAAACTAGGTTGGTTGAACCTTTGGGCGCGACTTCCGCATCTGCTACAAATAAGATTCAATCAACACGAACCTTCCTCTCTAAAAAATGTCAAATCATAGTGACGATTAAGAATAATCAATGAAATTTTTTCTTTTCTTTCGATTTATCGAAGAATTTTTATTGACTTCGTTCGAGTGCTTCGATTTTTATAGGAAATTTGGAAGTCCTTGTAGATTCTAATTAAAATTTGCGACGGGTAATAATTCGGGCTGCGCGATAATCGCAATGTTTATCGCAGAAACGAAATACGCTTCAAGGGGAAAGTTTTCTAGTCGGGTTATGGTAATGCGTTTTTATTTTTATCCATATGCATTACACGCCGAGTCCGTCAACCTACCAATTACGTACAGCGACCAATGTGACATACAGACCATCTATACGTGATACGTATACGTATACATACTAAATATCCAGACTGTAATTAAGCAATTGCGCAAATCGATTTGCCATCGTAGATATTCTACGATCTCAAGGAGATTTTCTTTTCTCTTTAAATTCGACATAATTGATCGATATCATTATTTCCAAACCCATGACCCACAGCTTTCGAAACAAGAAATCACGTTTTTTGTTGTTTAAATCATTTCTAGACTCTGAGAATTTCATATTTTTCGAGTATAATTTTCATGATTTCACGTTCGTTTATTAAATGTCGAAGTTTAACGTGAAAAACTGTTGAATTTTCGTTTCTCCATTTTCCATAATTTATAAGAATTGTTATATAAACAAAATCTCTACGGAAAACACGAATTCTCTGGAGATAGAAATGAGGAAACCGACCATTAGTCAGCTGCCTGAACTGTAAAGGGTTTCCTTCAGGCTACTTTTCTCTCGACGAATAAAAATAAATAAAGAAACTAATATGGACGAAAGGAGGTTCAGCTTTCCATAGGACTCAGGTCGTCTCTGTTTTCATTTATTATGCGATAAATAAAAGATTCAACCCACGTATACCCACAGACTCTGAAATGAAATCGTCCTGAAAGAGGGACAAGAGAAATTGTGACCTAAGCCCAACTAATCGTTGAGTATTAACTCACGTGTGCCCAACTTCGAGACGGTGCGTTTCTCAAAGTGTCACAGCCTTTATTACGTACAAATGAATGCATAGAAT
This sequence comes from Hyposoter didymator, assembly GCA_037952995.1. NCBI lineage: Eukaryota > Metazoa > Arthropoda > Insecta > Hymenoptera > Ichneumonidae > Hyposoter > Hyposoter didymator. Next base: position 9,571,727 of record JBAJMU010000004.1, read on the forward strand.
CTTTATACATTGGTAATTACGTACATGCTTGTGACCGGACACTCGTAAGTATATTGTACGGAGCAAGAGCCCATTTTCTAATTAGATGTACAACGACGTTCCATTATTATTGCACGCCACTCTCGAAAGTCTGAGCATTAGTTCGAGACAAGTAACTGGTAGCGAGTGACGTGAAACTTATGCTGGAACAAAAACCATTACGTTACTTTCCACGTCAACGTACTAAAACGTTACTCGAATAAATGTTGAAAAAAAATCAAAATTTCCATAAACGCGACGAAGAGAAAAATATTCGATTTTTGAATTGCTTGAAAAAATTCTAATTCCTGCACCATTTCCGGTTTGTATTTTTAATGCCCTGGGAATAAACGATTTAGTAAAACGTTCCATTCGCATTACGATTATTTGAAAATTTAATTAAAATTCTTCCCTCAATACGACTGTGAGTCCCGAATGTAATTAAAATGGCAGAGGCGATAAATAAATCGTACAAATGATAATTAGGCGGGACCAACTACGGTCGACCGTGCATAAGGTAATCAGGAAGTGAATTCTTAGCGAGAGTCAAAATCAGCGTCTTCCCCCTCTCCGGAAAAAAAAGTTGGACATGACGTAAAATGCCCCATATATGTGCTCGTACATCAAGTATCGTGATGGCTGTGCTCGAGTTTACCATCAAATCGTGGATCTCACTAGCACGAAACAGCAAAAGCCTCGATATCATTATAATGATAATTACTGACTCGGTGATCAAGATCGTGAGATTCGTGCGCAAATTATTATGCACCGTTCTGTTTATTATCGTTGTTATTATTATTCATTTATTTATTAACTTATTTATTATTATTGTTGTTCGTGCTCGCACGAGTTTAATGCAAACGGATTTATATTTTACCAGCTCGTGAGAATGACGTGTTTCGCGCTCGTAAATATACATTTAAAATACTCGATTATCAAAACACATACGCGGCGAAATGTAATAAAAATTTACACGTAGATATTCGCGTATATATTTTTATATAGATCTATAAGCAAACTCCTGAAAGCGCGACCGTTGCTGCTTGCCTCGATGAGCGTTTTCACCGCACGTAGTCTCGCTGTAAAATCGAAAGTTTCGCGCAACCACGTAAGACGTTAGTTTATTAAAACCGATAAATCGAGAGTCTACTCTTAATACCAGCCCCCCTTTTATTTAGCCATGCGCTTATCTCAAACAACGTGTTTTCTATCGGCGCGTAATGAATCACGAAAACAAGAGCTACAGTTTCGTTTCAATTACTCACCCAAATAGAGACGCCGCCACGACCTTACAGAATATTTCGAAAACAAAATCGTGCACTTGCGGATGCAACGAGTAAATTCGGTTCAACCATCGAGCGAAGATTGTTGAACTAGCTGATTCACGACCTTGGACGAATGACCCCTTATTGAGGCACTTGGAGGGATCAAGCAGGTGATAATTTTGCTGTATTCATTAGCATTGGATTGCTAATTAGAACAATTTTTAAATGGGCGCTTACGAGTTTGTGAAAATTTCTTACGAGAATGACTCGATGGACGAAAAGCTGTCGGTCAATTCTATAAATAAAGTAAATGAACAGGATAAAAATTGAGAGCCAAATGAAAATGAATATTTGCACGCAAGAAAACTGCATTATTTTCTATGCCCGATTATGGCGAGTATGAACGCTCTCAAAATGACGGACCAGTTTTGTGGAATCGTGGCTCGAAGCAACGTCCGGATTTTTCTAGCGAAAGCAAAGTCATTTATCGTGAAGCAGTTGTAACTGAGAAATTTCATTCGCTCGAGTATAAATCGCGTATAAAAGGGGCTACCGCGTCTCAACCGTTTGGGAGAAACGTGATAAGTTATACGCGTTTCCTATATGTTTTTATCGCGTTTTCCCTAAACGCCACACACATATAACGTCCAGTTCAGAATCCGTTGCCGTGAATGGTCTCGCCTGTGGTCATGGTAATTAAAACTTCTCCATTCGTGGCTTAATCATTTCCATGTCTCGCCTTTCTTTCTTCCCTCGTCCATTTGTGGCAGCGACTAACACAAGCGTATCATCGCGCACTGTTCCTTTAAAGGAAACGTGCAATTTTTTTATTCCCAGCATTGCAGACAAATTTCACTGAAAATTAACACCGCGGCGTAGCAGGGAATTTTATTTTCCATGAGAGCGACACAAATTCATTTTTACTCATTCCTAAATTTTCGTCAACCAACTTTTCTTGTTTCTTTTTTGTTCAAGCAGCTCAAATTGTCTCTTTTTATCTTTCAGGTCGTTTCAATCAGGCCGGATCTCTTGCGAGGCTTTTGCACACCTCAAAACGTTGCAACATGGCTGCCCCTCATCAAAGACACTCTCCTGCCGATCTTCTTAGCGATATTCGACAAAATGTTTTGCCGTTATGTCGCCAAAGTCTACACGAAGCACGACAACTCTCAGAAACTGGCACATTGTTAGTAAATCATTTATCCTACGAAAGAAGTCATTTCGCAATTAACCCTAAAACTACAAACCCATTTTATTTTACCTCAAAACTACAAACCGGGGTAAATATTTACCCCACGGTTTTCTTGCTCATAAAATCGTTCTAACGGCAGTAATCTGACTTATGAGTACATGAATCTTTTTGTTTTTTCATGCCGAAGAGAATGGTGAAGATTAAATTGAATTCAATTGAGATTCAGTTGGTGAAAAATCGATTTAAATGCATAAAAGTTCGGAAAAATTAACTCAAGAATTTAACTGGACTCAGTTTTTATATTATTTATTCCTTGGAACTTTTAAGGTGGATTGGACGGAAAGTTTCGGCATTTCGAACAGGATGCTGAATACAAGCTTCAACTGAACTTGAATCATGGACTCAAGTTCCCACTGACCAATGGCAGCCTTTATGGACGATTGCACAATCATCACAATCGAAGTATGTTCTCTATATCCATCGATACGTTTGAACAAGTAAAAAAATAATTGAGATACTTTTTTACGTGTGAATCACGAATTATTGTGCAAGTTTTTTTTGGCTGTGGGAAATGTATGAATAAATAAGCTGATCGCGGTGAATTTGTTCGTTACAGCACGAACGGGTACGATCACAATGGGGACTCAGCATTACCCTCATCGTTCGCAATCGGTGAACGAAGAGAGCGCCTACGCTTCGCTGCCAGCGGAATTGACATCCTTCACGAGTTCGACTTTCGAGCCTCGACACAAGCGTCATCATAATCATCATCACCATCATCAAGAGATGATAAAAAGTGTCTCGAGTCCGAGCGATCACGCGGCGATGGTAGCGCAGCAACGATTGGTGCGTCTGAACGAGAATTTGGAATTCGCAAATCGTCGAAAAATCGGTAGCACCGACGTCTTTGGTCAGAACATGGAAAATCTGGTGCAATTGGAAGATCCGATAAAGCGGAAGTTCGCCAAAAGTCTCGATGAGATTAGGGAAGAGACTGTCCATGGGATTTGCGGCGTGCGTCGCCAGGTCAGAAGCTCATTGAGCATGGAAAACGGTGAGATGGAAAAATTTCCCGGTTCCTCATCGTGCTGCAAAGATGAAAGAGAAACAGCGAGAAACGCTGTTCGGAGGAACCAAAGTTTCGATCACGCCAAGTATCCACACATCGGCCTCGACTCTCGCACTTACGACATCCGGAGCGACTTTCTGCTCCGAGCCAGAGAACAACAGCAACAAAACGGCATGGACCCCTCACGATTGGGAAGCGTCGAACAAGAAATCGGCTACGAGACTTCGGACGACGAGAGCTGCGACCTGGAAAATGGTGATTTCGATGACACCATGAGCTCGTGCAAAAGCAGGAGCCGGAGCTGTTGCTCCGTCACTACCGTCGCCAACGACGACTTTGAATTCTTTCAGCGAAAGGGTACAAAGGTTATTATCCCTTTGATTTGAATGGTATGAAGAAATCCTCCGTTTACTTCCTCATATCCAATAAAAACATGCACAATCCAAATTGCTTTCCAACATTTTTTTATCCGATCGACGTTTGTCCTGCATAAAAATTACACTGAGCTTTTTACTATTTTTTGACACATTGGGTATAAATTCCGCTTTCGGGTCAAATTGACCCCGCCGGTCGCAGCAACGAAATTCAAAACGTATCAACAAAAACTTCCAATTCTGTTACTTTTTTTTTTTTACATTTTTCAAGAACTTCCGGTTACTGATTTTTTCTTCAACCCAACGGAATCCTTCCCACGATTCCTTCCTAATCCATTGATCGGTCAATATCACCATGAACATACATGAGCCATTTTGTACGCCTCTCGGCAACGAGAAACCGGAGAATTATAGAAGATTGTGTCGCTACAGGTCGAACTTCCGCCAGGATCGAAGCGTGCACCTTGCAGCCAAGAGATCAAGGTCAACATGCGTTCCTTTACGCCGAAGATAATCGAAAGCAATTGGAGCTGCGAGGAGAATACATTGACGAGTTGCACCAAAATAAATCGTCAAATGGAGGCAACGATCGAAAGCACAAAGCCCACGATACAATCGTATCATTTGAAGAAAATCAGTCCGGGTTATTCGATGAATGACCTCGACAAAGTTTACCCGAGCAGCAAACTGTCAAATCTCTCGATAGACAGTCTGAAAAATGTTTTGAAAAGCACGGGGCTGAGTTACATGGACAGTGGCGAAATATGTAAGCACGAGATCGGTGGCTCGGTGCCAGATTTCAAAAAAATCTTTGTCACCGACTTCATCTGAGCGTCGACATCAATGCCCTTTTTTTTTTTTGCTAATCTATTCGGAAATTTTGGACAAAATTGCTGGAAAAATGTAAAAAATGAAACAAAAGAAAAACTCGTCGGTTTGTTAACGAAAAAAAACTGTAAAAATCGTATCGTAAGCAAATGGCGAAAGATTCGCTGAATAAATCGATCAAATCTCATCCCATGTATCATATTACGTTTTACCTGATGAATTACTAATTCTTCACGTTAACAATCACAATTGTATATAATTGTTGTAAATTTGTATCGTAATATTTAACTAAATACAGTGAATGTACAATCCTGCGAAAAATATACGAAATAATGAATCAAACCTGGAGTTTTAATCGAAAAAACAAGAGGAGCAGATCGAGAACTGGTTCGAGCCTAAATACCTATTCGAGGTCGACTTGCCGCAGAACGAAATTTCACATCGAATTTTTTAATCCGTCACTTGGTTTCCAAGCGGAAAGAACTTTCTCAAATTTTGATAGCAGAGCGTCGAGAGGTTTCCTTCATATCGACAGACAACACGTCGTTGACATATTTTTATAGATGGAGCCACGAAGCAATGATTTTCGTTGTGGCTAGAATAAAATTGATGAAATAAAGCAGCAGCAACGTTGCCTGAGCATTAAACAATAAGACATGGTTTCACGTGCGCAGACGCCAAAGCCTCGAACAGCTGGTGTGGAAGGAAAGGTGTACACAAAGGGGGAACACTGTACAACGATAAGTACACACGATTGAAGCCGCGTTTCTCTAGCAAGCGATGTTAAGGCGTCCTGACAGCAGTTACAAAGATGGCGGAAGGCACGGACACGATGTTTTTCGATCTACGAACGGTTCACGATCATTTTGATCGAGCCCTTATCCAGGACGATGACGTTAACCTCAAGGCTTATCTGGAAGCTTACGATGAACTTTACAAGTGAGTACAGGAGCTGTTACTCCTCGTACTAAAATATTCAATTGTTTCAAACCTTTTTGCTACTGTTGATTACCCCTTGTTCAAATGTTTCTGCATGTCACGTGACCTTGAAAAAATCGTCAGCCAGTCAGCGACCTTTACGCTTTTCGAGGATTTCGCTCCAAAATTTTGCATGTGCCTCAATTTTTTTTATACTTCCTTAAAAATCATCGTTTTTTATATCAATCGGCCTGCAGGGTTTTCATGTAAATTTCAAAGATTCGTGCAGCCGATTGGTTTTAATTAATTTGTTGAAATTAGTCAAATTTTTATTTATTTCAGGCCCGAATGAGCTGGAGGTTTAGATAAAATTGTTTTAATTATTTTTCCTGGTTGAAAATTATTCGAATCCTAAGTTTCGTTTCCTAATTATCTCGTCTTTTTAGATTTTTCCAGCTGATGGGAAGTATTTTTAGTTTCGTATCGTCGGATCTGAAACAAAAGATCGACGTGCTCAATGAGCTCGTGAAAAAAGACGAGCAAAATTACGACACGATAAAGACGATGATCCAACACGAGAAAGAGAATAAATTGTTGCAGAAGTCGGATTTTGTCAACGGTAGCAGAACATTGTTGAGATTGCATCGGGGTCTCGGTTCGTATGTTTTTCAAAAAGATTTCAATTTCGAATAGCAACGAGATAAGGAGAAACGCAGTCATCAAAAATGATAATAACGCTTGGCATTATTCATTTATTTGGTAGACTTTATCAGAGAATTTTTGCGGCAACTTGGCGACCTTGGCGACGTCGATAAAACTTCGAGCTGTTGTCAAGACGCTTATGGCAAAACGCTTGCCAAACATCACCCCTGGGTGATAAGAACAGCTGCTAACACTGCCATGTACACAATGCCAACTAAACAACTTTTATTCAAAAAGGTTAGTTCCCAATCTCTTTCCTTTACCATTCGATTATGTCGATCAATAAAATTTAACGAAACAAAAAAAAACGCAAATTTCGATTAAAAATTAAAATAAATTGGAAATAATTTGAATGACGACAATTCTAATGAGAACACGAGATCGCGGGATTCCTCATTTACCAGTCGATAATTCTGCAGAACTCTTCTTCCCAATAATTTTCCAGATTTTTTTTTCATTTTTGTTGAGCTTCGTACACAACATGAAAAAGGATTTAAAAATCCACATTCATTGTGTTTCTGTCCATGACAGGTTTGCGGCGAAAACGTGCAACGAAACATTGACGTGTTGCCAAAAATGTTGGAAGTGACAGCTGACGTTTTCGACCGTACTCACAATTTGTTCGAGACTCACCAGCTGCATAATTTACCATAAAAAAAAAGTTAGTTAACCATCAATGGAATGAATGGAATGAATGGAATGGAATAGTTAGTGGATTCGATTTCCTTGAGGAATATTTGGAAAAGTTGTGTTACCTAAAGGAAATTTTGTTCATTACAGTTTTAGGACGGATTGTCGGTAACCAACGCTTACTGCAGCAGATATGCTTCTGCGAGAAGGTGCGAGAGAAAACTTTCGGATGGTGAAAAAAACTGTAAAAATTCATTAATGTTGCGAGAAAGTCTGGTGACCAAAAAAAAATGCCTTCTTCGTGCAAATAGATGTGTGTCTCGCTTGACAATGCATTAATCGCCATGAGCTTTTGTCACGATGCAATGGATCGTACGCGAGAAAGCCTCGCAGCTTGAGCTACAACGATGTTCAACATTCCGAGGTTAATGATATTTGGAGCTCATTTTTAAGTAGCCAAGTGTGATAAAGAAAAATGAAGAAAAAGGTACCACGTGAAAAGAAAGATTCTTGCATGTCTATCAACATTTTTCCGCCACTTTTGTCTTTACAATTTTCTGTGATCTTTCAGTCTATTTTATAAATTGTTTTATTTTTCGCTGCACTCTGTGGCTTGTTTGTAACAAATAAACACAACTTGTGGTAAAAAAATGACAGGCATCAGATTTATTCTCGTTCAGTTGGGCAGAGTACAAAAAAAATAATGAACTTTTTTATTTTCTCTGGCGTTACTTTGACTACGATTTTGTTTTTTCTTTTTTTTTACGTTTTGCATCGTTTGCATTCTTGCCAAATGTTCGAGACTGCAATTGAAACATTCTTCGGTTAGTGTTAATACGGTGACATCGATACTATCAATACTATGATGATTCGCAATGATTCGTGAATATTATTTAAAATAAGGTCGACCAGCGATTAAAATTTTCCCAATGGAGAGTTGAGTACGCGAACAAAGTTTTTGCAATGGTTTTTCAATCGATGAATTCTTATTGCATGGATTTTGTTCCGTTTGTCAAGGTAGTAACGAAAAGCGCTTCGTCCATCAACATTCCTGGAGAAAAAAAAATACGACTGTGAATTATAATTGAAAAATTACAATAATTTTTTGGTGATAACAACAAAAATTAAAAAACTCGGAGTTTGGAGTCGAATTTGATGAAATTCGTTATAATGTGATGAATGGAGGGATCGATCTCTTGAGTCTGACAAATCACCACAAAAGTGTCCACGTTTGAGTGAATAATTTTGTTTGCAGATTTTTTGGATTAAAATTGGTTTTTTTTTTTCTTGTCAATTTTGAAGAAAATTGTGCAATTACCGGCGGTGCAGGCGCTAAGGAAGCAAACTATACTGCCAGCGATGAAGGCTCGGACGACGACTTCAGCGATTTGTTGTCGTTTTTCAGGAGCCATTGATCCAAGGCTTCCCATCATGATACCGATGGATCCAGGATTGGCAAAGCCACAAATAGCAAACGTGGCGATTGCCTCAACGCGAGGTGTCAATTTTCCAGCTTCTTTGAATTCCCCCAATTTTTTATACGCCACGAATTCGTTTACCACAGTTTTCAAGCCTATGAGAGTTGCTACGTCTTCGCATTGGTCCCAAGGGACCCCGATTATCCAGCTCAGAGGCATAAACACTTTCGATAATATGAGCTGAAGGAAAAAGAACCAAAATATTCTTCACTCTCAATTATTCCGTCACCGAAACACCAAATTCGTCTGTTTCTTTTAATTTTTTTTTCACCTCGAACGTTAGCTCGGAATATCCAACGAGAGCACCGAGCCACGACAATATCCCGTTGAGAAAAGCGATCAGGGAAACGAATGCAACGATATTGGCGACAATACCAAGTACGAGTGGAATTGCGGCCAGAGCACCTTTCGTTGCTGCGTCCATGATGCTAGTGTCTTCTCTGAAAGTCCCAAAAAAGTTTTCACCAATTACGATACAACGAAAAAGACACTGGGTCAATTTGACCCGGAGAATTTTATCAGCGTGCTGGGATACCAACAAGCAACGATAAAAAAAAAAGTACCCCGGGTCAAAATGACCCAGTGCCGCAAGATTAAGACGCAATCATAAAAATCCAAGTTATTCCTTTGCGATCAAGCACTTACGATTTTTGGAGCGGTATGTTGTCAAAAGTTGTCTGACTTTTTTCCGTTTCGGGATAGAAAAGTTTGGAGAAACAAAGCGCAGCCGGCGCGGACATAACCGAAGCGGTTATGAGATGCGCGGGTTGGGCTCCGAACCCGATGTAAGCAGCAAGCACGGTACCTTGAAAATAAAATAAATTTCAATAACAATTAGCCATTATTTTGTAATACACAAAACTGCAAAGATGTGGGCGTGGAATAAAAATGAATTCTCGCGGAATAACGAACAGGCGTTTGCAAAAAAACACGAGAATTCGTTGAAACGACCAATGAACGCTTTTCCAGGTGTATTTGATGGAAAAATAAATAAATAAATAAAAATTTGTATAGCAAACCAGAAACGGAAGCGAATCCCGAACACATGACGGCGTGCAATTCGGACTTGGTGAGTTTGCTGATGTAAGGTTTGATCAGCAAAGGTGACTCCGTCTAAAAGTGCCAGCGAACGTCCAATAAAAACAATCATTATGATAATGAAGCGAGTAAAAATAATGATGATGGGGATGAAAATGATTGCAACGAGAATTGATGGGAGAACTTCTTTAATTTCGTTCAATCGACGGTTATTCGAGACACCACATACCATTCCAAGGAATGTGTTAGCTGCGGAATTAAGACTTTCGCAAACGGTTGTGCCCATCGCGTACTGCAACATCCAGCCGAGCTTTAGAATGACCCATTGCATGGCTCCCCAGTAGTAAAGAATTTGTATGATAAAACTGAAGAAAAAAATGACCGGGAGGACCTTGAAGAAAAAAACGATCGTTTGAAAGTCAAAATGGTCTCGGGCTGCTTGGATGATTATAGTGATGAATAGTTTGTTTATATTTACTGCAAACGCAAAGACGCCATCGTCGATGATCTGCTGAGAAAATACAAACGCAGCACCGTCTTTAGCATAATCGAGAAATGCCGCAACCTTGTTGGCGATGCATTGAAAAATTGCACGACCAACAGCCCATCTGATCGTTATCAGACCGAACGAGAATTGAAGAATGAGACCCCAGATAACGGGTCGCCAGTGAATCTTGAAAAATAAAATCGTCATGAAAGTATCGTTTTTATTTATTCCCTGATGATTTTCTTCTTCAAGTTCGTACGAACCCGTGCAGGATGTTTCGAGAAAACGAAACCAAAAAGCAGGAGCACGACGATACCGATGAAACTTATTAATCGATCCCGCGACCCGACAGTATCGTAGATTAGGAAAACCACGATTGCGATCACCACTAGCCCGTAAAACACGCCCTTGAACAGAGAAGGGCCGTATCTTAATGGAAAACAGAAAAGAACAAAAATTCAATGAATCGTAACTCAGAACCGTCGATTTTTAATAATAAAAAGCTTGTAGAAACAATTGCACATTTATTTACCAATTCACTCACTTGTAATTCTCAATACGATCGAAACAAGAACACAGTGGCTTGAATCCACGTTTTACACTGCTTCCAAAATACTTTTTGATGACGAAATAATAAATAAGAAAGAAGTAAACGATGGAAAGGATTACGATGAGCATTCCATAACCGTCACACCATTCGAATTCGCAATTATTTGCTACAAGGAAAATAACGAATTGCTTTCAATTAAATTTTGATGTTAATATTTTTTTAATCAATTTTTAATTAATTAAAACACAAAAAAAATAGTAACGCACCATTTTTCGTCCAATAAATACTCGCGAAGGTTAAATATATGACGACGGACGTGTGTATCAGCAAAACGCCCATCAGTTTGAAGAATTTTTCATTCCTAGAGAAAAATTGATCGATCGCTAATCTGCCAGCAGCGAGGCAACCGGAAGAATTTTTCTCTTCGCTATATTTCTGTGGAAAACAACAGATTCTCTAGCAAATGTCATAAAAATGATAGGAACAAATAATCTTGAAAGGTATCATCACCGCTCACTACCGATAATCTTTATCCTCCAAGCAACAAACTTATGACACTATCGCATTTTATTTGCCGCGATAAATGTTGTACAACGATCACAAGATTTTTCGTCTCCGGCTGAGATACGCACCTCATCTTTCGATGTATCATGATTTTTTATATCCTCGTTTAATTCGTCCGGCTCACGTTCCTGTGTTCGTTCGAAACATAATTTTTTTTACTCCAAAAAAATTTATTCTCTGTTTTCTCATTAAAAATTCTTGCTGGATTCAATTTAATTAAAATTTAATTGTAATTATTCCTTAAGGAATGTGTGATTAGGAATAATTAAGCGTACGAACCAGATGTGGGAGATTTAGAGAGATTCTCAGGCTGTGTTTGCTTATTTTTCTCTCGACCTTCAAGAACAAATGAAAATCATGAATTCACAAAAATCTGATGATCGATCGAATAGAAGCAATTTTTTTCTTTACCTCGTTGAAGGCAGGATTATTGATTCCAGCCATAATTAATTTTTCAATGCCAAGTCACAGTGTCTTCGTTGCTTCCTTCGTACGTTGAGTTGTGACGACTGTCACTATTTGCCCAGTGAGTATAGTTCGATCTGCGAGGAAATGAATCCTTGAAAATCTTGACGATTCCTTTCTCTCCACTTGAGCAAATTCGAATTGGCTCGTCACGTTGACATGTTTGTGAGTGTATCGTTGATCGTTTAATGCTCGTGCAAACGAACTTCCGCAATGCTTGAATCTTCGAGGTACGAACGTGAAATATCGACGATAGTCGAGAAAATAAAACAGAAAAAAAACGGTAGAACAGAAGCACGAAACGTTGTTGGAGTTTTGACTGAAATGAGTGAATTCAATGCGAACGAGAATAAAAAATACTTTGCAGTATGAGAAAAAAGTTGAAGTAGTGTGACATTGGCCGAAATTTAGAGATAAGATATACTCGGTGAACCAGTTTCAAGATCGCTGTTTTTAAAAACCTTTCAAATGGTTATTCATCTCGATAGCACGACCACTCGTTAACGATAATGAACAAAGATTCAATATCACACGTGGTCAATGTCCAAAAACGGCTTTACCGGTTATTTAGAGCAGATATGAATTTTTCTATTGAGTTATTACAGTAAGAGTTGCTGATAAAAATTCTCGTGGAATTCTTGTTGAAATTTCCGCACGTCTCTGCGACACTGAATCTGATTTTATTGGCCAGCGTCACTCGAATATGAATATTTTGTGTACTATGTACGTTAGTATCAAAAGAATGAATAAATTGAACGTGTCAACTTGTTACGTATAGACGCGACAGCCGTTCGTTCTCGAGGATTAAATCGAACCTACAGTTTCGTGCAATAAAGCGGAATTAGCGAAGCTCTCAGCTGAACAAAATGAGGCGATTCGATCCACAGAATATCTCGAAGTGATAAGAAAACAATTCCAAGTGTTCACATACCGTGATTCCGTCCCCGACTTGTAGCTGAACATCCAATTCGAAAAATATCGATTTTTGTCACTCACATTACTGTATAAACGGACAACAACACCCGTTGAGATTAATGAACTTTCATTCGATTGACAAAAACGTTGAAAAACACCGTGAGCTTCGGCACGAAGTACAATGAATTGTTGATTCTCTGTTACCCCATACGTTTCGATGCCTCACCGTCAACTGGCCTCTCAATCATGTCTCCGTGTCGAACGAGACACTTATCAATTGGGAAAGAGGAAGGCCTTGTTCTTGCGCGAAAAGATAATGAACTGAGGCTTCTTCGTTTACGTCCACGTACGACCAGAGATTACAACGATGCCAACTATGAATTACAAGCTTCGAGTGTCGCTTGAACTGAACTTTGGGTGGCCAAGAAATTTTAAATCCTTTCTGAAACGTTATTAATTTTTCTCGCCAGGATTTTATTGATTTTAATTGCGAAATGGTGTCGAAATTAACTTCCGACAGTATTCTTTCCTGCACATTTTTAATAATTGAAAAACAACATTGCAAAGGGGGATAAGCAGCAGGTTTCCGCGGAGAAGGAATTCTTGTGTTTATTTTTCTTATCGGATAAATCGATTCGCCAAAATGTCACATTTTTGGTTACATAATATTTATCATCATATCGCACGCTCTGTATAGATCATTTCACGATTGACAGTATCACGACGAGGATCATTGATGCTTTCAACGATAGTGTGCCGTTGAACATTTTTCTGATCCAACGTTGTCGCATCGCGGGGTCTTTGAACCGCGAGCATTCAACAATTTTCCAATGAGTCCGAAAATTAACTCCGCTCCCAGAAATTCCATCGAGAGTTTTTTCCACGAATTGTGCGAAAAAAAGAAAATTAATTAAATGTTTTTGAAAATCATCGGTTGGGTAGTTTTGAAAAATGGCGATAAAAGAACAAAAATTGATTCCGATTTTTTTTCATTGACAGGGATTTGCTGAGAGGAGATGAAAACGACTGGTGTCAACGAGTTGAATCCGATACTTGGTGACACTGTATCTCGTCGAAACGCGATGCGAAACCCAGGAGAGAATTTCTTTTCGAATTTTATGGTCAACCCGATGCCAGATTTAGTCGCCGACCTTGTGAATTTCCATGGTTAATTACGCGTAGTTGTAAGTTGCTATTAGGAAGGTCATTCCATTTATAAACTCTATCACGATGGGCAACTAGACACTTTGGCGAAGAAAGGACGGGGTCTGAAGAGAGTGAGAACAGTCACACGATCCGCGGATTGTGCTGATCAGTTACGCCGGAAATCCGCATTGACGAAGAACTCTGCGACGAGGAAAGATTCAGGAAGCTGCGATGAAGAAAATAGCGAAACGTTGGCGAAAAATACGCCGCAGTAACGATAAGAGACTCGCGCCAAATATGAGATACCGAAAGAGATAAAGATTCAGCGAATCCATGCAGGACTCGCTTTTTACCTTTTTTTTTTCCACCTTCATTTTTTTATCGCGAATGAAACCAGCGCGGACCGGATTAGTCGGTAGATTTATAAAAATCTATTCCGTTCGAATAAGCATAAGCCATTTCATACATTCGCTGCATCAGAACGTACAAAAATGAGAAAGAACGCGTAGAAGATGAACGAAGATCTTAAATTTCTCGTCGTGGCAGCAAATTTTTCACAGTAGTTTCCGGGACTCTCGTTTCCAACCGGACTCGAGATGTCTGACGGATAAATATGAGAAGCCACAATCTCCATATACCGCGGGGTGATACACGAAAAATAATCTTGACGATTAGCTAAAAGTAATGGCCACTTATTTTTAAATGCGTTGAAAAAAATGGCCGACCTCGATGGCTTCTTATCAGAAACTTGATAAGAATATTGTTCGAGCGTTTTCTGTATACTGACGAGAAAGAGAACGCTCGCTAAAAAAAAAAGACTTTCCGTTTGACGTGCAGCCACCGGAATAAAAGGAGGGAACGCCCTTTTAATTGGACCCACCAGCCCAATATTTTTTAATCTCAATGAAGATGATTAAAGAAAGAAACGAACGGATGCGGCGAACTCTGAACGAAGAAGAATAGAACGGTGGATTAAAAGAGGATCCAACTAGTACGCGATGCGGTGATAACTCGAGACGTCCTTCCGGGAACGTATAGTGGTGTCGCGTGCTGTGAATTTATTCACCGTAGCATGTGATCGCGAACCATTTTCCCTTTCTCTCTTATATTCTAATTACGTTTTTGTTTATTTGGCTAAATTCCTCAAGCCACGCCATACATGGCTGCCACGTCGGATGACGAAACGACAGTGAATTCGGGAGAAAGAAAAATGGCGTACGAATGTTCCGGAGACTTTAATTGTCAGGAGCAAGAAAAATTGAATCCGACGAAAAACGGAACGGTCCAGAGGCGACACTACAGTCGAAATTCGATTATACGAAATCTCATCTCTTCCACATTCATCCAACTATTTTGTCGTAAACTATAGAGTGAAAAAAAAAATTAATTTCGGGCTTTGAAACGAAAAAAAAAAAAATAAGGGTCACGAGACGTTTTTTGCAACGAACGATTCTGCCAGAATAGCAACAAAAAAGAAGAAGATGTATAATTATTCCGAGAATCCGGAAGATCAAGAATATCGTTACACGAGGATCGAGGATCGATAAACCTTCTACATTCCAAATTTCCCATGGTCAAAAACACTTTGACGCGTATCTTTTGGTTTCACTTTGGCATACGTTAATTCGCAATGAATGCAGTCTACGTGTGGGTGGCTCGGCGACTTAAACGATTCGCGTTGCGCAACGTGGATGTTGGAACAATAAAAAAATCCGAAATTCTAATTTCAAGACTCGTGTTTGAATTTCAAGATTTACAAGTTCGTAGCCAGTGATTTTCGCTTAAGAAATTTGTTGCCTGTCGTCTACAACAAATTTTACAAAGTAGAAATGTTTTGTGCCAACGCTTACGATCAAAAGGGCGCAAGAAACCTTCAACATTACATCAAATCCAAACTCTTAAGTCTCTCCGTTTCCCGACATTTTGTTTGTGCCTATATATCGAATAGATAATATTCGTGATACTCGATCCTGATAGTCGAAATACCTTATCACGATCCGATGTCCGCCTCCACCAAAAAATTATGCACGGTCCAATGACCTCCATCAAATCGATGCTCCGTCTCGATTTATCGATTTCTTTCCTCGATCTTCTTTTCCCGCCTTTTTTTTATAACTCTCCATTTGTCAAGTCAAGAAGCGTTGGCGGATTCCTGGAGCATTTATTTCCAATTCCAAACATCAGACATGAATAATTACCCACGCTCTTCACAATCGTCTTATTTTTCTTGGATTTTTCAACATTTTACATTTTTACGTTTCCATTAACTTGTTTTTTGGAGCAAGTTTTTTCTTATATTTTTATCTGATGGGAATTGAAATCCAATTGAAAGTTGTATAACTAGATGATCCTTAACGTCGTCTCGTGAATTACGAATAAGGGTTCCCTTTCATTTTTATTCGCGAATCTCTACATCCCAGAAACGTGTCGATTACGCAATGTTGAAAAATCTTTATTCAACAGGAATTTCGATTCATAAATATTATCAAAAAACTTCTCCATTCAAAAATATCTCTACTGATTAGCATCTCCATTCTGAAACAACTCTTTTCTCATACATTGCTATTCAAAAACATTTCCATTCATGTCAAACTACTAACTACATGCCAATCCACAACTAACAATAACCGAATGACCGGGATTAACAATTCAAAATAACCAGTCGATCAATTAACAATTACCAATCAATACTTGGCAAAATTCTTCCATAGACGTAAATGGAAAGGTTTTTGAACAGAGATATTTAGACAGGAGCATTCGCTGAAGGGGGATGTGGTTTTATTACGAAATAATATCCTCTGCGAATGTTCCAATGGTATCTGCATATGCACCTGTTCCGAGACACACCGAGTCTGTCGACAGGGTCTCGTTGTTTGAGCCCAAATATGTCAATGAATCGAAATATTTTGAAATATTTTTTTTCACAATTTTTATGAATAAAAACGTTTGGCATAAAAATATTTCGACGCATCGACGTTTCGGAATAGACAATGAAGGATGTATGTGCACGTCGCCTTGACCGAAGAGCGTAAACAACGTTTTTCAATCGATTCACGATCATCAGGGGATAGGAACGTTTATATTTCAAAAATTCAAAAATCCTTAAAGTGGGAAAGCTCGGCCATTGGTTCGAAAAAAATATCGTTCCTTTCCCTTCCCTCTTTGCCCGGGCAGTCTGCGGTTATGTCTGTCCTCCTGCGACCTTTGATGACTCACGACAGGTTCTCTCGTCCGCAAGGATCGTTATTGCCAACGTTGGGAAACGCGAAGGATCCTTGATCTTTACCGATGCGACACGTGTCTCCGATTGAGACGAGACGATCACTCGGATTTGCTGCGCGAATATTGCGTCAATGTTGTCTTATTTTTTTTAATGCTTCACCCTCTCCAGCCGACAGTCATGGACGACCGGAAACCCAGCCGAAGGTAGACGTACGAGAACGCAGCAGATCGCAACGATTATTGTGTCGTGCTCAAGGAATTTCTGGCTCTCATTAAGTTCGTCGTGCTTCTCATTTAATGAAATTCCCTTCACCCTCAAAATCCTTCCAATCTTTCCGAAGATTCCCATCAGAATTGACGTCCTCTCGTGCGCATGGCAAGCTCAATGCAAGACGAGGTTGTTTCTCGTACAACAAAAAATAGTAAACAAATTTCTTAAGTCTCAAGCGATTAGCGATGCCCAGTCGATCCGTTCAATAGACCCTGATTTTGTTGTTGTGCTTTAAGACGCGCTCAACAATCTCGCAAAGCTAAATAAGCTGAGTCATTATTTTGGGTACGTCTAGACGCCAGATTGTCTGTCCGACTTTCCGCTCGTGTCGTCTCTCTCGTAATCCGTTTTGCACTCCCTCCGTCCTTCCTCAAGTCCTATCGCGAATTCAGACATGACGTCAGCAATGTTGCACCGAACTGCGTCGAGACGACTCGTTGTAGTGCACTTTCATACAGTTGCATTCTGCATATTCCTCCCTTTCGTACTGTACCGCCGACCTTTGCCTCTCTTCACATTCAGCTTTTACTGATTTTCTAATTTTTTTCGATATTTCCGATCGATTCTCCACCAGTCGCGAGGACATTTGATCGTTCGTTGCTCGATCGTGAATGACGATCGTTCGATCCATCCAGTTGCATTGAAATTAGATCGTCATCGCTACAGCAAGTACCGCAAGGATCAAAAACTCTGCTCGAAAAGTTCAGCAGGCACACCAGATGTCGGTGTAGTTGTGAAAAATGAAGATTCAGGTCGGTATATGAACTAATCGTCTCATAGATTGTGCACACTCGTTCTAAATGCTTCATGCTATATATGCTGTTGCAACGCTGGCTGCAATTGCGACTTTGTGCACGGTCAAAGAACGGTACGAAACTTGGCAGCTGGCAAATTCAGATTCCGTTACTCCATAAGCAATTTTCAGTCTTCACGATCGAGGGAATGGAAATTCTCTCTTAGTAAATTAGCATCTTCATTAATCATCGAGTTAATCAATTATTTATTGAAAAACTACTTCTCAGGGAAGGAAAAGATTGAGTGTCTCGAAAAATCTAATCTCGATCTATTGTAAGAAAGCGAATCGGAAACAACACAGCCCTCCCCTGGCTCCAAATTACGATTCACTCTTCGTTTCGACAAATTTTTGAATTCGGCGCAAACAACAGAAAGTTATTTTTCCCCGCTGTTTCGCCGGCACGAGCGATAAATCGACGTACGTTTTTTTTCGTTTTGTTTTTTTTTTCATCGTTCTCACTCACTTTCAAGATTTCTCGGTCAAAAAATCGACCGCACTGCTTCGAAGACGTAAATCATCGAAGTTGGTCGAAGATCCGTGAAGCGGGGAGGGGGCAGGACCGATGGACGTTTACTCTCACACCAGCCTCGCGGACGATCCCGAGCGTCTTGGTGGTTTATTGAATACGATACATTATGATTCATAGATCATATCTTACGATTCGTCTAGACAGCGAAGAAGGGATGAACCCTATAAAGTGCGCTGATCACTTCGATACTCACATTCGTACAGTTCGTCCTCACGCGCACGCGAATCATTCTTGTATTTAACCCGATCAGAGGAAACTTGTTGGAATGATCGTTAATCGAAATATCGATGATAATAATCGAAGAAATAATAATTGAGCAACGAGTATAAAATTGGCAGAGTTTGAGGCTTTTTTGTAAACGAATTTGAAAAAGGTTGTTGCTGATGGTGCGTAAGCTTCGAGGATCGATGGCAGAAATTGGTCACGTAAATCATCAGCAGGAAATCCAAGGAGAAAAAAATCTGTAAAGAGGAAAAGAGCCAGCATTTTTTCTTTCCCTTTTCCCTCATCTCGCTCTCGCTCTCCTCTCCGTCTCTCTCAATTCGTTATCTTTGTCGTCGACATCCCCGTTGTGAGAAACAACACTAACATCAGCATCACACGCGTATAGTGTAGCTTCCACCGGCGCGCATTCTGTCTCGGATTCACCGAGTAGACAGAATTATGCTCTCGTGCTCGAGCGGCCACCGTCGACTCAGTTGAGACGTACGACTCGCGACGTGAGCACGCTTTTACAAACAAGCATCACCTGACATCGAGAACATTTTTCATACACTATTTACTTTTTTTCTGTTTCCCCGCATTTTACTTTTTCGATATTCACGACCTTTCGGAGCGATAGAGAAAAAGAAAAAGCGAACGTGGCTGGTTTTATCAAGTCCGATTGGGTTTCGACCAACTTGGAGCAAACAGGGTTGCAAGGAGTTGGAAGCGAACGAACACCAATTCGATCGGAGAGTGTGTTTCCTCAATGTTCAAAATCGCAAGGGAAGACGATGAGCTAGAAGGAAATTCGTAGCTAAATTAACGAATTCCACTCAGACTTTTTTTTCATCTAAAAGGAAGAAAAAATAACTTTTGACTGGTTTTTTGAATAAACGATAAAATGGCTTTGTCAAAAGTCACTTTGAGTCTGTTAATGGTGGCGATGCTGACGACCACGTGGGCACGATCGATCACAGGACATCGAGAAGACGCGGAACATCGTGACAATTCGATCGAAAGATTTTCGAACAAGAAAATTCGCCATGATATTGATGCATCGAGTAACAGCGACGAAGAAAACAAGTCGCACGAGGAGGCTTTCATGAGAAAATATGCCAAGACCGAGGCCGAAAAGTTTTTACGTAAGAGTGCAAGAATAGGTGGGAAACGGAGAAGAAGTCTTCATAGCAACGAGGACAAAGTGGGAATACCATTCAGTGCTCGAAGGTTGGAGAAAATGTTGGAAAAAGCAATATTGAAAATAATAACCGGTGATTTGAATACCGCGGACATGATATTCCTCAAAAGTCTGAATTACAGTCTCGAGGAAGTATTGGCAATCCGTGAACGAGAACTTGACAAAAAGAATCATTTCCCACTGTCGTCGGACGTCCCGGTGAAGGTTTTGAACGAGCAGAAAATGGACAACGATTTGAGGGAAGAACAACCGTTGACCGATCCGTCGCGAGCTAATCAAATAGAGGGTGACGGTGAGACAACGTCGAAGAAGAAGTTGAAGACAACGACAGCAATGACGTCAAGTTCCTTGAGTGATAAAAAGAGTTCCGACGGAGATTTCGATTTCGAGGCTTACAATCGGCAGGCGATTTACGATTACGAGAACGCCGCGAATAAAATGTCATCCCGTACGTTGGACTTGGACGAACTAGAGCCAAACGTCGATTATGAAAATCGATCGATGGAAAATCCTGAGACTTCCGATGGTGACGATCTTATTCGTAAAAACTTTGACCGCGCCATGGAATCTCACGTTGTCTTCAAAATACGTTACGACGATTCGGATATCGACTCCAGTTCGAACGAAAGAGCCAAATTATTGTCAAGGGAAAAGATCGATCGCATGATACCGAAAAATCATCAAAACAACATCGCAAGCAATCTCAAGTCTCAAAACGATACTGGAACGTCGATTCCATCGAGCAATGATTTGTCAACATCTACCGATGTAAACACCACACCATCAAACTCTGGCAAAAGGACATTTCAGTCTTCGACTGTTAATCTCCCTTCACATCCCGTTACTTATCGGTTGGGCAACTTTATTACATCTCACGACGATCTGAATACCGCGAGAACCCTTGGCGAACCCGTAAGAGCCATCGCGGTTGACAACAACAATAATAACTCGTCATCCGAGGCCAGAGAGAACTCTGCGACGACCCAAGCTTCTGGTTTTTCAAATTCGTCATCGCCAACGCCAGGAAAAAATATCGCCGACTCTCGTAACCCAAACAATAACGACACTTCGGACAATGGACGAAGGAAAAGTATCTACGAAGGCCTTGAATGGGTCGAGGACGATGTGTACCGAGTCATACCCGAAGCCATGGAATCCCTTAATTACTACGACGTCAGTGCCAATGAAATGGAAAACGACACGACCGAGGATTCCAGCATCAACGGTACGCGATCGCTCGAGATCCAAAGGCGCAGCGATGACATAGAAAACACCGCTAACGACACGATTGGCTATCAAAACGAGAATCCGCAGGAAGAAATTCAAACTCAAACTGAAAGTGACTTCTCAACGATAAGAAATTCTCCCAACCTCAATCTTTCGGCGTATCAACAATTGGCCCTGGCTCATCGTCGAGAGTAAGTCATTTCTCGTTACATTCAAATTTTTACGATTCCCGAAACAAAAAACGTGAAAATATTGAAAAAATAAATTAACTTTATGAAATTTCTTCTTCTCCCTACGAAATGAACAAAAAAAACGGGGCCCTCCATTCATTGCAAAATCCATTCATGCGGCAATATTTTTCATTTATTTTCTATCATTCAAATTTAATTTTATTTATTTCATTCATTCCACAGTGGCAATTTTACCTCGCCGATCGACAGGTAAGTTCAGGCGAGGTTTGAGCGTGCCATTTCGTTGTTTTCTGTGCAGATTTTTCTGAATTGAAATTTTTCATGCATTTCTGCGTTTTCTTTTTTCTTAATTAATAATCAGCTTCAAAAATACAAATCCGATCAATCCACAAAAAAAAAAATATTGAAAATCCGCGGAAAATTGATAAACGTCATTCGTCGTTCGCATTCCAATTTTGTAGTGGTGACGTATGTATAACGAATATTCGAGGATGATGCCAACTGCGAATGCGCGTATTTTCGCATCTTTTAGTTGCGCCGCTTGCCAAGAAACTAATCTGAATTCCGAACTACATCGTTGCTTCTTTGAATTTTTTGGATTTTTGTATCGCGTGAGCAAGAAGTTTATAATGTTGAAAAAAAAAGCACAAAATTTATTGCTCGATTTTGGATTTTTTGATGAAATCGCATGTCGAGGAAAAAATGAACATGGCAAGTGTCGTTACGATAATTTGAAATTACGTAATGGTCCTTGCGGTAATAATTCGGTATAAAATGA
This sequence comes from Hyposoter didymator, assembly GCA_037952995.1. Classification (NCBI taxonomy): domain Eukaryota; kingdom Metazoa; phylum Arthropoda; class Insecta; order Hymenoptera; family Ichneumonidae; genus Hyposoter; species Hyposoter didymator. The sequence goes on from JBAJMU010000004.1 coordinate 9,593,782, forward strand.
ACCTCGTGCAGCTGCCCTTCGAAAAAAATATATGAGCAGCGTTCGATGCTTCGATATAAAGTTCGTTTTTAAAATAATAATAATAATATTGTTTTTTTGTTTGGTTCGTGCTGTTTTGCATTATTATGACATTTCTGTCTCCGTAATTCTGTCTCTCGTTCTTTTCGAAAAGAGAGAAGAAAAAAAAAGCGAGACGAGAAATCGCATCTAGGACTCATCGTCGCATCTTCGATGTCACGAGACGCGTTCTCGCAAAAGCGTTGCCCCCGTCTTATAAAAATATCCTGGGGGCAATGTGGATACACGATCGCGTGGCTGCAATAATCTTTTCCCTTGACCCCCCCTTCGGCCCGTTGAACGCCTCGCCGCCGAATCTACCGGGCGAAATCCGTCGTAACGAATACACAGGCGTAAAAGCACACGCGTTTTTAACACACATTCGCGATAAAGATGAGCCTGTAAAATATTTCGAGCGGCGAAATAGTTGGCGCTCGACCCTGACATTATGAGATCGAGCACGACGATTTTATCCACATAATAATCATAACGAGACGCACGTCTTGGGGAGTCCTGAAGAATCCGGATAGACACATGGATGAAAACGAAGGTGAAATTTGATGCAAGAATTTCTGTGTGCTATAAAAACCGTCTGGTAATAATATATAACGTGAATATAATTTTGCCGATCCGTGCGTTATTTTGTAGCCTAATGGAAATTTCGTTACGAAGGAACGTTTGGCAAAGGTCATTTTGTGAAATCGAGTCTCTTTCTGTTGGATCTTTAACGTATGTTTACAAATATGAACTTGAGATTAAACCTTTCAATTGAATTCAGTTTTCCTCACTCTCAATTCTTCTCTTTTCTTCTCTCTTGTTCATTTCATTTTCCCTCAACCCCCCTACCATCGTCAGCTTGTCTCAGCCAAACGTCTATACGGCACCGCAGCCACCAGGCAACCCCCCCGTCGACTACGGGGGGCGGCAGGTCGGGGGAGGGGGCACCCGTTGGCATTTCTTTTATTTTATTAAGTCTAGACGCGTAAATGCATTCGTGCGCTTCGGCATTGGCGTAGTTGGTGTTCTCCACGTGGCTTTCATCGCTTACTTTACCGGTTATTCCGCCACTGGAACCTTTCAACATTCACCCATCATCTCTCCTAAACTTAGTTACTTATACGGCGACTAAATATCTTATTTGGATTAAGCAACCATTTTTTGGCAAAGCAAATCGCCCTCGGTTTTTATTTCAAGGCAAATCGATGAAGAAAGATTCTCAATGGAAAGACAAAATTTTACGCGTTGCTGAAAAACTTTGGTAGCAACAATTAACATTTCGAAAAATTTCGAGAAACCTCTTCACTTAATTAACTACGTTGATAATTAAAACAAGCTAAAAGTTGTCGCTCGATTAAAAAACTCTCTACAGTGTCAATTGAATGGAAAATTAATCTTTGGACTGACTCGACAGCCAGATTAATTAATTCGTGGCTGATTATAATCGGTACTCGTTTTCACTAACCTTGAGAAACCCTCGGAGGTCCTTTAAAAATTTATCACAGAGTTTCTATGATTGGAACCACTCGATCTTACGTAATAAAGTCCGAAGGATGCAGACGAGACGATCTAACTGTCTTACATAAATACCAGTCGAAATAAAATGGAATTTCTCAGGAGAAAAACTGGTTTAGATATTATGAAAGATTGGGGAAAGGCATTTGGGACGGTCGTGAACCAGAGGAAGAGAAAAGGTAATAATAAATCATGAGGGTTGAGCACCCTCGTAATAAGCAGGTGTCTAGTCTGCCTGCACTTGGGGCACTCGTCACTTACGACGTTATGTAATGCACTTGAATTTATATTCCCCGGACCTTGTCTATATGTGTTCGTTTCTCTGGCCCTGCGTTTTTCCTTTCTTCTTATTTGTCGTAAGAGCCAACTACCGATAACGAAGTAGTCCGATCTGGAGGACCAAGAAGTCGCTTTTTCCAATCCTCTTGGATGCTCATCCGGAAAAGCATGCACTTCTCCCGAAGAAGTAATTTACTTTCTTCAACCACCTGTCAAGCTTCGGCTTCGTTATGCTCGAGTGCACTGGCCTCTTTTGACTTATTACCATAGCGAGCCGGATGACTCTAGGCTTATTGATTTTCTTCTAGCTTGGCACGATTTCATTGTTTATATTTATCGCTGCTTATCAATAGAACAAGAAAAACATAAATTAAGAATATTTTTCATGAAACTGATTAACTTCTCAAAATTGAATCAATCAATCGAATCAAGTCGAATTGCCTAAACCACGTTTTTGCCTGCAATCTTTCAACTCTTCTGCGTTTATACTCCTTCGTCGCAAAATATCTCCCACTCAGTCTGGTCTACTTAATGCTTCAATTTATTCGTCTCGGTACGATTTTTCTTTCGCGACAAAACAGACACTCGTTGCGAAAACGTGACTTGGACGCGTGTCCACTTTAAAATACAAGACTTGAATGTAATTGGCTGAGATTTTTTTTTTACAAATACGAATTACTTTGCTCTTTGCTAAGATCTTATTACTTTTGGTTGTGATTTCGTGACGCCTACGGGGAGATGGAGTTGGTGGATTACACGTGCTTTCACATCGGAGGCAATAAATTGTGATTTTCGATCATCAATCGAAAATAATAAGAGCAATTTTTTCGTTTTTTATTTTTTTACGATTAGAAAAAATAGTTTTCTCAATTTGATCATTTTCCGAGACTATAGTTACGTGGCAAGTGAGACGGTATTATAGGAGGGGCGACTTACAAACGCGTTGTCGGATGAGTAAAGTCCGAAGGATGAAAAGAGGCACAAAGGGAAGACAGACGAAGGTGTTGCTGTAGTAAGAATTGAGGATTCCAGACGCGCGGACTTGAGGCCCAGACTAGAGAACAGACAGACAGTATAAAAGACGTGCAACAGAATCGGTGGGCTCGGCTGCTGACGTTTCTCCCTGTCTGGACGACGTCTAGATCGTGTAATAACGAATGCTGCTGCTGCTGCTGCCTGTAAGCAGCAACAGCTGCCAACACGCGGCCACTGTGGGTCACTGACCATACACCATCCACCCGTGGTCTGCGTCTCGTCTCGTTTAAGTCTTCCTGCCCACCCTACTGCATATCGATGACTTAAACGAGATTCTACGGAATAATTTAAATTTCACGTTCTCCACCCTGGCCAACGCGCGCGCGTTGATCGACTTTTAACGAGCCAAACCCGACAACGTTCGCCGTAAATGAGAAACTTTTTTAAGGACAGCGATTCCATTTTTTTTTCACTCCATAATATCGATGTTCTCTAAATCCCCTCGAGTTTTTTTTCGACTTGTGCGTTTGCTTGAAAAACGATGTTGATTTTGAGCGTTGTCACTAAATTAATCAACATCGTTTCGTTAACGTTTGCTGCGAGAAATTCAGCTTTTTCGTTTTGCACTACGAAGGATTTTTTCGATGTGTAACTAACTCCGGACCACTTCGTTTTACAGCCAGAGCCAAAAAGCTATCGAGGACATAAAACTCAAGGTCCTTGCGATGACCGGCAGATTCAATCTGACCTCCAATGGCAATCAGGTCCAGCGCGAGAGATTAACGATGTTCCCACCCATTTGTGAGTTTCGCTAAAAACATTGTAAACATATTTTTCATCCTCTACTATTTGTCACATTAGTTGAATTTGGTCTTTTAAACTTCAGGTCAATTACCGAGAAATACAGATGCTGAGGCATGGTCTGACCCTTTGTCGATGAACATGAACTTCCAACTGAATCTCACATCCGGCGATCATGTCGTAGCAGCCAAAGTGAGAATCTATGCCTTGCCTCAAACCAATATCACGACGTCAACCAGTGGAACTAACGACGAAGACGATGCTGAAGAAAAAAAGATCAGGATATCGATTTACTTCTACACTAAATCGTTGAAATCACATCGATGTGAGTTTCGAAAATCGAACCATTGAAAATTCCAAATTTCTCAAATCCTTCATTTTCAATTGTTTTCTTTTTTTTTCTTCTTTTTTCAGCAAAAAAACGGTTAATCGATTCGGTCGTGATTCCATTGACGACGCAAGGTAGTCATTGGGCGTTGGACGTCAGGCAGGCACTTCGTTTCTGGCGACAAAATGTTCGAAACAACCATAACCTGACCAACAACCATGGCCTGGTTATTCAGGTCGAGGATCAGGATGGCAAAGCACTGAAGCCTTCGCAATACATACAACAGGACTCGTGTCACACGAGTGAACTTGACGAGGATGAGAAGGCATGTGAGTGTGTGACCTAACAATACTAACTCGATTTTATTTTTTGGATTTTTGTTTATTTTGTTTAATTCTTAACATCGTGTGCGAAACCGATGAATATTTATTTCAGAGATGCTGAAAAAGAGTGTCAATTTGTTGAAAATATTTTTCTGTGCTTATCATTTGCTGGATGAAAATGTTCATACCCTCTGACTCTGATTTTGCTGTACGCACGATTTTTCCAGTGTGATGTATTTTTGATTTCAAACTGAATTTTCTAAATCAATTCTTACCCGAATGTTATTTTTGTTTTTGGCTACAGACCAACGAGTCCCTGCACTCTTCGTTCAAGCCTGTTCTCGTTATGTTCGTGTCGTGAATGGAGAGCCAGTGACGTACGTGAATTGCAGTAAATCTTCGTGAAATGGAAGCCACAGACAAAATTAATCGAATAAAAACTGAAAGAAAAAAGATAACCTAACGAGAAGATAAGAATTGGAGGAATGCACGAAGATTTTCGAAATTCTCGAAATTTACAATAACGGTACAGTGGTTAATGACATACCATTTTTTTCTCTCGAGTATTTTCCTCTTGAAAAAAAGCCCGCCCGCGCACAGACTGTTTTTTAAGTTAATTTAATATAAATTGAGATAAAATATGTTAATATTATTATTTTATTTATAATAATGTAGGATTTTAGGGGTAAGAAGTGTCGAGTGAGCGCTACATTGGTGCCTTTTTATCTACGAGTGCTCGCTATTTGTACAGTGGTAAATACCACTAAAATTTCGTTTCAACTCTTATATTTTTGCCTCCGAACGATTGTAAATGTCGCACCTACTAATTTTTCAGTTTTATTGTTTCACTCGCATCCTCCATTCTTTATTATTCTTTTTAATATTTTCTTCACAAATTCTTCATCGCCCATCAGCGCCCACGACTGAAATTGCCAAATATAATTAACACGGGTTTGGCTATCCCTACAATTTAATTATTTTTCTATTATTAGTATTACTGGCAAGACGTTAACCCGTCAGTTAATATATTTAATTGTATACTAAAGATCAAACATTTCTTAAGATTAAGTACCTCCGATCCTGATTTATTTAGACAAACCTAGTGAATCGAGGCGACCTTTATTATTCATTTCTAAATCAATTGCGAATTGGATCGCAATTTTTTCATCTGTAGTTTTTTTTCTGAATTTTCCCACAAAAAAGCACATGCTGAATAATTACGAAAATTGACTACAATGCTTTTGTTTTCACTGGAATCGAAAAAACGCTGGTTTTTGTCACGATCCACTAGGAAAGAATTTAGTTTCATAAGTTTTCAGTCCTAAGGCATCTTTGTTTCCTCGTTTATAACGTTGAAATTAAGAATCGTGTACATAATGTATATTCATCATCATGTCGCGTAGTAAATACGAATAGATTTTATTTTCTTCCGAAAAATAAATATATGAATATAAATATTCCTTTCATCGGTACATTTATTTATCCGTTCATTACAATTTCCTGTCGTTATCGCGTCGTGAACGTTCGGCAGAAAATGTGGCGCCATCCAACGGTCCGCTGAAAGCTCCAATCGAAATGGTTTCTCTGTCGGGAAAGTGCTGGCACATGTTACCATTCGTAATCGTGTAAACACCGACAACTTCGAAAGAAATGTCATTTTGTCATAGAAATTATTGTTGACCTTCTTGGTGAATGAAAATTGAGTAAAAAACGATTTTTCACATAAAATTTCGCCAGTCCAGTACAGCCATCATAGTAAATTGAAGAATTCTCAATTATTTTTCGTCTCAGTAATTATTTAATAAAATATTTACAATCAAAGTTGGACCATTACCTTTAAAAGTGTCCGGAGTGTTTATGGGAGACGTGCGCAAGTCTCATTGGTCGAACTTCGGCAATAAATAATTCATGAAATGTTCATCGTATTGCGAAACGTCCGAAGAGCATTCGTCCGGCAATTTCAAACTGAATGAAAATTGATGCCATTGAAGTTCATTTTTTTCACAGGATTCAAATTTCTTCCGAAAATTCACACTTCACAGTATACAGATATTTGTATATATTTTAATGACCAAAGGTATTTGTTTTGGTAAAGAAATCGGAAACATACTAGAGTACTCTTCGTAAGCAGCGTCGATATATACAGCTAGACTGCAGTAGTAACACTTTGAGCACGTTCGAGGCATTCTTCCCCTACTTCCGACCCAGTTTCCTGGCGTCGCCACCAGCATGACGCATGGGCGAGCTCCGCATTTGTCCAATCAGCTGACGATGGCTATCGTACAATCGTGTATGAAGGTATATACATATATATAAGTGAATATACGTAAATGTACACACGCGTAAAACGACGTAAGAAAATTCTACAGACGTGCGGAGAGAATAAAGCTCTCGACACCGAAACTACGAGCGTGAGACACTGTGTTATTGAACTTTTGGGACTGCTCGCTCGCGTTCGTGCCACTTGGAATATTTTTTCCGCCAATAAACAATAAGTCAGTAGAGCTGGCCTTCGAAAACGATAATCAACAAATTCGCTGGATTTCTTGAGCTTTAAACTTTTTTTAACCTCAGTGTACTTCCGGTTCTATCCAAACAAGATTTATCCAACTTCTGTAAACGTGTGTGGCGCGAAAAAGTGTTACGCTTAAAAAAAAAGAGACCTATGTCTTGCCATTGGTTACGAATGAACGTTATCCTCGATATTGTTTCTTCTTAATAATTCAAAAACAGTGTCAGTTTCATAGTTAATGTTTTTGTTTAATTGATTTTGATACAAACCTCCGGCAAAGAAAATTGTGTTGAAGAAAAAAATAAATAAAAGATCGAGGAACAAAATTATTTCGTTAAGTTCATAGAGCAAAGATTTGTCACTTTCTTTTTCGCTGTTTCTTTCCAACGTGTGCGTTTTATTTCGACAACATCGTCATGATGGATGTGAAGGATCTTCATCTGGCGAAAGCGATGGTGGAACTTGACCTCAATGGAGAAAAACCCAAAAATCCTGTAGCCACGAGGATGCAAAACGAACAAAAATTGTTTCGGTAAGTTTAACGGTTTGCGAGCATCCCTGTTGTCATGCAATTGCAGGTCGTTGAATTAACTGTTTGCTTGACAAACTCAAACAATACCCAAAAGTTCATTAACACAAAGTCTGTCAGAGCTTCGCTGCATTTACTTATCGATTTGTAAACTATTGTCATAATGACATATGTAATTAAACTCAGAACATTTTTTGGATCCATGAAAATTTGTTGTCAGCACTCGAAAATGTATGGTATTGTCACGGATAATCGAGTCAACAATCGTTCATGTATCCACGATTAATTAAGGCCTTGAATCGTAGAAATAACAATGAAACGAGGTCAATAATTGCATCGCGTGATGAATGATATTGAAAATGCTATTGAAAAGTGTCAGCGGTGATGCTAGTGAGTCAACTCTCTGTGCTTGAAATGCCGATCTAATTCGATTCACTGACCTCTGACATCCTCCACGATTTACGTCTTCTCGACTCTCTCACTCGGAAGGTTTAAGAATAGATTATTGTCACCAGATTCGTACAAAAATATTACCCGTGATAATAACAGTTCGCGGAAAGTGCTTATCCATCGACGAGCACAAAAGCGAGAACGAAAACTTATGCGAAAAAAAAACTGTTCATTTTTCTAAGTCCTAACGTTTTGCAATGCAAAACGTTCTCGCAAATATTCTTGATATTTTTGAACAGTTTTGCATGTTGACTCTATTTGCGAATGACAGCAAGAATTCATTGACGAAAGACTTTCGAAATAGTGAATGAAATGTCTGCAAGAGCTAGGAATTAAAAAAAAAAAAAAAAAAAAACAGTTCACTGCCCAAGAACTTGACGTTAATTAACTTTTTTAAATTCATGGTATGTTAAGAAACGTCGAAAATCAATTGACAAGTGACAAACAGGAGCTAAAGGTTACATTCACGTCGTTATTAAAGTGGAAAACTGGATTGCTCCAGATTTATCGTCAAGACATCGGTACTCAGGTGCGATGGTGGTGTAATGGTCAGCATAGTTGCCTTCCAAGCAGTTGATCCGGGTTCGATTCCCGGCCATCGCACATCTTTTTTTTATTTTTATTTTCAATACTTATGAGTGAATAATCAAGTAATCAATAGATTTGTTGATAAGAACAATTTTTCTATAACGATAGCGAATTGATCGTTGAACCCGAAAATATGTCAAATTTTTCAAAAGTTGAGAAATTTTTGTTTTTATTTCTTGACGATTCATACGAAAGAAATTAATTTTTGGGAACATTGTCGTGTCAATTCTGTTTGCGAATAATGCGATTAAGCAACGCAAGACAAAACGGGAGATAAGTCGCGACCAGGGTCAATTGTCCTCTACGAACTTTCTTAAGTTTGTTCATACGGTTGATTCCATCTATCGGTTCGACTCGTCTATGCAAACGTGTCAAGGCTTCAGCCTGAAATAATCGATCACGAACAATGTCTTTGACGTATCGCTGGAGGCTGCTGAAAGTACATTCTACATATTTATCCCTCGGCATAAATAAAGATGCAGTAGCAAATTTATTGCTCCATTCGCCGCATACGATGTTCTCCCTAATGATCGCACTGGAGTTATCGTAATTGAGAATTCGTTACGCGTTCATTAGAATCTTGATTTACACATCATGAAAAATCTTGATAATCGTTCCGATTACGGTTATTTATTGTGCCATGTCACGGAATCTATCAATTCGTTTTTTCCAACTCATTTAAATATTCACATTGGCTATAGAGCTACATTTTTTTCCAACATGAAAAATACAATTTTGCAGGCTGATCTTACTTGCAAGAGAGATGCTAAGATCGTCAACGTCTACGTTAGCACACAGACTAAAATATCCAGGTCACGAAGTGTCACGTATTAATACGTGGCGAAATAACTGATTTTCTTGGCACAATAACCAGCAATAATACATTTTCGCACTAGATCATTGTGGACCCTGTAAAATTTATATTTACCGAAACATGCACTTTTTGTTTTTTCTTTCTCATCAAAAGATATTCGTGAAATATGTGGTGTCTAATCAGCAATTACCTCGTTCAAATGACAATATTTTTGTTCCACTGGAAATTTTTATGTACAAAGATAAGTTGGTTTTTAATAACGTACTATTTTTTCTGTCCTTTTGTCAAAGCAGCAATCTTCGTTCCGAGTTAAGGATCGAGCAGGCTGAGCCCCGAAGGTAAAAGTGTTGACAGTTTTCTCGAATTACCATGCAAGTTCGAGGCGAGTGGCGCCATCTAAGCATGCAGGACGCCACTTCGCGTTTGGATTTAGAAAAAGAGTTGGAGTTGACTATAGTGTAAGCTTTAAGCGTGCACAAATGCACATTGCACTCCAGTGATAAGAAGCACGTATTTCTAATTTTTTTTCCAGCATGTTTTAGTTGCTGTGACGTTGCTCAGTAATTTATCAGCAATTTTATCGATTAGTCGTAGCTACGCGCGATTTATAGTCCAACAAATAAAACGTATTAATTTAGAAGCTTCTGAGAATCATGAAACAATTCATGTTTGTTTGAACAAAATGTACTTAGCATTTGGCGGTTGTTGACAACTGTTGATCTTGAAATTATGGCGAATCTGTCCCGTAAAAGTTTTTATACAGCAAGTCGCAATAGTCGCGCTTTCATCGCTCCACTTTTCTCGTGTCAAGGTTCTCTGTACGTTTTAACTTCCCAAGTTGGACACCAATTACAAACACTTCCGCGATAGAGCGATGGGAAAGCCACCGCTGTTTTCCTGCTGAATTTTATACGCAGAGGAAACGAACATAGATAAAAAGTGATTATCAGCGATTTATGTATTCAAAGTGCTCTGCCACGGGAAAGTACCAAGAGCTGGTATTGTCGAAAGTATAGTTTTCGTGCTGAGTTTTCCACCAATTAAACGATCGGTTTTTATCAACGTGTCGTAATTTTTTGTTTCCTCAATATATACCCAGAAATTTCTTTACCTTTAATTCTTTTTCGCAACTCATGCTTTTTCGGAGCTCGAACGCTACGAGGTGAGATAAAACATGAACGAGATAATGTGAACGATAAGAGTTCTATTTGGAATCATCAATGAATCATAGATTCTCGATGGCGAGAGTGAAGTACATTTATTTTTCAAATGATCTTTTCGAAACGTACAGTGATTGCCCAATGTGTAGACCCTTAACCTTGAAACCTGCGAAATTGACAGTTATTGATCGTTCACTACGAGAATCTTGGTTATTCCTGGCATCATGAAATTTTAAAAATATTCAGAAGTTCTAGTACGTGTCGTCGATTTGAATAAAATCGACGTTAGCCTCGAAATCCAAGGGCAGAAACAAATTGACCACGATACCTTTTGATATCTCGAGTCACGGATAAAATGGCTTCGCAAGCTAATTTTCAACGCGAATGAATAATCGATTTTATATGCCAAATGAATTGCAATCACGGAGATTGTGATCAGTAAACGAGTTGGCGTATTTTACAAATGCGTAGCTTATTGATAGAGAGGCAAACATTTCTTTAGATATATGAACGAGTCTTGGTAACGTTGGGGGGTTATCGCTGGTTTCGGCCTTATCTCTGGAAGAATGTTTCTATCCTCTTGTCTCTCCTCCTTTTCTTCGTTTCTCTCGATTTTCTTGTTCCACACGAGAAACGATCGTGGTTATACGAAATGGGCACCATCAGGCCGATGCTACTGACAGCAGCGTCAGTCTAGTGATGCATTTCACGAGAGGAATTATTTGGAGGACTGCTCTACGTGCTCGAAGCATTTTCGCCAATAATACCAACAGGTATAGAAAAATACATAAAAATATACGTGTGCAAACGGAATTTAGAGTTTCACCATTTTTATCGCAAGTGTGCATGCGCCGTCGATAATAAAGGCAGCAGCAGCAATGAGGCAGAGCTCTTACAATATATACGACAAGTTTGAGTTCGCGTATTTTGAAATATCGTCCGAGTTAATTAACGGAAATTTTTAAGCCTAGGCAGTGTATAATTACATCTCCTCACTCATTCGATGGGATTGAAATCTTCGTCGTTTTCCAGACGTTCGGTAGTTCAATTGATATAATTGTCAAAGAAAATAAAAATTCACTGGGAATCGCAAATTGGCTCAGGAATATTGCAGATCGGTTATAACGATAGCAAATAAGCTCACGTGTTGATAATTGAATAAAAAGTACTGCCGTTTGGGATTGTCACATAAATCGAATAATTAACGTTCGGCGTTTATCTCTCCAGGTCAACAACGGGAACCTCTATCACTGAGTGCAATAAAAATCATTTTTTCAATTTTCTTGCAAACTTGAGAAACGATAAATATTTTTCATGATGGAAAGTTCATTTCCGTTCTGTTGAGATTGTGTTCACAGTGGGAAATAGTTCATGTAGACTACAGAATCCTCGTAGAATTATATTATCGTCGTCAACAATCTTTGGACGTTAAAAAAAAAAGTTTAGGATTTGCAAAAGTAATGTGCGATGGCCGGGAATCGAACCCGGATCAACTGCTTGGAAGGCAACTATGCTGACCATTACACCACCATCGCCACATGTGAGATTATCTTTATGGCAAAATTTTATAGAGTGATAACGATCTAATTAAATCGATGAAGTTGAGCAATCCATTTAATGGGCGAGCTCCAAATTTACTTATGAAAAATTATGGCAAAACCGTAGAATCCACTTACTTAAATGTTAAAAAACTGAAATATGGCACTTGTCGGTTTTTTGCACTTCTGTACGAAAACTCGAATGTCGTTGATTTTTGGTAAACGAAAATTTTCGTTTTCTCACAAGCCCAAAAATGATTCGTTTCCACAGTAACATGATTCTGCATAAAAGATTCGAAAAATCATGAAGCTGTTCGAAAAGTCTAAATCCTGAAAATTCGTCAAGAGATAAAAAAAAAAGTTATGCCATTTACATGAAAGGGGTATTACGTCATATGTTCATGTATATGGCCTGAAAGAGCAAAATTGCTCATTGCGTTTTATACACTAAATTCCGCTGGTTTTATTTGGCACCCGTTGAAACAAGTACGCGTATTTTTTGGCTCACCGTCAGTGACTTCGAATACGCAAGTAGTAATGCAGCGCCGCTGGATGATGATGTAACGGACCACGTTGCACCTCTGCGACATAAGAGATCCGCGATCGCTCTCCACCGTTCTCAATAAAATACAATGATTTCCATACAGCAATCGCATTATCCCTCGACAACTGGTTTACAGTTATGCATTAACCGCTTGGCAACTTGACCATCTTGTTTCGAGCATTATTTTCTTTCTCATTACGTAAGAAAGACGCTTCTCGCTCGCAAGCTTTAGTGAATTCGGGTTGAGCTCCTTTTCGACACCTTCGCGGCATATATCGAAAGAACTATTGACGTGGAATGCTCCCTGACACCTTGGGAATCATATTTCTTCATGTTTTCTCGCGCCCAGACCAATCAGCACATAAATTTCCGCTATACTCATCGATTCTTAAGATACAACGAATTGGTCGAGATTGATCAAGAGCTCTTCCACTTTTTCATCATCCTTGCAGCTTGATTATGAATTTTACTATTCGCCAAAATTCTAGTTATTATAAGTTGCTGGTAATGAAATTAAAAGCAACATAACACAACGTTGTGGAGGTTCCTCATGATGGAATAAGAAAATATCGTCCAAGGTTGACAGTTGAATAGCAGACTTAAAAAATGATTGCTTACTCGACTAGCACAAATAAATGCTCCCTGGAACGTTTGTTTCCAAACAACAATTCATATTCGCATTGAGCTCGAGGAGAAGTGTTCCACTGAAAAATGGAAACAAAACAGAACCTTTTGTCTTGACGTTCAAACTAGCAGAGTTCTTACTTTCTAACAACAGCTGTTGTTATGTTCTTACGACGTGCGAACCCTGATCGGCCACTGTTTCTGATTGGCAGAAAAATAAGCAAGAAACTGGTTGGCCATTTTTATTAAATGACTGAGGAAAGTTTCCAAAGTCAATTGAACGCATTCTCAACATATTTTGCAAACATGGTTTTGTTTGCATCTTCTTTTCAGTTTGAAAATATAGTGAGAATTGTTATAAAATACAAAAACTTGACAATCACCGAAATTGCATTCAGGATTTGCCCTTGTTCTTTGGCTCAACATATTTCGTTGAATTGCAAATTGTTGTCCGTGGCCCACCTGCGTTTTAGGCTGTACGCTGGCGGTAAGCAGTAAAGAGGCCTAGCCACCTCATCGATCGGTAAATGGCTTGACGTGTGCCAGGTGTTATAAAATGATGATGATCGTACGACCTTATTTTATAATCTGTATTGGGACATGGTTTGATCGACGTGATGTTATCAATGTTTGCACGACCGTTGACCGTGGAAACCACGTGACCTTTTCGTCATATGAACATATATTAATCAAAGTAGATGAATTTATGCTATTTAGCTAGTGTATTCATTTTTACATTTTCATTTATATGTGTTCTTTTCTTATCACTGCTGAGTGATACTGTTGGAGAATGTGGTGGGGTTTAGGGGGAAAAGAAGGGGCACATCCATCGCCGCGACAACATGTACGATCACAGAGCTACGAGTGTACATGCATAGTGTAATGCGGGACGTGGTTCTTCACTGGCTGGAGTCACTCGTTCTCATTTTCTTTCCCTCTCTCTCTCTCTCTTTCTCTCTCCGTCTCTATAATCCTCCTCGTTTTTTTTTCCTTGGCTCTCGCTATAACCACAGCTTGTAAGCGACCAGAGCAGGTCCCTACGGGAAACACATTCTTTCAGTAAAGTTTTAGCAGTCGTGTCTTATTGACGTTCCTTAGTGACGATCGCATGGGAAATCTTGAAACTCAGGCAACTTGTCAATCGAGCCTCGTGTCCGCGCGCTGATTATTGACATTCAAGTGGTGTTTTCGGTGATGGTTGTGAACAATTATACATTTTGATTGCGATACTTTATGCGATTTGTCGACTTACAGTTTCATTTGTCATGTGATAAATCAAAGTGACCAATTATTCTAGATATTTTAATAAAGACACAGCCTTGATGGAGACGGATTGTTTCGAGTGCGATTTGTTTTTCGGTACGTGACCGATTAAGCCAGTTAGAATCAACAGGCAGTAAAATCCTTTGCTGAGCAGACAATGTTTTCCATTGAATTTGTACACAATACAGTGGATGAATATCAATAAGAATACGAGAGACAATTGTGGACATTCAGGCTTGGAGATAAAAAAAAATTAATCGGATTGTGTTGGTTCCCTGAGAATTGTGAAACTGCACAGTCTTCCTTGACGGTGAGTTTCGAAACAAATCTCGTGTGATGATCCACTTACACAAGACACTTGTGCGAAAGGGCAGTCAATCGAAACAATACCATTGATGCCAGTAGCAGGTTCTTTCGTGACTAGCAGAAGATTTCTTTTTTTTATTGGATTCAGCGAGTGTTTGTTGGGTGCGTGGTAATTTCGAAGCATCAAGGGGCGATCTACCGTGACACAGTGAACAAACTTAGGATTTCATTGCGAAAAAAAGAAAGTCAATCATCAAACACCGCGACGAAGTTTTGATTGTGTGAATTGGACAATTAGGGACTTATCTGTGTCGCTCCTGACCAAACGAGTTGAGTTCTTAAAACAGCTAAGATCCTATATACTAAGTGGCACGCGGAAGACTGGAAACAGCTGATTTCATTCTATCTTTCATCATCGTTTCAGTGTTTGCTGAAAGTCCTCACAGCCTCGTGCTGTTACTACGTTAGTAACGGAATCTTGCACGGACTCTCGACCGGGCACTCTCAGATACCGGCCAGTTTTCGATCGTTCGCGTGACGAGTGAATTCCAATCACTTTTGCTGTTACTGCTGTACACCCTCTCCACTCGGGTCGCCTGATAATTAGTGGCTCGCAGTGACGTATGTTCGACCACTCGTTGCTTTATCTGGATTGATTGACCAATGCTCCATGACATGGAATATTAAATCACCAAGAATCGAGTGCTCCACTTTGTTGCTTTCCATCGAAAGAACATTTTGTTGTTTTCTTGTGCCAGAATGATTGCGCCCGTTTCGATGATCATTTAAACTGCAACTTTATAAAGTTTCATTCGATCATCACAAAGTGTTCACGACTGTACCACCGTCCAAATCATGTGATCAGATTAATAACGAAACACGAAATTTAATCGGAAAAATGGTGAGGGAACACAAATCCCGGAGAAGTAGCGTCAGCGAACTTCGTGAATGGAAATGTATTGGTGATCACGGGGATAAAGAACGAGAGGTCCGGAGGAGAAAACGTTCGGGTACCTGGCCGTAAGTTCCGATCGTTATTTATTGGAGGAATACGTTTTATCACGTGTTAGAAATATTATACAAATGCTTGAATAAATGGCGTTTTGTTCCTGTAATATTTGCTTGACCGGCACGAAAATTGTCGTAAAAGGTTAATGTTTTGTATTTCCTGAAGAGCTAATGATTTTTTGAGTAACTGAACAATCAATTTTTATAAATAACTCAGTGTTGTATCTAATTTTGTCCCGTTGAATACAACACAGTCCATTAAGTCGATCCACTCACAATCCGGTATGGTCTAGTGGCTAGGATATCTGGCTTTCACCCAGGAGGCTCGGGTTCGATTCCCGGTACCGGAATTTTTTTTTTTTTTTCTTTTCGCCATATTTCCAGAACTTCCAGATTTCCAGATTTTGCTACGAGAGAATCAACAACTGAAACCTAATGACCCCATTAAAATTGAATACTTAAAAATACCAATCCATAATCTATCCCTGCTAAACCGCTCCAACAGCATCCTTGCAAACGCAGCAATCATTAATAACGAATACATATTCACAGATCCTAACGAAAAACTCTACTCTGTGCCTTCTATGAATCCATAAATTCTCCCAGGCATTAAAGCCAAGGAACAAGACCCCACGAAAATACCATCAAATACCTCAGAGTCCACATTCACAATCTGCTCCGTGGACCCATCCAGATATAAACTCAGCTAAACAAAGCCAAAAAGACGTTCCAATCTAACATCAGTATATTCTGCAACAAACAATTAACGCTGAAACGCACCTGTTAATAAGGCCAATAACGATAAATTGTCATATGCGGTGCCCACTTGAAACCACACCATGATGGTGAAAATTCGATTTTTCTAAAGACAATGTCCTATAGAAATAATATTCTATAATTATTGATCCGAAATAAAAACAAAAATCAATCACTCTGACTGTGACTCAATGATTTTTTTCGCAAAGAAAATAAGTTTCGTTCGCTTCGGATCGCGTAGAGACCGAACAACTTGAATGAATAATAATTACATTCATGATAGCGAGAGTTTTTGGAAATACTTTTAAGGTTCTAGTTTGTCAACGCAGGATTATCGACTGTTGCGTTGTCTGTACGCATAGTGTAGAGAATGTTCGTGCCGAATGAGTTTACAAGATTTTCGTGCATGAAATCCGGTATGGTCTAGTGGCTAGGATACCTGGCTCTCACCCAGGAGGCTCGGGTTCGATTCCCGGTACCGGAATTTTTTTTCATTTTCTTATCGCTATTTTTGCATAATCTAAGGGAGGAATTAAACAAAATCGCCCAATCTTTTCCGCAATTCGTCATGAGCGATTTTAGGTCTCTTTTTTAATAATATTATAAGACACTCCCTTGGCATGTGGCCACTATATATAGCATCGATTTTCTGGCCACGCTGAGTCTGCGCGGCATAGCAAAAGACTCGACCAACGGGATAATCGTCGTAGTCGTTGTAGTGGTGGCAGGCTACACAACGTCGCTGATGGTGACGACCCCAAGTCGCTGTTCGTTTGCAAACCATTGATGGTGTATAAAAAAAATTAACGAATACGCGGGTGCTGCATATATCGTGTGAACTTAAAGCCAATAAAAAATGGAACGTGTCTCTGACAGTGTTGAGCTTAGAAAGAAGGAGGAACTCGAGAGAAGGTATGAACGAGGTAAATGCAATCGAAATACTTGTTTTTTGAGCATTTGGCACAAATAGAAAAATACCTATTGTGTCTCTGTCTTGAGTTCGTGGGAAATCATACTTTTACATGGCGTTTCTAACACTAAATGAACAACGATCTCCACATCGGAAAAGTAGCAATGGCAATTCACGAATAAGCTCGTACACATTCGATGAAGAAAGTTCTCTTTCTTTGTTCTGCAATATCGTGTGCGGTAAAATAGCAGATTAGCTCGACCGATGGACTGATGGACTATATGGGATTACAATTGAGCGGGAAAACTTTTCGCAAACCTTATAAACACATCTTTTGTATCGCACAGAAATGACTATTTCGAATAATCAATAATCATCCGCAAAACTCCTGCATTGAAAAAGTAATTACAATTTTTTTTTCGTCGGGAAAATAGTAATTGAGAACACTGTTTAACTCGCTCGCAACGACAAACACTAAGTTTATGCAAATTTCTTTGCTGTTCCTTTATTCAGACCGGTTCGTCTATTGAGGTTAAACACTGAGCTTCGAACTACACAAACTTTATTAAAACTTGGAAAAACGTTTTTCTTGCACTGATTTGGATACTTGAAAACAAAATTTTTTATCCTGCATTCACCCGATTTATTCTTTCATTATTACGCAACGATGTCAACAATCGGAAACAAAGCTATTTTTCCATTCCCTCCACACTTTAGCGTTCAGTCGTTTTACGTCGCAGATTCAATGTCAAATGAGCTCTAGCTCCGTGGTAAATTGATACACGAACGTAGTGTTAATTCTCACCGCCGGAGGGCGGAACCTCCGAGACTTCTCACACATACAGTAAACCTTCCCACAAATGAACGAACCGAAAAGACAAATATATTTTTTGCTGAATTGCGCGTTCTTGCTTGAGCCACATTCTGCTTGGCGCTTTTTATTTCGCAATAAATTTGCTTGCGACACGACATAGAATCGGTGAAGTCTGAACTCGCCAATCGAGAGTTCAGATAAGGGACTTGGAACTGTGTAACTTAGTTTTTGAAGATCCACCGAACTACTGGGATACACCGAGTTCCTTATGACAATTCATGCCATCAACAAGATTAACGTTTCACAGATTGGAAATCGCCCATTAATTAATTAACCTGACATTCTGACGAAATGTCGGGTTTTTTGACATTTGTCCGTTGAAAATTCCATACCATCCAAAATTAGATTAGAATTGAAAGTTTTTTTTCCTGAAACAGCACGACGAGTATTCTTGCGACCTCATCGGAATTCACGACCCAAAGCGATTGCATCTCCGCATAAGTCAGGTTCTTTTCGTTTTTGTCTACGAAACCGTCTCGAGCTTCATTACCGACGGAGAAAACCTGACTGTGTGTGCCGGTGTTTGTGAGATCGTTTATTTGTGTGGGGCAGTGTCTCCTTGTTCAAGAGGAATCCGATTACGTCCGAGGCTCGTCGAGTTTGTCTCGAAGTGCCAGTTCTGAGTTTACTGTCGTATACATCAGTAGTACACTGTCGGTGATGGCTGGTCATTTGAAGCCCAGCGATGTTTCGATAGGGTCAACTAGTTAAACTCTCGTTGCCTCGTCATCGCGTAAAGCCTTTTTTTTACCGGATTTATTATAAATCTTTAAATACGTCGACCGAATATCGTTGTTCGTTGCTGCTCGCATTGATCGTTTCAACGATCGACTTACCGATCGTTTCTCCTGGAGGAAAGATCGAAAATTCATCAGTGAAAAGTGCGACGAAGAAAAACTCATTTTTGTGAATAATATTCTATGACGATCCACGTTTATCGCCAAAAAAACATTCGTCAGCGTCATACCGATGTATCTTTTGTTATTCTTCGTTTTGTTATTTAAAGTAGCGAAAGAAAATCGAGCTATCGAAACTTGACGAGATCCTCTGAGTTTGCAAGAATTTCCATCGATTATAAAGATTTCTCCGACTGCCCAACTTCTCATACCGTTGAATGATTTAGAATGGAAAGTTTTAGAGAGTATTGAGATACGAGACCTAGGAATTTTCGATTTCCGCGGGAACCTCAGAGCCATTATATACCTTTCGTCGAAAAATTTAGTAAATCAGAAATTTTCTGACGTAATTATCATTCGCTAAATAAATAATATGCTACTATTTATTTATACGAAGATGTTTTTGCATATAATGATCAAGTTCAAATTTGTTGCTCGTGTCGATTGTCGATCCTGGGTGTGGAATATTAGTTATTCTGAAAATTGCTTCATCATTATTGGTTTCATAACGTAATCAGAGTGCAAAACAAAATGTATCACATAAATTTCACGATCGTTATAAATTCTGCGTTCCAGAGTCCATTTTTTCTTCTTTGTGGAGCGAAAATTGTTTTATTTCTCGAGATAAATGTCTGCTGAACTCAGACAAAATGTTAATTGCATTTTTTGTTTGCATAGTTGGAGGAAAGGATCGGAAAAAAAAATGTACAAGAAACCGTGGTGATGGAAGAAACGGGAAAACTATAGCAGGAAAAATTTCACCTTTATGCCGACAGGAAAAAATTCCAATGGAGACGAAATATTGTAAGGGTATTCGATGGTTTCTTGTCCCTTAAAAATCTTTGGTGCACGGTCCGTTTCACTATGCCTGGTCATTACCAACATCGAATATCCCCTTTCACTTTTATTTCCTCGGGCAAGTCGTGTCTTTCGCCTTTCTCGTGTAACCCTCGTGCAATAGTCCGCGTTTGACTACCCGAGATGACCATGAGTTGAACTAAAAGACCATACCTTCTTCGTTACCGGCAATTTATCCCCAAGGTCCTGAATGACGACGTTCCAAACCTGCAAAACAAAACTATGAAATCCAGACTTGAGTAAAAACACACAAAATGACTATAAAAAATAGCAGATGAGCAATTCCGCAACTTTGTCTTTTTTTCTCATTCAACCGCGCTGACCGTAAAGTTAAGGCGAAAAATGCACTTTTTCTGGGCACGAAACGAGTCTAATGAACGTCGACGAGATCATCGCGAAAGGAATGATTATAATTCTTGTTTTTTTGCACACCTCGTATTACATTTCAGTCTCTTAAATATTCCGTGACGGTCACTCGCTTTACAAAAGGCCCAACAGTTTCTTGTGTGACTCATGAAGTGGAATTTTCAATCTCACGAACCCCTTCGGAAGGCACAAAGTTCAGAATTGGTCTGGGTGACAAAAAATGTGGTCTAATATTTTTTTTCGGTTTTCCTAATTGCTGTTGTAACCGATTGAATGAGATGCTAATTATTCGTGCGTCTACTGGACTTTTGTGTGACAAATTTCAGTGGCAAAGCGACTTCTTCACTCTCGATATCGATTTTGAATTTCAAACTTTTTTCCAATTACTATTGCCAAGTCGGAGAATATCGAAAATTCACTTTGGAAGAGGGAAAGAATTCGTTAAGCGAATGAAGATTAATTTTTTATGGACTGCGTTCACAAAACTCCGCGATCAGTTTTTTCCATTGCTCACTAAAACACTTTCTATAAGTTTCAATGAAACACCGTGAAACACCAAAACCACGCAATTCAAACTTCGCGGTGATCTGATTGGAAGTATTGCCTCCATTGACTGTCAATAGAAGTCTCCGGTCGTTCGTCGACTGCTGTGCGAAAGCAATTTTGTCCACTTCATTCTACCACGACACACTTGTGGAAAACTTTCTGCTGAAACAACGTCAGCTCGTCGTCAAAGATCGTTCCATTGTCATAGTGACCAGAAACCTCTCTTGACCCCGGAATACGAATTCGAAAGTTCAAGCACCTTTGAACTTTTTCCCCACGTATATCGTGTGACGATCGAAACGTGAGCTTAGTTTATTCCGAATCGAACTGCTCCTGTAATTGCAAACGGCTTCGTGTTTTCCATTGCAAATTCAACAAGTACGATTTAGATTCAGAGCGATGGGTACGGTTGTCTATTCCATATTCCCTGCTATCAATTTCCATTCAATATTTGTTTATATTGAGACGTTGAAAAAACGAAAGGAGGAACAAATCTGGCAGGGAGCAAACCGCCCTTTTTGTGGCAAACAGGGCGAATGATAATTTTTAAATATTTTTTTTCTGCAACCACGATAATTATTTCGACAGTCGAAATCATCAAATTTCATTCCGACATTCGCGTAGCGATGCCATCATTCCGGCTCCAGTAGTTAACCTTTACACACGGAGGAAAGAGAGAAAGTTTTTTTTTTTTTTTGTTGACTCCCGTGGTCCAGTTTCCATCGATCATTCGCAAACTGTGCCACTTTGATTTCGTCATACGATAGACTCGTATTTCTTTCGGCGACGTTATCTCCGATTTATATATTTTGTTTTTATACGCACTCGAGTTCGCTGGCGAGAGTTTTTCAACGTTTTGAAATGGCGATCAAGTTAAACGGATCGTACATGGGAATAAAGTATTTGTACATCAAACTGCTAATGACAAACATGTTGTTTACGATGGTATAAGCAAATACGCGATATTGAGCGATCGTAACCTTCAGGTCAAATGATGAACGATCGTTCGCATATCCCTAGAAAAAAACCGTCAAACATTTTTGTAATTAGCAGTCCCCAACGAGTTTCGACTTACGAATTCCGTGTTTCCAGATTTACCGACCAACTATCGCGCCAGAATTTTTTTTTTTTGCAAACTTTAGTAACTGCAATGACAATAAGTTGCGCAAGCAATTAACGAATTTAAAAAAATATAATAATTTGGTTCATTCAATCTGGAGTAAGATTATTCGAAACTTTTCATTTTGGAGTGTAAATTAAGCACAAACCGAAGTGTGTTATAATGGATCAAGTATCGCCCTTACGCGATAATGCATTGAACGGCTGGGACACGAGTGTTGATGCAAATTTGGAAAATGGCATGAGCAAACTGACAATGGAGAATGGAAACAGAAACAGAGTTCTAAGGTACAAATTATCATCGGAAATTGGAAAAAAAAAAGAATGTTTAAAGGCCATGTGCGACTGTGATGTTCGTCAAAGTTGCACAAAGTATACGAATCACTTGTTTGCAATGTAAATTAAGCTAAATTAATAAAAAATCATCAGGCCGTACGAAACAAACGACACGTGCGACAGAATTCTTTTGGAAGAATTAATTAAGGAGGATCACGTGTACCTTGTGATTCACGAAAGCAACTGAACTCATTTGCTTTTTTCATCATTACAGAAATTATTCAAATTTCTTTTTTCTAATTATTATTATTATGTGTAAATTATTTTTTGAGCTTAACCAGCTAATACATGCGGCGTCATCAAACTCTCAATTGCTTACGTCGCATGTGTAATTACTCGCAATTTCGCGCAATTATCATCAATTTCTGGGAACATTACATTTTCTTATGTTCGCTGTTGGTTTGCTAAAGTTCGAAAGATCATTCCGCAAAAAAAAAGAAATAGTTGCAAAGGTTTACCATGAGAGTCTCTGTACAAGGATTTTAAAAATGTGACTGTGTCTCTCGTCAACTAGACGGTGGATTCAAAAAAAATTCCAGCACCTCATATATTTTCCTGTTATTTCCAAATTTTTACCCTCGAAGTTGGAGTCTTCGATTACCATGAGATACGCGTCATCCTCCTCGACGAATTTTCAACTCTTTTTCATAGAAACTTAAGGACCTAACGAAAACGAGCACTGGCTCTAATATTTATAATGGCGAATAAGTTAGAGAATTTGATCGTGTGAGTCGATAAATAATACAAAGGAAAAATGTTTCCCTGCATCGTCACAGTGTGAATTCTGACATATTCCTTAATTAAGCGATGCAGACGCCATTCATCGTCAAAGTTCAGGAATCAAACTCCAGAGTATGTTGACGTAGAAGACAAGGTTAAAAAATCGTTACGACATCTCTACATTGTAACAAGTTTTTTTCTCACCTCCGTATCGACAAGAGTTTTTTATGATTAATTTCCGCACTCCACACGGATGTAAAAAGCTGTGATTACTTGATCACGTCCGATAATCGATGGAATTACAGCGTTGAATCAACAGAAGGAGCGCGCGTGCAACAGTGCTTATTGTAGTGTTATGTTTGTTTTTCTTTTTGTTTGGATCGTCGTGCTCAATCACGTTCCGTATCGTAAACAATCTCCAATGATAGCACACGACACCACATTGATAAACTGCGTTCATTTTCTACGAGCTTAACCAGACACGTGACTGTTTGTAAATTCAGACCTATTTTTATTCATTATAGTGAATAGTAAAAAGAAGTCCGAACCGAACTATTCAAGCGAATAATCCAACTTATCGTGATTCATCAAACGGAGGAATCACGTGAAGAATGTTTAATTGATCCACTTTTATTCGTCATGCGGAAATAGCTCGATCACTTCTGTAGATTGTACGTGCACTATTAATTTTGTCTACAAGTTAATCAAGAAAAGAAAATTTTTGGCTCAAGGGCGATCACGATTTGAGGAATAAGGAAAATGATTTGTTTTGTGATTAAATGGACAGGTCGATTGTCGTTATCGCAAGTTACGTTTTGGAACAAAGTCTCCCAGAAAAATTGCGAACACCACTCATTTATTTTTCCTCGTTAAAATTATAAACATTTTTTAATTATCCCTTTGCTTGGCAACTCTTGGTGTACGTGTTATTTTCTTCTGGTCCTTTATCCTTTTCGTATGTGTTTCCCTAGGTGACACATAAACAATTAGTATTTGATTAATATTAATAAAATTGTGTTTTTGTCATTGCAGGAGAACGAGGAGCCTGAACGCCCCCAGTCAAGTACAACAATTCGGGCCATGTGGTCGAATAATGAAAAACTCTGCCATGGTCATGTAAGTAACTAATTATATATTTTGCGAAACAATATCTGCAAGCGTGACAGACCGTATCTTACTGGAACGACGATTCCATGCATTTTCAAATTAATCACAACAATAAAAACAGTTATTAAGTTTGTGGACGTGCATCGTGAATCAGCGATTAAAATATAAGTCACGTTTTTAAAGATCGCGTCAGATTTTTGACATTTTATTTCTTGACGTGAAATCGTGCTTCACTGTGCATGACTTCCGTCCACAACATACTGCAACGTTTGTCAACACGTAAGCGATCGAAATTAAATGAAAATTAGAAAAATCTGTAGGAATCATCACGTACGCATTAATGAACAAGACAATGGATCCGCAAGTTTTAGGATCGCGAATTCGATCAACTGTTCTGAAAGAAAACAAAAAGAAAACAATATTTGTGAACGAAGAAATCTGGCGACCACAAAAAATTAGCATGTATGGAAACGCGCATGCGCTTAAACGATGAATAGTTTAACGTTAAGGAAAAAAAAACGTGCTGCGATAGTCGGAGCTGTCAGTGTCCACGAGACCCTCGACCCAAGACCACTCCAACATGCTCGTCTCCGTCCGGCTCAAGTTTTTTTTTATCGAAATTCCATTTCATTAAAATTATTTCAAAGTATAAACAATCATTTCTCTCGAAGAAACTTTGACAATGTTTTTTTATTTATTCTATTTCTCGTGTGATCTTTAGTCCATTTTTTCGCGTGCCAAGGCCCCTCGATTCAGTCATAATTTGATACAAAGTGCAAATTCGAAGTCTCTATATATTAAGATTTTCTTCGAGGGGCGCTTAAAAATTAACACAACTGCTGCAACATGGTTGGATTTGAAAGGTTCGTTATTTCTTGATTAAAATTCATTTTCATTCATAAACTTCAATGCCTCGTACGTTTTCCATTTTTTTTTGCTTCACTATTTCTGCAATGGCTTCTTGCGAAATAATATAATGTTCTTTTTTTTTGTCAAAGATTAAAAAGCAATTATAATAATTAAGCAAACGCGTCTATGACTTGAAAACAGGCTAAAAGTTTTTCGTAATGTTTTTTTAAGTGGAAACATGGAAAGATAAAAAATTGAGTCAAAATAAGGCAAACGAATTACACGTAATGTGTCAAATTTGAAAACGACTCCGTACGTTCGACCACGGAGGAGATAAGATTTAAAAAATATCATGACCATGTAGTAAGACCCACAATTTCGAATCATCGCAATTATATTACGTTGTGGCTCTGACATTAAGACTTTTTCATCATTCAACGATAGACTCGAGGCACAAACAAAATAACGCACATTGTCGATCGACGTAACATTTGGAAAGTTGTGCTGGCGATAAGAAGATGAAGAAAGAGAAGGTTGAACGGACTTTGGCTTTGTTCGCGGGAGCTGCGAAGGGTTTCGCATTTAATAAAAATCGTGTTATCTCTGATGTTGACTTATCGAGCGTTGATTGGGTTGTTAACGCGGGAGGATGAAATATTGAACAAAAGTTAATAACGAAGTTACAGTGGCTCGGAAACGAAAATCGCACTTGTGCAAATTTGCTAGTAAAGCCCGAAAATCGAAGTCGTTTAAAAATTTGGCACCGTCATTACAAGTGCGTCGTTCGCGCTGAAAAATGCCCACGTGGAATGGGCAAGTTTTCGTTCGTGCCTTGTTCCCTCATCCTCAGATTCACGCAGCAGCGTTCGGTGAACCTTGAACCTGACGAGCCTAAAAATTGCATGACATATTGCTTAATTCATCAAATGCTTTTCTGACTATGCATAACGCGGATTCGAACTTTCGCTTCATCACGACGCAAATATATAATACGATCGATCATATCCTCCAACCGAACGGTTACCATTCAATCGAGTTCGTCGCCCGCCACGTTATTTGCAATTCTTTTCAGTCACTCGATCCAAACATTTGCGAATAATTTCGCATGCAATCGCGTCTCGCGTAGCTATGTACTGCGATCATTCCATGGTGAACTGTGACAATTTTTATTCCCACTAATGACTTGACACGATCGCAGAAAATTCCATGTCTTCGTTAGGAATGTGCAAATTTCATATCGTCTATAAACCGAACCATACAATCTTAGTCGATAAAAACAATAGGATCGCTGACCTTGAGTTTCGAACCAAAGTCCGCGAAATTAATTAAAAAGAAATAAACGAAAAAAATTGCTGAAATTTCACTATACCCAGACAATTTATTTCTAAAAAGTCGTTGATTCTCTAACTGTAAAAGACGAGCAGATAAAAAGACTGAGAGAGTGTTGATTTCAACATTTATTCCGATAATTCGTATTTGTGAGCAAAGTTTTGTATTTTGTTTGTTTTTTTATTTCCAGGACCATTCAGGATCCAGCCTCCCAGAGGCTGACGTGGTACAAAGCACCGCTGACGGTCTTAGTAATCAAGAAAGTCCGTGATTCGTCGGTACTTCCGCCGTTTGTGCAGTTGATAACATGGTTAATTGAGGTAATGAAAAATCAAATAGTAAGAAAAATAGAAAGAAAAAAATGGTTGTAATTATTTGAAAATTGGTCTCTTTGATCATCGCAATTGTCAAGCTTCTTAAGGACGTTCCGCGAGGACACTATTTCATAGACTTTTATCTTCCGACCAAGCGGATAACGAGACTACATATGTTTGTCTTAACGACAGGAAAAAAGAATGGCCGTCTACGTGGAAACTTCCGTACTCGAGGATCCGGCACTTACACGTGATCCAAGATTTCAGAGCGTTCATGACAGGCTCACTACTTTCAAGGACGGGGCTGAGCTGCAGGACAAAATTGATTTCATCGTTTGCCTTGGAGGCGATGGCACTCTACTCTACGCCAGTCTTTTGTTTCAACAATCTGTCCCACCAATAATGGCATTCCATCTCGGTTCTTTGGGCTTTCTCACGCCTTTCGAGTTCGACAATTTTCAAGAACAAGTCACTAACGTCCTCGAGGGTAATTTTTACAATAAATTGCACAAATTCACCAAAATTCTTATTCGAACTCCGAGATTTAGCAAAACGATGGAATCTGAATGACAAATTAATTGAGCAATCTGGAAAAACAAAAATTTGAAAAATTTCCCACAATAATTAATTGTTTTTAATAAATAAATATAAAATTTCAAGGTCACGCAGCACTCACTCTTCGCAGTCGTTTGTGCTGCACAATAAAGCGTAAAGGGGAGGAAAGACAATCAAGCAAACCGTCGACCGATCACTTGGTTCTTAACGAAGTCGTCGTAGATCGTGGTCCCTCGCCTTATCTGTCGAACATTGACTTGTTTATTGATGGAAAACACGTGACTAGCGTACAGGGCGATGGTCTTATCGTTAGCACCCCGACAGGCTCCACCGCTTATGCCGTTGCAGCCGGTGCGAGCATGATTCATCCATCTGTACCCGCCATCATGATCACACCAATCTGCCCTCACTCATTGTCTTTCAGGCCAATCGTCGTTCCTGCTGGTGTCGAACTCAAGGTATTTACAAAAATCTAAAAAACCTTATGGATTTTTTAAGTGAAAATTTATTCATCGTCGACTTCGATTCGATGCTCCTTTTTGTCTTTTTTTCGTTATCCAAATTTTCGCGATAATAATTACGTTAAAAAATAAAATTTCGTTCTTGATAAAAAAAAAATTGAACAGAAAAATTAGAAAAAAAAATAATCATCCAATTTTTGATTATTTGAGTGTGAGAAGAATATCGGGGACTTGAATGTGGTTTTATGTGGAAATGAATCGTTAATTAAAATACGAATGTTAGATCTCCGTCCCTGCGGACAGCAGAAACACCTCGTGGGTCTCGTTCGACGGAAGAAATCGTCAAGAGCTCTTTCACGGAGACAGGTAACTAAAAATTTCATCAAATTTAGCTAATCGGGTTTTTTTTCTTCAACGTTGTTTGCAGATAATGGCGAATAGCAAGGCTCGCAGCACAGCCTACGTCTGTTTCGACGGTCGAAATCAGCAAGAGCTACGCCTTGGGGACAGGTGTGTCCCGCGAATATTTTTATTCGTTCATCAAATCGATTTCTCCTCTTTTATCTTGCTTTTCTCGCACTTTCTCTCGTTCTCTTTTACCTTTTCTCATTTTGCTTCTTTGGTCGCCTTCGATGGCTCCGAAGACCATCCATTCTCCTCGAGACATTAAATACTGATTTTTTTATTTTGCTCTATAGATTTATAAATCCTAACCAAATTATTACGATTCCGAGTTTTTACACGTGGAGAAAAAAATCTTCACGACGTGCGACAATTAAAATTATTGTCGCACAGAAAAACAAATGAAAAATTTACGTTTTTCATGCAATTCCTTGAGAGTCTCTTCTTTACAAGAATTCCGTGTTATTATTATTACTTCCGACGTACAAAGATTTCGTGTCGTTTCGATTCATCGAGGTGGTGTGATTTCTCATTTGGGGCGTCCAAACGAGGCGTGGGCTGTGGGCTACTGCATCTTCGTTCTTTTTCATTAATAACGAAAAAGGATAAAAACATCTGCGAACCTGCAATCACGATCATAAGAATTTATTTTTCCATTAATTTATTATTTTTATTTACAAAATTGAAAAATAATTTTTATTTTTATTTTTATTGCAATGATTTTAATGTTTTTTTCTGTCTTTCCGGTTTTTTCCAAAAGCCTACAAGTGACGACATCGATTTATCCCGTTCCAAGCATATGCGCAGCAGATCAAATAACCGATTGGTTCGATTCGCTCGCCGAGTGTCTGCACTGGAACGTCCGCAAGAGGCAGAAACATCTCGACGAACTCAGCGATTTAACTCATTCCTCGAGCAACGACACTCTCGATTCTCTTGATCGTGACAGCTAGAGTGCGATTTATTTTCGGTCCGAAAAACAATAACCGAAAAACCTTGAAAATTGCATCGCAGAGTTCGTTCAGTATCACGGCGAAGGATAAAGCACAAAATGGTGCAGAAAAACGAAAGCAAAAGAGACAAAAACTTTTCGACTCATTTGGAGTGAAAACAAAAAATCCACAGAGACCGAATGCTCGTGGAATCGGTATAAAAATTTCCAAATTTTGAGTAACTTTACAGAGACAAGTTTTGCTTTTTGCATTCGAGCCTGAAGGGTCCAAGCAAGTGCCAATAGTTTTGGTACTTTTTTCCATCGCGATGCCAAGTCTGTTTCATCAATTCAGTCATTTCTTCATCAACGATTTCGTAATGAAAATTTAAAAAACAAAGGCACGTGGATTTGGATTCAAGAACATCAAAGTGACATTGAGTTCGATCTGATTAGATTTTCCATAAGGAAACAAAACTCTGAAGAATCATCAAAAGGAAAAAATAACGTACATTTCCTTTTTCATTTTCATCAAAGACAAAATCCGATGGATTCGAGCGATGCAATGTGCATAATAAAGATCGAGCTGCTTACTGTCATCGGGAATTGAATGAGCTCGTGGTATTCGTGTACCAGAAATATGTTCCTCGAATAGACATACGCACTAAAAAAAAAAAAAGAAATAACCGACGAGAACATTTTGCTTCACTCTTTTTTCTACAACGAAAATAATTTCAATTGTCTACAGAATCGAATTATTCGAGAGATGACATAAATCGTGGAACAAAACAAAAAGTGGAAATTAAAATGAAAAATTCTAATCCACGAACGAGGGTTGCATCGAAATCTCCTGAAATATCACCCTCTCGGAATCACGTCATATTTTTTATTCATTACTCAATAACTGTGTTTTCTTACACTCGCAAATAATGATTCAATATTTTTCACACAATGGGCCTTTAAGGATGAAAAATTGGAGAAAATCGATCCAAGAAAAAAATGAAAGGATTCAGAAAGAAATAAAATCCTTGGCTAATGATCAGCAGCTTAATTGGAAGTGACACAATAACGAAATTCACGTTTCGGAGAACTGATTCAATTGTAAATAGAAAGAAAAATCAAATAATTGCGAGTTGGTATTAACGTTTCGTTGTTTCGATAAAAACTTAAACTCAACAATGATTTCGTGGTGTTCGTTTCGGCGTGACAAATATCTCACGGAATATTTCCCGTTTTATCGATTTTAACGTCACGTCCGATATTTACATGTGTGCGTATATACAAAAGTTTTTTCTCACGGTATTTACAAATATTAGGGTTCTCGATGAGATAAACAAAAAACGCGTGTTTTGTAGATATTTTTCTTCATCCAGATTTTTTATACGTAAAAAAAAAAACAATTATAATTACGGACACGTCGTAAAAAACGTGGATCATGAATAGAATATTTATTATCGTTATATTGATGATAAAATTATGCCTATAAGTGAATTATTTTAGAAATAAGATTATGTACAAAAAATTTCCATCAGGTTGTTTGTTTTTCAATATAAAGAAGAAAAAGCATCATTGTCCTTTGGAATTCCCTGTAAATTTAATACTTTTTTCTCCTCAAATAAATATTTTACCAATTACACAAATTCCATTCAGTTTCATCAACATACTGACTGCCAATAAATTCAGTTTTTTCTTTCTCGTAATAACAAACGAATGAATACTTGAGCATTTGTCGGAATCATTTAAATTACTGCCAGTAAAGGTTCGTTTTTAAAATATCCCTCACAAAATCGAATGGTTTTTTCTAAGGGAATCCACGTGGTGGTTGGACTCAGTCACGAGTGGCTGAAGCAGCAATCTCATCGTGAAATTTTTCAGGCATCCCTATTTTTTTACCCTGACAAGATAACAAATGAAGGAAAACCCTATTTTATCGATCGTCATATCCTGCAGGGTTTTCAGAAAAGGAAATAAAAACGGAAAAAAGTTGTAAAATTGAAAAAATCTAAAAAAAATTATTTCTTTTATGAAATTCCTCAAAAATTTTGCATCGGTTGATGCAAAATAAGAGAATGCCGTCGTTAAAATTGACTGCTGAAATGTTGAGATAAACATCTTTTCGTAGGCTCGAAGAAACTCGTCAGAATAAATTTAAAAAAAAAGAGGATAAGATCGTAGTTTGAAAATGAGGAAAACAATTGGTGAAATTTATTAACTATTTCGCTGAAGCAGCCAGTAAATAAATGACGAGATTTCTTCGTGTTTAGTAGAAATCTCGAAAAAAGATCTCGTCATTTATTTGCACAGATGAATATAATGGAGCAATGGGAACGAGAGAGAGAGAGAGAGAGAGAGAGGGAGGGCTTGAGGGGAAAACTCGTCGTGTATATAATAGATAATAAAAGGAAACAACGTTTGTTGTGGTTAGCATTTTACTTGGCTTGTGCTCCGTTGGTTCATTCGCCAGTACCAAGGACTGTTGCTGACGACTTTCTAACGACGATTACTTTATATAACTATAGTATATAATGCACAGGTATGTATTATTCGTTCCTTTTATTGCAACGGCACGAAAGAATGAACGGGCGCAAGAACTTTGCTTGTGGTTTCGTGATATGAAAAAAAAAACAAACAAAAAAAAACAAAATGTAAAATAATAATCACAATAAAACAGTGTGGGAATAACGAACGAAAAACCGTAGTCATTATACGGTGATTTATCGATACACTCGATTTGTTCGAGCTCGTTATTATTTCTTCGCCACTATTTTGGGTCGATTAAAATTCCTTCAGGTCCTTTCAATTCTTAGACTTTAGTTTCTTCCCTCCTGGTGCATTCAGATTCGTTGAGTTCATAGTTGATGTAAAAAAGTTACCGAATTTCGATCATACTCTTTCTTGGATGAAAAAAGGATCAAACATTTTTCCTCCAGTTAATTTTACTCCGAATCGACTCGAACGTCTCGACGTTTAATACTGCAAAAATTCGTTCGCTCGGTTGACAGTTGACTTCTCCAGGATGTGTGGATTGAAAAGAATTGTCTTTCCAGCAGTCAAGTTCTATGAAAAACCATTGATTATTGGCTACTTTGTTATGAATTCAAAAGCCAGCCAATAATCGTCACGTTCTTTTATTATACAACAAACGTAAATACAAACAATCGTCGTGTGTCTTTTTGTAGACTCACAACTATACATAAATATATATCAATAATAATATACAGTGACACGAGACTCTCAAATGTAAAAAATGTTTGGAAAAAAAAAAAAACGACGTGAAAGACTCGTGGACTAACGAGGAGGAAGGAAATTTTTCGGTCTCGGTATAATAGCACAGTAAGGATACGTGAATATATATATTTTTGTTTTCGAGGTAAGACTAGAAGACCTCTTTGGCAATTAGCCAAAATTTCCATTTTCAGCTGTCGACTCGATCAAAGTTCGACACTTTTTTCTTTTTTTGCTCCTTCGGGGCTTTTTTTCTCCACGGTACAAACGTGACCTTGTAAAGTTTTGGGTCAACTCGACGTTCGAAGGAGATCGAATTCAAACGATGGCACATTGCCGGTACAACGCTTTATATATTTATATACTTTTTTTTCCTTTTTATATAGATATAGGTCTATGTTATATGTTTCAATTAATCGGTACTATTGGGAACAAGAAACAAGAATAATCCGACGAAACACACATGGAGAACGTGCCACTTGGCGTACATTTGCGGTTCCGCTAAACAAAAGCCTGTCTCGCCTTCATTTTATTCTCATTCGGACACTTTTCCGAGTTCCTCGTCGAGGGAGTTTGACAAACTGTCACTTTTTCAGATCTAAGAGATGCGGCTTGTTGTAATTATTTTGTTTTCTAATCATTTGGTGAAAAACACGTAACTCTTAATACTCTGGATCCATAGATAAAGTTTTTTGTTCATTTTTTTGGTCGCACCTGTTCGCATCAGTGACCAGCATTATTTCAACAATTGCATCCCTCACTGCATTATTTTTTTTCATTTTTTTTTTTTGGCTAATCATTTTTACGTTTTCAAGGACTCGTCTTTTCTTAGAGTCTCAGTATTTCTTGTTTCATTCACACCATTCCTTCTCAATTGTACAAAAACATTCAAACTGAAGGCAATACAAAAGTCATTTCCACTCGATTTTCCGTCGGGACATTCACTCCTTCCTTGTTAGTTGCTAACGCATACAATTTACACATAAATATGGGACGATTTTGGAACGTATTTTTGAAAAGGAAGACTCGTAAATTGTGTTGGACGTAATTACAATTTTCTTCGATTAGTTTTCATTCCAATAAGACTGTGCCAAAATGTTTAGCATTTCGACTGAATTGGGAATTTTGTTTGGTTACTATTTACAGTGGCTGATTTTTTCAACGGAAATGTACAGCAGAGATTTTCGACATTTGCCATTTGAATGAATAATTAAGGCTCGTGGAAAGTGCCATGAAAACTTACGAAACTCCGTTACACTCTTGACTGGTCACGGTAATAACTTGACAAGGAATAAACAATTAGAAACTCACACACGATACATCCAGTGCACACAAATTCTGTACAATTGGATCGACACTCGATCGCAAATTCTTTTCCAACATTGCTCATATTAATTTTCACTGAAAATCCATTTAATTTGGCTGAGCAAAAATGATAATAAATAAAGACGAAAATTGTAGAGTCGCACGCACGATTTCTAGGTCGCTATCGAAATCGAGATGAATTTTCGTCATTTTTATTTTCTTTTATCACGGTGTGCAAAAAGATTTCGCCAGACGAGAGTAAAAAAGAAATCTTGGCTATGCTATCAGGTGTTCGACATTCGTCCCAGCAAAGCGGAGAATGTAAATTACCGGTTTCTCCGCGATTATCCCCACCTTTCTCCACATTCTGTCTCACTCGCTCGATTCTTTGCGGACAGGCATAACGACGATTTAACGGAATTAATCGAAACACAAGGACAAGTGAAAGATCGAAATTTAGCATAATCGCTTGTGACTGATTGGATCTTGGAGTTGATATCCGAAGAGTTTGATCAAAGTGGATCGTAATTTATAGGCGAAATCGAAAAAGAAAATAGCCACCTGCTCCATAGCCAGAAACTTCTATTTTGTGACATTCCAATAATCACGAATGACTGGTTTTTACTTTTCAAATAATTCGTACGATCTTGAGGGAAAAAAAACAAATTTTTGATGCAAAAAAGATAAGCCAGCAACTCGTGGACTTTGAAGCATACGTTCGGTAATATTTTGGACCCTCGACTGCCAAAGAAACGGCCAAGAAAGAAATGTTGAGTTGACCGAAAAACAAGCGAAAAATTACAAAATGTTTAACTATTTCTGGTAGTGTTTTCGTCTGCTGGAAGTTCTGACGCAAGGTGGAGGATCCTGAAGATGATGCGAGTTTTTCAAAATAGAAACGGGTGAATCTTTGTTACAATTAATAGCGAATGAAATAGATGTTTCGTGTAACCTCGGGACTGCGTTGATGGACGTAGAATTGGGGTCAGTTTTAGCATCGCCTTCGAAGAAGCGGCACATTTCTCTGACAGGAACGCTTCTAACAGCTCGATTGAGGTCGTGAAGTGACCTCGCGCGTTGTTTTCCACGTGGGCTCGGTTTGGAAGCGGATCTGCCAAGATCCTCGGTACTTCTGGCGAGACGGCCACCGAGGCGTGACAACGACTCGAAAAGTGTCAATTTTTCGCGTACAGGAACATAATGATCGACCCTTTGGCATCGAGCCAACAATTTGGCAACATCTTCTTCGCAAGTTGATGGCGAAGTCGAAACGTCATGAATAGCGAGTGGCGATGTTGTTGTCATGGTTGTTAAGGTCGTTAGTGTGACTGTTGTCATTTTGTCTGTTATTCTTGGCAACGAAATGGCATCGCGTTTGCGACAGTCTTTCTCGAGATGAAAAAATTCTTTGTTATTACTGACATGTGTCGTTTGTCCCAAGAGCCGTGAATTCGAGCTCGTTCTTAGCAAGTCATTACAGACGATAGGAATCCTGGAGGCGAGACTGAGCCTTTCTTTCTTGTCATCGAGGAAGCTCGTCTTTCGGTTATCACTCGGTGCTTGATGGAACAACGAAATTTGGCATCGTTCGCGAACGTTTTTCCTTTCTCTCGCGCGACTCCTTCTCTCCCCAGAATCGGTTCTCATGACGCAGGGACTGGGTGGACTCTCGGCCTTGTACCTCGTCGAAATGTCTCTGTTGTTGTAGTTGTTTTTGGTGTTATTGTTCGAAGCTTTGTTGTTGTTATTGTTGTTGCGATTGTTGTTGTTTTCGGTGTCCTGGCGATGGGGGGCAGTGCCCTCCTTGAATCGGACAATCGTCTGACTCATGTCCATGGAAACTTTGAGAGGAGGTAATCGCCGGGTTATCGCGTCGACGGTTTCGGCTGCCCGAACGAAAGGATCGGTTGTTGCTGCCGAGGCTTTCAAGGGTTTTACAGATTTTCTATTTGTCGCTGAATCGACCGTTGATTTTCCGTTACTTTCGGTATTTGTCGGCAAACCTTTTGACCTGTGACACGTCCAAGTAGATTTTTTCATTGTTTCAGGGTTTTCCGAGGGTTGGAGGTTACTCACGCCATTTGGCTTCGGTTCGATGTTTCTCGCCGCTACATTTTCCGCTGGAGCCGCAGTGACAGCGACGTCCGTACATTTGCTTTTTAATTCCGTTAGCTCTGGACTTTTCACCGATTTTTCCACGTTATTTTCCGTGTTGTTATTGTTGTTGTTGTTGTTTTCTTCGCGTCGCGCTTTACGCCGCTTAGCGTCTTCCTCCAATACCCGCCGACTGCGTGCTTCGTTTTCTCGTCTCCGCGCCTCTTTGTACCTCTGTATCCTCTGCTCCCGAGTGTCAACGGGTTCGGGCAGAGACGGGGCCGAGTCGATGGAATCGACACTCGAACGACAACCTGCGCCGCCCCACGGAAGACTGTCGTCGCTACCCTCGCTGCTCTCACTGCAGCCCCATATTCTTCGCTCAATTGTCGCTTCGACCTTGGGCAACATCGCTGCTTGGATACTGCGATATTCGGCAAGATGAAGATCCTCGTCGCTCGAGTTGCTGCTGGACCAACCGCGCAACTCGCTCCTTGCTCGTCTCCGTGAAGTGTCCAATATGGTGGCTGTGTCGGCGACCCTGTCATTACCGAGAGACGCCGTGCCAAGCCAACAACGCAACTCGCTCCGTGAACGACGACGCGTCTCCGTTGGACTTTCCGGAAGTGGCAACGGACCCCGTGGACAGATTGTTAGAATTTCCAAAAAATTCAAACATCGCTGCGCACGGAATGGCGTTTGTCGCACCAGCTCTGCTGCAATCGCTCGGACCCACGACCAGTAAATCGGCTCCGTGTCCGCCTATTCAACAACAAACAAACAAACATCGTTTTTTTTATAACTGGACACTCAGTAACAAAACGTTATAATATTAATTTAAAAAAAAAAGAACAAGGAGCTTGGAGAAATTTAAAAAACAGCAACATTTTTGTTTCAAACATTTTTTACGATTTTTCCAGCCGCTGAAGTTGAGTCTCGAGCGTTTGCGACACTGTGTATAAAATTGTATTCGTTTCGTGACTTTTTAACGTGGCAATCGGGACGAACAAAAAAATCTATGGATATCTACACGAAAGGACGGGGATTGACCATGACACACGATTTCATCCCGCGTGCGGATTGGAAAGTTGCTGGGATGTTGGGACCGAAAGAACAAGCTTCGCTGTATCGCTATCAAGTTGTTCCTCCGCGTTGCTGGGAAAAGAGCATGCAACTTGCCATAGAGACGATGCAGACACGGCTATGACCATTTAGCGAAAGAACTCAGTCGTTAACCACCCAGAGAATGTCGACGAAGTTGACAACGACAACGAGGGTCATTACTATTTTCAGCAGAAGTGAAACTCTCACTTTTGTCCATCTTATAGACGAGTTTGTCATTGTCTTCGTTGTCTCCCAATTGAGTTAATCCTCGAACAAATTCACACGCCGTTTCCGGTCTCGAAGAAAATTACCGTATGAGGAAAAACACTTTGCGGACATGTATTCATCGTGGGCTTCATTTTTCGCTAACCCATAACTCCCCATGACCTCTCTCACTGATCAAAGATGCTCTGGGACATCAAATGGGAGTAGCACAAGTCGCAACACCAGAAAATAAATGAAGAGCGAGTACTTAAGACAATTTGAGGAACTGGTTAAACGAGCCACTTCCTCCGATCCCCGAAACTCATCATCCAACTGGCACACAGCACACTAAGAAATTACCAAGCCGTGGCTAAAAAGGACAATTAAATTTACGAGCGTCCTTCGGACTCTAACGATTCCCACAGAGTTGTGCAAACAAACGTTTTTTTTCTTTTTTCCTTTCGACCTCATCCCAATCTCTGGATTCTCGTAGAATGCGTTGCGATTACGAAGAGAAACAGAAGCAACCTTGTCGAGTAACCTTTTTTGTTCAAATGTCACTCGCTTCGAAATTATAATTTTGGGACCAGTTTCTGTAACAATTATTTTTTTATATCGTCACTTGAATAAATTCACTTATATTATGAATAAATTTTGAAATATCTTGAGTTTGATTAAAGTCGGCAAAGTTGTTGTATAAAACGCCGAAGGAATCCTCCAACAATGGTAGGTCGTGGGAGAAGACTTTTCAATCCTCTCACGCCCCCTTCCTCATCTCCTCTGATTGCCTTCAAGATCAACGGAGTCGTGTCTCATCGACCTGACGTTTACTGACCTCCAACTACGTCAGGACTCTTAATTCTCGGTGGCATTATCATTGCATAATTCATTATGTAAATTTTTTTTCTGAGACCGTTAGACAAGACCCAAGACTCGGGAAATCGGTTTTTTAATTAATCCTGTCAGCTTTTCCTTACGATTATTTTATCCGCTGAGCCCTAGAACGAGGCAAAAAAGCTTCTGCTTCTTTGTATTTTTCCAAATCGTTCACCGAAGCCGTGAAAAAATGAAGAACACTGTGGGAGATAGAATTCGTTTTCTGTTGAAGAAGAAAAAAATGGCAGGAGCCACGAGCTAAAGAAATTTTAAAATTCGTTTTTATATTTTTTTAAATTACACGAACGCGATTGAAAAATGTGTTGCAAGTTTTTGTAAATTGTTTATTTCGTCCTCGGTCCGTACGATTTTATTAATTGAGCTTCACAGGCAAGGAAAAAAAAATAGGAAGCCAGGAGAGGACGAAGATAATCTGTCTCGGAACTCTCAGCTCCGACGTAATTGCATACTAAATGAATTATATCTTCGTCGCGATCTGTTTCTTCGCTCTAAACACTTTCACGAAAGGTGGCCGTTAACTTGTGCCACGCCAAGGTACACCGTTTTTTAATTTTTTTTTTATTTTCGTCGTTGTAATGAGTAATTAAGAACTGCGGCGTATATCCGCTGTTGCAGGACAGCCAGCGTGTCTCTCAATCCCTTCCTCTTAAATTTCCAACTCTAGAGTTACGCAATGCAGCTCGTCAATTGAAACGCAGGCGAGGCCCCTCATCTGTCGTGCGCCACACCCTTTTAGACATCCGAATCCAACACTCTGAGACGTACACGAGAAATTATGAAAAATGCGCGATTCAGTGTTCGACACATTGTTCCGAAGTGAAAACATTAGCGGAAGGTGGGAGAAGAAAATAACGAGGATATTTCAAAAGATGAGAAAGTTGTCAGGAACGAAATAAAAGTTTTTTCAAGGCTCCGAGGCGAATTAGAGTCAAAATGATGTTTCCTTCAGTTTCGCGATAGTCTTTAGCTCCGAATAGACAAATTTAGAGAGCAACGATCGAGACTCGATCGTCTCAGTGTCAGTCGACAGCAGAACTTTGCTCCAATCTTGTGTGCCTTCGTTCGGTATGATGGCAATGCGTGTCGATTGTAAACAGATAAGTGTGCAGCTGGAAAACTGCCAAGGTATCGAAAGAGCCTCCGTGTCTCGTTTATACAGACGAAATGCAGTGAATTCGAAGCCAAGCGGCATGGCTTAGGTCAGTGATCGTATAAGGAGGGCATTAGTCTTGTCGATAGACGGAGAAAAGGATGTTCCAATAGTTCACCAAGTGGATTAGATTCAGAAGAGAATCAGACATTCTAGGGAAAAACAAAATATACCATGCAGTGAGTGGCTGTTAACTAATCGCATAGAGAATCGTTGATAAGCGCAGAAATAGGGGAAATCTTACCCAAAAAGTTGCAAGCAGATCGCCTTGGGAATTGGTCAATGTGAATCCCAAAGCAAGAACGTGAGGTTGGCAAATGCTCGGAGCAGCTTGGCGAAGATTAAGGGCTCTCAGCGGTAACCTCATCTGCGTACTTTCAACCCAAAGCCAACCCATTCGAATCGATACGATTCGCCTCTCGTTGAGATCCTCGACGTACAATTCGCCTGAAACAATCAATCGAAATAATTATCAATTTCGATCTTAATGATGATTAATGACAATAAAGTGAACGTGTGATTTCGTTTTGATACTATTTGGAGGACGGAAAAAATTGTCCAGACGTTGCAAACAAAAAACGCGATCTGCCCTTCGGTTTAATTTCATTTTTCAATTCTACTTGTTACAACAAATTGTGTATGCAATATTCAGATCTCGCGAGTAAGGGAAAAAAATGAAACTCGGTTGTTGGGAAGGCGTGCTCTGTTCCGTTCGTGTGGCTATATCGTCTCGAATAAGCAAGGAAGACGTCGAGTGCTGAATCATCGATAAGCTGTCCTCCTCACTCTTAATCGCCCTCGAGTCAATTTATTTTTAGAACAAACACTGGACGATTTATTATCCCCAACTTTTGCAATGAAAGCGACGGAGCGACAGGAATACATTCTGGATGCATCGATTTCGCCTCATTGAGAATGAAGAATAAGACTAAAAAGTGAGTCGAGACAAGCAGAGGCCGGGGATAAACATGGAAAAATATGTAAAACATATTTCACGGTTTCAGACGCTTCGAATAATAGGGAATTACGATTCAAGGCTTTGCTACACTTTTCTCGATCAAAACACCTTTAATCTTAAAAACATACAATTATGATATCCGAGCCGACTAAAAAATGCATAAATCACCAATAATTACAGTCATGACAGTTTATGTCCAATGATATTTTTTTCTCTTTAGCATAAGGCTCTGCTCGTAAAAAGTGAGATTCCGGGCAATTCCTGGAGTAAAAACTCGTCTCACGTGTCTATCGGCAAATATTCAGTTTTCAATAAATATTGAGACTCGCATACACAACGATTTCGTGAAAAATCCTGTCGATCTAAACAAGACAAAAAGAATAAACTGCTTGGGATCAGTTATTTATGTTTTTTTCCATCGTTTTTGAGACAATCAAACAAAAACGATATAATTGATGCAGCAAAGACTGAATACACGAGACAAAATGTGCAACAACTTGAGTCTCGAATGAATGTTGATACAATAATCACGCTGTCTAACATATACGTTATTTTAAACATTTTTGAAGTTGAAGGATTCAAGGAGAATATTGTTGGAAGAATTGAGTGAAAAAAATAGTGGCAGACTTGATTTTTCAGAAACGTTATTTTTTCATATGTTCGCGATTAATAAGTGAGTAAGCCGAAGAAAAATTGTGCTCATTGACATATCGAGAGATAAGAATGAATAAAAAACTGCGAAATATATCGTTAGATTGGTGTACCACGACATTTTATTTCACAATCTTGGGGCGATATATCGGCGATTAATGTGCTCTTGCGCGTTATCAACAAAACACTTCCAATCTCTCGAGGTCTCTCGACTTTCTTATCTTGTATGGCGTCTCTCTCACTCTCCTCTCTGCCTTTGCTCCTTGCATCGAAGTTACACCCTCCATCCTAGGGATTAGAAAATCGAGACGACACACGAATACATCAATTTATTGTCAGATGCAACTTTCAACACAGAACTCTGCTGCTTATTTTTACGTCTCCCGCCTTCTTGAGATCCGTTTCGTGGATATTCGCAATAAGTCCCCTCGCGTTCGAGTGAAAATATTGAGAGCGTGACGTTTTAGGGTCAAGTGATGAAATCGTCGTGCAAAAGTTGATTTTCCAGAAAATAGAACGTTCGATAATGAAAAATGTCTCATCGATCGGGTAATTGTTTTTTCGAGCATTCGCGAAGACGAATCATTCGAATCTTCCGGAGAATCATCACCGTTAAATTTTGATAATAAATAAAGTTTGAAACGATATTTTCATATGTCAACGCTTCGGGGCTCGATAAGGACGCCGGGATTTTCCAAAAATGCAGAATCACGGTTGCGACGTCAAGAAATAAAAATAATGGTGAAACGTGGAATTTTTCGACCACTTCTAAGGCCTGAAGGATTTCCTGAATATTTTCGGGACTTTGATACGTTATCATTGTCGTTGGCAACAGACATCTTGGGAAGAGGCAAGGGGTGTTCCAATTTTAGACACAGTGGTTTTATTACCAGCGGAAACAGTTGAGTGAGCATGTGTGGGCGTCGTTGGCGGAGTGTCGGAGTGAGATAGACATCCGGCTTGAATCATTAATCGTAATCAGCCGAAGAGTCGATCACAGTCGTTATTTTTGCGATAATAAATTCACCGCACGACGCAGTAGAGGAGAAAAAAAAACGTTTCAATTATTTGATCGAAATTTTACTTCAGAAATTGTATTTTCATCGACCATGTTGTCTCTGGCTCTTTTTTTTTATATTTCAAATTTAATATTTGCTTCGATAAATAAAGGAAATGATGAGAAACAACTTTTAATAACCCGCATGTGTGGAAAAAATGGACGAAATTGTTGCGTGCTATTTTGAATGCAAAGGGAATTCCCCTATCGGTTGACACGGTCGGGCCAGCCGAGCGACAGCTTTGCACATGTTACTTTTTATATTTAAATGGCAGATTATATGAAGAGAGTGTAAAACTTGGCAAAAGAAGATAAATGAATGCGAACAGAGTTCTCGTGCTGTGCGCGAAGCCTCCCTCGAGGTTCGTGTGTATTTTCTCTGAATATACTTGTCCCTGTGTTGATTCTATTCATCAGCACAATTCCGGCTCAGCTTATGTGGGACCAAAAGCTGTTTCGCGTTTAACGAAATACAGGAAACAGTTAGATATATTCTTCCTTGAGGAAGAACGATCCGAGCAGGGGATAAGCAAAAGGGAAAAGAACGAGAGTTGTCGGTAGGGGGGAACCACGCTCGACGAAACACACGCAGTCAGCTGGCATGTTTTCAGTTTTTTTTTTTTCTCCGCATAAGACCGAAGAAGCGAGAAATTTCAATATATCGTTGACGATGTGGGCAACGGTTTTTAGAGTTTTCAGGCTTATCGCAAGTTTATTGCAATCAGGAAATGGGCTGTCAATAGAAAACCACGATCTCTCTACATCGATGTCCCTTTAACGAAGAAACGATTAAGAAGATTCTTTTCAATATTTTTCCGTCTCATACTCGCGTTAAAAATCCTACGCGTCTAGGTTACCGTCCACTCGAAAATACTTCAACTAGATAATGAATCTTGTCGCTGGTGGAGTGCACACTTTGGTTAAGAAGAAAACGTGCTTGAGTGTCGGAATCAAAGCAACTTCCACTCATCCGTGTGGACATTAGCGACAGAGTGCGTCTTATTATCACGAACATGCATACGTCGATATCGAAATGCGCAATACACACGAAGAATTCTGCCCAACAATGTCGTTGAGTCGTTATTGGAAGAAATAATTACGTGATGCAATTCATTAAGGAAAATGGCATTGAAAAACTTTTTATCTGTTCTCAAGCTCTCGAGTTCTCAAACGATCACGTTCCATCGGATGCAGACATTTTTGTACAACATGCTTCATGCTTGCTGAGCTCCGTCAATACGGCTGACAGAGTTATAAGAATATCACTGTGTCGCCTTTGACCCTCCGCTCACCGAGCCTCCGAACACGTACTCCGGTTGCGTAAACGAAAGATCGTTTTCCACCTAATCATCAAGGATCTCAGGTGTATCGGTTGGCGGAGCGGGGGGATAAAGCCAAGTGAGGACCGGGACCAGGAAGAAGGAAGGAAGTGTCTCGGTGGTTTCGCGGTATAGCGCCGCATCGTCGCGCGACTAGTCCGGACACAATCAGACAAGACACCGTAACTCAGCAACCGGTGAAAACGCATTTCCGCGTTTGTATACATGTGGATATGTGCCTACACGAGCATACATTTGTACAAAAAAACACGACGTGAAAGTAAGAAACGTGTTGCGCCGAGAACCGATAGAGGTTAAACCAGCGTGCGGGTTATGGTCTACGCGGTTGACCAACAATCTCGCAGTAACGGCTCTCTCATTGTCGAGACTATTTTTTTCAGTCGCATTAATTGGAAATCCCCATAAATTTCGATTCTCCCAGGAACTGCAAGTTTCAAATGATTCGGGAATCGTTCTTCGCTGAATGCGGACTATTGAAAAATATTTCCTCATCTTCCGGCGTAAAAAATGGACGTACAAATTTTTTTTTCGCGTCCTCGATGACTAGAAGTTTTCTCAATCAGTTCGGCAAAGTTCCAGATCTGACGAAACTGTAAAATTCCATGGGAACGTCCATTTTTATGAGAACTTGCATGTGGGTCAGTGGAAAAAAAAAAGCCAGAATTTTTATTCCTAATAATTCCTTGAAGAATGTTACGATCCTCGTGCAGCAC
The DNA here is from genome assembly GCA_037952995.1 of Hyposoter didymator. Taxonomy (NCBI): domain Eukaryota; kingdom Metazoa; phylum Arthropoda; class Insecta; order Hymenoptera; family Ichneumonidae; genus Hyposoter; species Hyposoter didymator. The sequence continues at coordinate 9,637,420 of JBAJMU010000004.1, forward strand.
GTAACAATAGTTTGCGTGATTTCAAAGAGTCAGTTACTTTTATTCCTATTTTGCAAAAATGAAATTCCTGTCTAATGACGATGATAAAGAGACTTGAAAACAAATAGAATAACGACTAGAATCAAGATGCACACTGACCCATAGATTAGAGTGCGCTCAATTTCCATAAGAAAGTATATACAGTGCTGCTTCCCTGCCGTTCTATACACGTGATTACCAAACCATCTTTATATAATTGAAATTTACAATCTCTGCGTTCGCAAAGAAATGCACGAGTGCGTGCACCTTCCGCAGTCTCGGTGATCGCACACGAGTATGCTTGAGTTCAAGCCCCGAGTTATGTCGGTTAGCAGTGTTTCATGCTTGTGTTCCAGTTCGCGAAGTGTCTTCCAAACTTTTTGTTCCGAGCGATTTTTCTTTTTCTTTTTTCGTTAGCTCGAGCCACGCTATTATTTTCTTAGAGGCGCAGGGACGAGAAACCGAGTCGGCCCGCCGCTAATTGACTCACGGACTCCGTTACGATCCACACGAGTGCAAATTAGAACACTTCTTTTTCTGTCAACGACTACTCCCGCCGGCCGTAGCGGTTTTCCGACACATTTTCTTCTGCATTGCATGGTCTCTTCCACGTCGATATCGCTTGGCTGCACGAACTCTTTGCTTGCCCGTTTTACTCTCGCAAATTAAACATCGATCGAGAGTTTACGTTTTTCTTTAAAAATTAAATTCACAGTTACGATTAATCATGGAAATGTTTTTTTTTCATTTTTCTTCCATTTTCGTGTCGAACGTAGTTCAGCAGTGCAAATTTAAAAAAAATTACAAAAATTCACTCCAATTTACAGAACGATCGTGTGACAGGCAAAAATCAATTGGACGAATCCGACTTTCCTGTTTCTACGCTATGAGAATGACGAATAAATATTGAATGAGGAGCCCGAGGGGCGACACTTGCGTAAGACTTTCGTGCAGCTTTTAACACGTTCATATAAATGAGGGAAAAGGGACTTTCTCGTGAGTATTAACATTTGTTACAACATGCGCAATCGGTCTACAATTCCTCTACATACGTATATGTGCACATGTATGACCGCATGTGGGCTGATGGATACGAATACGTAAGCTTAGCGCGCGGCTGAAAAAAAAATAAAGAAAAAAAATCCACTAATGGAGAACAAACAGAAGCGATGCAAAAGAAGCGCAAATGGATGAATTTCCGACAAGTGTAACGAACGCCTGTTCAGACAGTGGGGCATTCATGAGATCGACATGTGTTTAACGCTTGCTCGTCTTCTTGCTTGACTTTGCCTCCATTTTTTTTATTTTCCATTTCTCTTTTACTGTTGCTCTTTTATTCCTCCAACGCCTGCCAATCGAAAGATTGCGAATGAGGGGAATGATCGTGGGAAAATGAGAAATGTTGATTCAAGAGAAAAATCTGATAAATTGCAATCAATTTTTTCTTTTTAGCTCACGATGAAAATCACGAACGTTGGGGCGATATTTCGAGTTTAAACTTCCGGCCAATTTATTCGTTCGTTTTTATGATTTTGAATTGTTTTTTCTTCATCGCCCCCATTGTCATTTTTATGGGAATGCTAATGGAAATAGTGAAAAGTTGATGGAAAAAACTTGGCTGGGTTCTTGCTATTATTACAGACGATCGTTAATCACGAATGGAAAATCTTTTCAGGGGCCACAGAAAAGATCGAGGATTTCGTTGCACAATGACAGCAGCGATCGTTCCCATACCGATGGAAAAAAAACAGCCTTGAAATAGGAGAATGAGTGTGAGTCTGGTGAAGAAGATTTTTATGTACGCCAAGAAATCCCCGCGTGATTCCCTTCGCCAGAAAAGAGCGAGCCAAGCTGAAGTCTGTTTACGTTGAATATTATCGAAAAGCCCAACTGCAGATCGTGGAGAAAGACTCATTTTATGAATCGTCTTACCAGGGATGGCTGGGACAGGAGAATAAAGGGCAAAATGAATTATGATGGTGTGCTGGGACTCGGTGAGCTCCAGGGCACGCCTCGAGCTTGAATTATTAGATTCGTATTAGAACTCACTGCGAAATATGTGTCAGTGAATACAAAAATACGAGGATGAACATTTTTTTTCGAATCTTTTGCAAGCTGATCGAATAAATCATTTTTTTCGTCATCTTCGAGGACGAAATAATTGACGAGGAATTAATCGAACGCAGAACGCCTCCGGACCCTTCGATAGCTCTTCAAATATGTATTAAATCTTTGTTCCTTGTTGTTTTTTTGCTGCGAACTCCTCTCGAACGATTTCCTATCGAATTGAAAGGAAACGAACGATCGAGGGCCACCGTTTCTTTCAGTACTTCTTCCGCGGCTCGACTGCGAACAATTTTGAGTCTACAACGGTTTTTTCCCTTCATTCATCGGGGTTGAGAAACGAGAGAAAAAGGGCGAGAATAAGAATTGCAGGATATAGGCTACGTGCTCGAGTGCAACCCTTGAAACAAGGACACTTCAGACGAAATAGTCTTTCACCCCTCGTCGCAGTGTCGCGATAGTTTTTTGTTCGCATCTCTTCAAATCTTTGCATTTGATCGAACGCAATTTTTTTTCCCAGATCCTCATTCCAGTTGTATTTTTTATTAATTTCTCATTGACTTTGATTGAGAGAAAAGTTGAAATTTTTGCAAAAGATTCTCGAAGATCGAAATTTCATGATTTTCTTCACTGGCGCAAGACTCGGTCGGAGAAAAATGATGGAACGACCAAACAACCGTTTGATTCGTGACAACGACGATGGATCAAGGAGAAAATGTTTGATGAGTTGACAGAAGGCGTCAAAAGCTATTAAGCAAATAGTCTTCTTATAAAAATCGAGAGTCATTCGAAAACTGCGTAGATCGTTCGAGATGACGAAAGCAGCTGGAGAGAGTGAGAAATAGCAGAGATTCCGATTTCCCAACAACAATGACATTATGAATGATTCTCAGCTGTCGGGAGGCACAAAAAACGTGTACATTACGAGAATGCAGCATCGAAAACTCGATACTCGGTCGTCTGGTACCTTTGCATTTATTGGAACATTCAATGACCACAGAACATTGGGGGGCGTTGACTCTCTTCGATCTGCGGGTGCGTAACACGATACATGCGAGGTAGAAGGCCAGACAAGGCTATTCAAAATGTCCCTGAAAGAACGGAGCGAGAAACTGAGTGCTCAAAGCCTCAAAAGAAATCCGTAACCTCCACATGTTTGTGCACACCGAATGAAAACCCAAAATTTGAAATTTCTTTCGTAATTCGACGATGAATTATCATTTTTAAAAATGATTGAAATTTCTCAATACGTTTTAAACGTTTGTCAGCTCGTAGTGAGAATCATCTGGGAATAGCCAATTTGTGATGGCGAGTGGGTCGAAAATTTGGGGCAAGAGAAGCCACAAAGTGACAGGGCATTCACCATTTTTGAACATGACCCTTCGGAAAAGGTTGAATTCTAGAAAAATGCTTTTCCAGAAGAAAGTTCGAGTCGTGAGGCAGGAAAATGTGGAATGAGGGATGATTAAATTGGCGCACGTGGATCTTGAATATTCATAGAACAAAGGAACGTCTCTCTGATCGCACTGGGTCACACACTAACGATGACCTTTTTCGGTATGACGTGAGACGAACGGTTACATTTGCTATATGGATTCGTCGAACCATCATGGATCGAGCAAGATCTCGGGTTTTAACGAGGGCGGGGCAACGAAAATGTCAGGCCCGGATATTTCGGTCGTCACGTACGAAAACGCACACACATCTAACGTCATCCTCCGCGACACTCTTTATCTCTCTTTCTCTCTCTCTCTCTCTCGCTCATTCGATCTCTCGGCCTCCTTCTCTTTCTCTTTTGCGGCCCTAAGCTATCATACGTTGAACCTCATTTATTTTCCATATGACACAGTGACCATGTTTACGGAAGCATGCTATTTGAAAATTGACTACCGTACCATAAAATCGAATAAAGGACGAAAACGTTAGTCAGATTTTCATGATTTAATTACCTCCATTGTTCCAGACGATTTGTGACCATTTTTTTGGATCAATTATCAAAGTAATTATCGCAAATTTCGATCGTTAAACATTGCTGCAAAAGTTCATTAAAAAAATCGAAAAAAAAACCAATTTTTTTCCTTTTTTTTTACGTATTTCACAAAAGCCTGGTAAGGATTTTTGGACAGCTTCGTGACGAAACACCATATACCATGGAGCATGGTTGTCGTTATCGAAAATCGTTAGCGTGTCGTTGGTTGCCTACAGTGGCAATACAAGCCGCGCCTCTGTTGGCGTGTCGATCGACTTCGATGACTGTACCCAAACAGGAGAGACGCTCTCACTAGCTCTCCCTCCTGCGATTCACACCCTCTCACTCGTGAATTATCGGTCTTTCAACTCCTCTCACTTCTCTATTTCCGGCTGCTGCGTCGTGACCAACGAAACAATCGACTGTTGCAGTCACAAAAATACTATAGACATATATATTGAGCGGATTCCTTTTAAATTTTCAATTAGCTCCTACTTGGCATCCTCGCTCGGATGTATAAATAACTCACAAACGTTGCCTCGAAGTTGCTTCAAAATCCTTCGGTTTCCTTGACGAAGCCCATTAAAATTAATCCCCCAAAGGATGGAAAATAATTTTTTCAGACAAAACCACGCGGATCGATTCAGCGAGATGTCGCTCCGAAAATAAAACAGAAATTCGATCGATCGAAATGGAAATCTGGTAAAATGTTAAAGAATTTTTAAAATAATTCAATGCTCACACCTCACGCGCGCATTCGAGAGGGTCTTTGAACGTTGACGGGAATGAATTTGGTCGGTAACACGTTTCGTTGACGCGAGCTACCTTTCGATGTGTGTTACACGTCCGTCCTCCCCTCCCATGTGTTTTTGCATACGTGAGTAAAGGGGTGAGAGGCGAGACCATAAATTTCGAATTATACAAGTACCGTATACAGAGGAGTCCCTTCAGGCCTGCAATTCGAGTACACAACTTGCCAGCACAAATATTACAATCCCTAATCCCTGTGAGTGAAGCGGGTCGAGATAACTGAAGCTTCATCTGGCTGCTTCACGGTGTAACGTTACTTGAAGTTGTTTCACATGTATATACGTTCCCCAGCAAGAAATTTAATGCAAACGAAACTTCGGTACTGAACGTTGCAACTGAAGTTTCAAATATTCAGCCATCGCGAGCTTCAACAAAATAGTTTTTACAGTTAGAAAAACGATGAAATGCCACGAGATATTGTCGAATAAATAATCAAATGGTCTGTCGAAATATTTCTTGTTCCAAACAATTTTTTTTCAAATCTGTTGTGTCTCGCTGTGCCACCATCGGCGTATCACATCCTTAAATAGACGAAACGCATATTGGAGCCATTGAAACTCGGGAGGGAAGACGGTGTCTGGCAACAGTCACAATATTGCCTGCGGTATTTGTTTTTACAGACTTTCCTTTCTGTCTCGTCCAGCTTTTTCATGTGTCCGATGTCTAGCATTGAATTATTTTTTGTTCGACCGACATTAATGTCTTTTGTGTAGAAACTCGAGGTTGTTGCTGAATGGGAACTTGGTCCTGGAACGGAGCAACGTAATTTTATATTTGATAAAGTTGGTCGATAGAAATGAGAACAGAAAAATGTCATGATAAGAATTAACGAAAAATAATAACAGTAAGAAAACAAGGAAAGTTAACAAGAGTTGGGACGTTTTTTTCTCTCGGTCACAGCATTCGCCGTCTCTTTCATCCTCCATCCTGGTCTCCTTCAACCCTCTCCACAAACTCAAACCCCTTTCATTCATTTCACTACGTGCTTTAAAAAGAAAAAAAATCTCTTACTCCAGCACTCGAGGTCTCTCGATCCGGTACTCGCTACTTTTGTAGCCCCCGTCGAGATCTCGTTCGTCGAAATATTTTCGCACCTCAGAAACTCATCGATCCTGTTCGAGGACACGGTACTCACGAGCAGACGATTGTCTTTGGTCGGTAAGCTGCGGATGTTACGGTCCAGAGAATAATATTCGACGTCATTGTCGTGTGTAAACGTTTTTTTCTGTCAAACTATTGTCAAAGTTTCATTATGTTCGATAATTTTCTGCCAGTCGGTGTTGGGGCTTTGAGAAAACTCGAAAATTGTAGCGCGGCAAAAAATCTTGCACGAAATGGACAGCCGAATCAGGTTTTCGAAAAAAATGAGGAAAAAAGTTATTTTTCGAGTGACACGTCAGCCCAGAATCTTCCCAAGAGAGATGTTCGAGTTTTTAAAACGCGAACACATTGCTACAAGGTGGCCTTTTCGCTCCGCCCATTCCTCAGGATCGACCCTTCGTCAATCCTCCGCAAGAGTAACACTGTGTAAACATTGATTCATGCAGGTTTTTACTTTTGCGATCATCACCGTTTAAAAGGCCATCGCCGGAGCGAGTTCCTGCGTGAAAATAAAAATGCTCCGATTTTTTCGTCGTTTCTCTTGAGAAATGCAGGGAAAAGGGCAGAGCCCAAAGCAGCGCAATGAAAGGGCGAAATGTGCATTTAACGGTATGCAATTCGACGGAGCGGTTATCTTCCGTAAGACCAGAGCAGGCATTCATCGCATCCATCTCGTCCGGGCTAACCGGTACTCGAACCTTTTTTTCTGAATGTTTGGAAAAATCAGCCTCTTGAATAAAGTCTAACCCCACCCCAAGATTAAATTCGTGCAATGTGCAACTCTAGCGACATCTTGGCTTACGAGGCTGGACCCGTTCCATCTTCGGGTTTCGAGTTTCCCAACAAAGCGAGACTTTTTTAATTTTTGAGCCGAGCCATAAAGGACTGCACTCAGACCCTTCGGATGGGCGTTGTGCAAGTTGAACGCGAGTTGAGGGCTCGTAGGGACAAAATCGAGAATCACTACTTTATTCGCTCCACTCTAGGCTCTCGGTAAGATGAGCGTAAATTAGCTTTACATCTTAATCTTCCATCGCGGAAAGTTTCTTTCAATTCATATGCTGGATTCGAATCGAGGAGGGTCCTCAAAGATCGCGTTGATAACGTCAGTCGACGGCTTTTCATGGAGGAGCCATTACACAACAGCTGGCATGGCTTATCCGGCATTTAGTGAAGGTCCATGCTTCCTATAATAATCCCCTTGAAAAACTTCAAACCGCCCAACTCCCTTGGACCTGGAGGTCATTCACGATTGTCAAAAAGTCGAGTTCATGTGGAATTGATGTTCGTGAGAATTTTCTCACGAAAGTATGTCGAGTACTTAATGAAAGTTTAAATTGGCTCTAAATAAAATGAAACCTCCAGGCAATTAAGCCGATTAATCTATATTTATCGACTCCCTTTCTGTCAATCGTTTATCTTTTCTTATTTTATTTTTTTCTAAGACAAGAAACGCTCGGTTGATTCGATTAGGATCACAAATTCTATTTCAGGCGCCTTCAACGCTCAGGATTCTTACCAGTTATATGCCAAGACGGTTGAGACTACTTTACGCCTTTGATACGCCCTTCGGCTATATTGCCGCTTCAGCGACAGGGGTTGATTCGGGCTACGGGTGTGGATTATATTCCAAGAGAAACCAGCTTGAAAATAAAGATGCCTGGCGTTAAGGCGTTTAATTGAGTCCGTAAAAACTACCCTGCTGCATAGTCACTATTTCATTCGTGTGTGGCAAAAAATAAAAAACCACCGGTGTCAAAAGTGAAGGCTATGTTTATGGTATGGAAAAGAAAACCGTTGCGCAATCCGAAATACACGTGTGTTCATAAATATTGGAGGGAGCATGACGAAGATAAATGCAAAGTAGTTTGGGTGACGAGCGTCGTTCCAAGAAGAAAGAGACGAAACTTCTCGCTGAATATGATGGAAAACAATGAAAAAGACTCTAATCAATGTCAAACGATGGGATTAAAGTATTAAATTGTATTTTCTCAGGCTCGAAAAAGCATGAGGCGTACGAAGTTAATTTTGCTGTAGAATCGGAGAGTGTAGCGGAGTTATAGGCTTGGCTCACAATCCTCTCAACCCCCATTGGCAGCAATCTTATTAGCCAGCAAAACGTATAGATATACAATGGTTTATAGTGTGTGGGCTGGGCAACCCTCTTTCATTATGTTTTTCCCTCCAACTTTCACTTGGTAACGTCTACATCCGGTTGTGTGCTTAGATACAAGAGAGACGAGTCTGCTGACAGGTGTTCCATTGCACGAAAAAGGATCTCTCGTAGAGTGACCTCAGAAGGGAGGATTTTGTGGGCTTTTGAATGGAGGCATGGAAAAGGAAAGCCCAGAGCGAATGATGGATTCGATTTGTAACGAATTTTCGTGGATCCATCACCTTTACTACCCTCATAATGTTTGCTCGGTCCAAAAATAGCTTCACCCTTATGAATCACCGTCGTATTTGTACCCACAAAAACCATGATGACAGTTTGTAAGCAAATATTTAAAAATCAGTGGCTCGAAATGGAATATTTCATCGAACTAGTTCCATTCGAGAACTTTTTAAACTTTCTCCCACGCTATTTATCATTCAAGGATTTGCTTTATAATTACCGAAAAGAGGGGGGGAAAGAGGGAGCAGTGGTAAATGATCCGAGTATATTTCGTGCTACCTCTTCACAACCAGTAATCACATATAGCCTGCTCTCTTGGCGAGTACGGTGAGCGCAGCGCTCGGTAACTCTACAGCAATCCCTTCAAGCGTGTCCTCCTAACTGAACAATTTAACTCGCCCAATCAGCATAACGAATTACACTACAGTTCGCATTCATACACCTATCACTTTTTCTCTAGGTCTGTTGACATGCTCTCGCATGACGAAAAAGAAATATACGCGTTCAAAGTCTCGTCCAATCTACTGCGGAACGTCCTTCTGTCCATTTAAATCCAATTGCGAAGCTTTGTTGAATAATAAAGTTGGATAATCCACTCAGCAGTCCGGAAAACAAAATATTGCGATGTTAAATTTTCCAGCGTCGTATTCTGATCGGAAATATCGTCAGACGTTCGAATATTTTCAAATTCCCTGACAAACTGTACAAATTGAGACACACTGCGCCATGTTTTTTTAGAATTGAGTGAAAAATATGAAGAAAAAAGAGAAAAGAATGGAAATGTTGAATGGGGCTTTCGAGAATTATTTCCATCAAATATTTGGAACGAAATAAATGAAAAGAACGATAGGAAGGCGCGAAGAAATAAATATACGAGGCTGATGTATAAAAGAACACAGTGTGTCGAGACACTTGGAGAATACGATGCGAGAGAGGCATGAGCGCGTTCACCAACGTGACAACCAACACACTCGCGACGTTCCACTTATCTCGAGACGTAGCGGAATGTCAGTACTGGCTAGTTAACCCAGAAACTCCGAAAAGTCGAAAAAAATGCTTAATAAAAATGAGAGAGAGGCTAGAAAGAGAGTGCGAGAAAGAAAGAGAAGATAAATATATGTGCAGGAAAGGAAATGGGAGGCTGCTGCGAAAGAGATGAACGAGAATCTATGGATCCAATTTGCCAATCGTAAATCTATAATTTACTCTCTCTCCAACGAATCCTTTTTTTTTTGCACCATTTTTTTAGCAACTGGATCTCTCGGCTCTTTATCAAGTATAACTCGTTGAGTTAATGACCTCGTGGACTGCTCTGAATTTCTACCCTGAATTAATTTGAATTAACTGCAAGCAAATGAAGCTGAACTCAGACTGGTTGATTCGCAAACAAAACTGAACGTTGAAAAATGGGCACGCGAGTTGTTGATTCTGTATATCGAACACGATTAATCGGCACTCATTATTGCTAAAAAGGAACTTTGTACTTTAGAGAATATCGGAAATTCAATTAAAGTTTCTCGTCCAATTAGACGAATAATTCAATCAATCTTTGGATCAGCTCAGTCGAAAAACATTTTAGATTGGATTCGCAGACGAATGAAATATCTGTTTCTACGATTGCACTAATTATTTGATCAGCTCCGATACTGCAAAGGAGAAGAAACTTCAATATGAGAATGTAAACGTGTAGATAATTTAAATGAAAAGCAGTGCCTGCAGGAAATCAAGAGTGAAATGCAATTGGAACTCAAAGGAACCCGTTGGAGTATCGAGCGAGTGGAAGATGAAGAGAAAATGAAAGAAAAGGAGACCGCGCGCGGCTTGAGGCGATTTCCCTGGCATTGAAGACCGAGAGCGGTTCTCTGCGTTGAACGGATATCTTTCGAAGCTACTGTGTATAGCAGCAAAGTTGCTATGAAGTTTGCCCGCGGCGATATGGGGGACTCTGGGTCACCAGCAGCAGTGCAACGCCCTGACCTCCCTTTCCCCTGTTCCCACTGTACCTTGCTGGGGCCAAGTGCCCCATTGACCAATCCAAGTCGGTTGTTCGACTCCGGAGTAGCCTTAGTAACCTGGAAAGCGTCTTATCGCTGATGGACGCGGCAATGTTGAGGAAAAGTTCAGCCTGGTCGTATTCGTTCGAACATCATAATTATCCTTTCGATTGAATCATCGAAAGCATTGCTCATTCCTGACAAATTCGTACCGAGGTTTTTTCCAAACTAATTCAGTCTCTTCTCTCCCATGACAAAAGCTCGTGAATCCCGTCAACATCCTGAGAACATTCGGACGAGGCAACGGGGCGTAAATCGCCTCTCCATCATATTGAGAAGCAACCCCATCAAGAATTCTTTCAACATTCAACCATCCGGATGAAGCTTCTACGTTACAATTCAAGGACATAACACCGCGGTGAAAGAAAAAAGCCGGAATCGAATTAAGGATGCAGTATCAAAACACCTAATCCCTTTCTCTCTTCTTCTCGTGTCTCCGCGTTTCGTTCCCCTTTTTTTTCTGCCACACTTTTCCCGATGGTCGACTCTCGCACCCGGTACGAATCCTCATACCTTCGTCGTATTGTGTCTCCTTTAGAAAATTAGGGTGGCCGAAAAATGTACAACGTAACATTCGCCTCAGGTTTAAAAACTTCCTTCTCGTGACAAACACAAAAGGACAAGGAGACACGAGAAAAAACATGAGCGGAAAATTGGCATTTTAGTGCTGCGACAAATCTGTGAGAAGGGTGTAATTTTGTGCAAATGTTTATTTGATCCTGTGCATTTCCTTCGGTGGATTAGGATTTTTCTTGCCACCTGGATGCCGTTCAAAAAAATTGGACGTTGGGTTTTTGATCTTTGATGATGAATCGTCCTCCGAGACAGAGACTGATTGCAGAAGAATTCTTTGTCCGTTTGAAGTTAAAGTAGTACGAAACTTGACTGCTTAATCGAATTGAAAATTGAGACGGCAGATCAAATGACGAAATCAATCTTAACGTTCCACATCGGTCGAACGCGTTCTTCGGTAGTTAATTCGTCGTTTAATCAAACAGTAAAATCGGTATGAGCTTTGTATTGACATTCCCAATGAATTGATGTCTGCGAAGCGAAGCCTTTGTTGATCGTCCGCACGTCCATCACTTCGATATCCGTCGGCACTTGTTTCTCTTTTTCTTTCTCTCCCATTGTCTGTTTTCTAATCTTCCATCTCCCACATCCGTGGTTGATTTTTGCTTCTGTCATTCGTGAAGCGACGACAAATCAGCTGGAAACGTTTTCTTAACAATTTCAACTTTGTTGGGGATGGAAAAGAAATTCTCACACGTTCCTTTTCCTGGCCATTATTCATCGTGTACGCAGCATTCATCTATTTGCATTTTCGTCGGGCCAACACATTGAGCAAAACTCTCTGCGACTGGTAATTTTCATCCCAACGAGACGAGATACAATGGTAAGGCGTTTAATTACACCCACTTGAGTCTGGCGCGACTCCGCAATGCATTAATCGAGATCAAGTCCAGACTATGCGTCGGGCACTCTTAATTATCAATTTGTTGGCTCGACTGGTACGATATCGTGCGCCATGTCATTTATTTCACATGCTTTCTTGGCTCTCGCGACAATTTGTAATAAAAGTCATTTCGCTTTCACGATGACTGGACTTGCTCGCACCAAATATACATTTTGTAGAAACCGTACGATCGACAATTTCAAAGACTCGAAACTTTGGCTCATCGAAAAACTAATGAATCTTTCGATTAGTAAAAATCCGGTACTGTACGTTTAACCGAATAATTGTTCAAAGAGGTAAATCTCTGGCGTTTCTCCGGACGGGCTGAAAGGTACAGGGTCACTTAGAAAATTAATCCAGCGTACAGTCGAGTTTCTAGATCTATGATAGAGGAGGAGAGTCGAGAAGACGTGGTAGAGTTGCGGTAAAGGATCGTAGAAAAAGGGGCATCGAAGTCGTTTCTCCGCTCATAGTGAAGGCATTTTCACAACCACTTTTCACTGGGAAGCCACGCACACATGAGACAACTGGTTTACCGGTATAACCAGAACCCAGCAAAGTACCAGCGAGCTGAACACTTTGACATTGTCGTATACGTGCACGTTTCAATACATTACAAATATCTCTTGCAGTCCTGTTGCTTTACTATTACTTGCCAAGTGTTTGTATTTTACGCACATACAGGGTGTCCTGCTATGAGTAATTGTCATCCATCTAGATTTCTTCCAAATTCATAACCGAAAGATGTAAAAAATGTTATTTATCAAAATTCTTGCTAGTGAGTTATTAATTTTTAAGGTTAACATGATAATTGAGTGAAAATTCAAGCAGAGCTGATTCTGTGATCCCAGGCCACTCAAGGAGCTCAGTTCCAATAATTATCTCGTCGAAAGGATCCGATTCCGAGCCTCGGGGTTTAATTTGAAACTTTTTAGTATTCGTTCGGAGGACACCCTGTATATTCGAATATTGGTATATGTTTGTATACATATGTATATGTGTGTGATCTAGTATGTTGCTGATGCCAAACGAGATGGAACGACGGGAGGAGAGGGGAAAAAGAGCCTAAACGAATCTATAGAAAAGCCGGCTTAAGGGGTCGAGAGTGTACGACGTGCGCATTCGTAATTGCGGACGTTTAAGCGCCTTGGCAAAGATCTCGTAGCGCACTCGAGTGTCTATGTATGTGTGAACTGCCATGATACTCTAGTCCTGCATCTTGATCCCCTAAATCACGTTATTTCCTTTTATTTAACCACAAACATCTCTTTCTCTATTTCTCACCCTTTTTTCTTTGCTATTTCAATCTCAAGATAGGCCTTTGGCAAAAATCTCGAAACATATTCAAAATGCATCACTTTTTCGGACATGGAATACTCGCAAATTGGTTGTAACGCCCTTTTTTCTGCATGGACTCACGACTTTCAACTTTTTTTTCAAAATTCGTTTTTTTTGTTCTTCAGTTTTAGTGGCAAACGATTTTCTTTTTTTTTATTAATTGAAATCCACCGGATGCGATCAGAGTGACAAACAAGTCGTCAAGCTTACGGAGACTGAAACAGATAAACTTTTTCACCATTGCGATTTATTTATGTAGAGATTAGATAATTGTGAGATTTTTTGTTCATGTTGAGTTTGTGTTCTTAAGGTTTTTCGAGATATGATAATTTTTGTTAAAACTGTGGTAGCGATCATCGAAACATTCGTTATTATTCTCTACGATGTTGTCGAACGCGAGACTTTTTCTCTCGCGTTGGAAAATAATAACGAGCTTGAACTGCGTCAATATACATGGAAATAGATAAGGAAAAGTGATAGGAGAACTGATTCATCAAATGGAACTCGTGCGACGTGTCGGTTCGCAATATTTGACAATCGTTCTCTGTGGCACATCCATTCGTTTGTGACGCTATATCGAAAATCAATTTGTTGTTCCACACGCGCGATTGGAATCGTTAAAATATCGCTGACGCCATATTTCCCTGGGGATTTCGTACGGTTTTCACGAATCCAATTCCCGCTCTCATATAATTCGTTTTACTGTCCCCCCGCCGTTTCGCAAGCTAGACGTAGTAAAAAAAAAAAGTTTTTATGGCTAAACCTCGTTGGTTCATTTTTCCAATTAACAATTATTTTTATCGAGATTTGTTGGAACGTAACGATTCAACAAAATCAATTGCTCGCTTTCGACCAAACTTCAAATTCGGAGCTGTTTCATGACATGGAATAATGTTCGCCGCCTCCCCAATGGGACATCACGAAAGACTGTACGTATGACCATAGCTTTGAAAAAAAATTTCGACAAATTTCATAACGAGCCCCAGGAGATTAATGGAAGCAGACGACACTGGAAAATATCGGACATTCGAGAGTCGTTTTTAGAGGTAATTAAGGGTACGTATCAGTCAACAGAACGAGCCTCGAATTTCGAAAGCAAAATTTTTCCACGCCGTTTGTTCGAAAGGAATAGAAAAGTCTGAGCCCGTTTTTTTTTTCATTTGCAACCGAAATGCGACCGAAATGTTTCTCTGATTCGATTAACATTATTTTTACAATACGAACTATTCAAAAAGAAATAGTTTCTCTTTCGAGTGTCCTCTTCATATTATCCGCGTTATATAATGCATACAAATTGCATTTGAAAAGAGAACGTCACGTCTTTCTCAATCTTTTGCCATTGTCAAAAAATCATCAAGAGACCACGTGTGAGTCTGTGCAACGTATTTATTTTTTTTATTTTTTTGTTATTTCTTCATTTCCCGTGGACCTCACACATGTGGCTCTTTTCAAACGTCCGTCTTTTTCATCGTTCTCGCGCCCATGAACAAAGATAAAGAATAACTGGGCCTGAGCGAACGCTCTCCAGCTTCGCGCTCGCATTTACAGCGTTGAGTGCCGCGCGTTGCAATGGGGTGTGACTAACGTTTCGTTAATATTTGCGACGACGTGAAAGGAAGAATGGAACGAGGCTAAAAATCAAGAGAAAAAAAGGAACCGAACAAAACTCGTCAACAGAGACTTATTCGAGATTCAGTCCGCTTGAGCAAGACCAGGTAAACGTTCGAAAAGTCATTTCGACGAGATATTCTGTAGCAACGAATAAATTAACAAATTGTCGATCATTAATTACGTGTGAGGTCGTTAAAAAAATGTCTTCTCTGTATGAGATTTTTTTCTCACGTTTTTCAACGCTATACCTTGGCATGCATTCGAAGAATTGTATAAAACGTGGTCATTCAATGGGAACTAAATTATTTTATAAGAAAACTTGAAAATTCCATTGCAAAGCCATTGAGAAAATTCATTTTTGCTTCAGTTTTAACTTAAAATTGTAAATTCTATTCGATCGGACGTCACAGCTGCAGTTCTTCAAAGGCAACGAAGAGAAAACCTTCCCCGAATGCATACACTGAATAAAACAGTAGGGTACAAGGAAATAAGGAACAGAAAAGGCTCTGACGTGACGTTGATCCCCTCCGGGAGCTTCACGGAGTCCGGAAGTCGATCGTAAAATTGGATCAGAATCCTCGAAGAAAGATGCACACACATACATACCAAACCGCATAAGTTATGTAAAGCATTACTGCAAACAAGGGGTTCGTTCTTCCTAAGTAGTGAAATCAAAACCGGAAGAATATTCGTGGGGTTCGAAAAACTTTGAGGAAACGAATTACGAGTCAAAAGTTTTATCATTTTTTTTCGTTCTTTCTAATAATTGAGATAACGAGTAATAAAATAATTATTTAGAATTCATCAAACAAATTTTGTCACCGACACGATTCAA
Source organism: Hyposoter didymator (assembly GCA_037952995.1). Classification (NCBI taxonomy): domain Eukaryota; kingdom Metazoa; phylum Arthropoda; class Insecta; order Hymenoptera; family Ichneumonidae; genus Hyposoter; species Hyposoter didymator. Next base: position 9,653,071 of record JBAJMU010000004.1, read on the forward strand.
TTTAGCCACTGCGGTCGACACACTGGGTCAATTTGACCCGAAACGTGTTCCGACATCTTTTAATTGTTTTTTTTTTGTTTTTCGTTCTGAATTTAATTGTGTCAATATTTTATTTGGAAATGTAATTGCGAAAGTGAACATCCGGCCAAACTGGCTTATCAAAGAAGAAATCTTATGACGCCGAAGGTTGAATTTAGGCAAATCGTTAAGAACGAGACTTAGAGATTAACAAAACACAATCGGCTACGAATCAATTAAGGTGAATTGGACGCGCAGTTGTTTCGAAACAGTTAAACGGCCTTATCGATAAATGAAAAATCGGGAGGTTGGATAGTCCGTCGAGTAATCGAGGAATCGGATAGTGGGTCGTGTTATTTCAATGCCAGAGGCAACATCGAAATAAGAGTAGAGTATATCGGTTAAAGGTGTGACGACGAAGCATTATTGCGGCTGAGAGAACACCGGGCTCTCTCGTAAAGCAGCAGCAGCAGCAGCAGCAGGTGAACGTCGTACTTTCGTCTCTCCCGCTCTTCCCCTTTTGGCCACTTCTCTTTACCTGGTCGGTTTGTTTCGATCTCAGCTCTCCCTCCCTCTCTCTTTCCCTTCCATCACTGGCTCTCTTTTCCTCGCACCGTCTCGTTTTCGTTGCCACGAGGAGCGCAATAATAAAACCACGTATAAGACTATCCCGTTACCAGATTGCTCGGTACTGTAGCCCAGATACCGGATTACGAGCGTGAATTTTTAATCGACATATATTTGTACGTGTATAGATATTTGAGACTGTCACGGAATTCTGTCGCGCGTTAACCTCACACACATGTTTTGAATATCACGCCTTTCTATCCTCTCAATAAGAATAGCACTGACGAAAAGAGAAGAAACTGAACGAAAAAGGTTTTTCGATCACCTCAATAAAGGTGAATCGATTGAACGAAATTTGGACGAAACATCGAGACAGAAAACACTGTGTGAATAAAGATACAAAAATATATTCCAACTCGATCATCACGTATACTCAAATGTCAATTTTACATCGCAAACTCGTCACCTATTTTTATTATTACGCCTGATACGTTCTCGATTTGTATTAATCTCAAAACTGACAGTTGTCCATGAAACATTTCTTCCTATTACGTCATTGCCAACTTATTGTATCTCGTCGTGCCTAACGTCAAACAGTTAATACCTTTCGTGATTTATCATCGTATCTTCGAGCGTCTGCACGTTGTGAAGAAGATAGGTAGCGCGAAAAAGCAACGATCTCGATTGTGGTCACCCTCGAACGTTCATTACAACCGAGATGTTGTAACAACTGTACTCATTCAATCATAACAAGCATAATGACGCTTTCGGTTTACATTTACTTCGAGCTCTTCTACAGGCTTTTCCAAGCTCACTCGCTACCTCGTCTGCCATTTGACACTCATTTTGGCTACTTATTCCTTTTTTTAGCACGCCCATCGGATTTTGTTTCTTTCGTTAAACATTTCAATTATAAAAATTTTTTTTCCACGTCTCGTAACCTTTTTTTTGAATACCTTGAAAATGATCTGTAATTTTATTTCTACAAGAAAAATTATAGGAATCCGTGCGGAAGGTTCGATTTTATTTTGAGACTCGAAGCGCTTTGTCTGAGGCAGACGTGAGGCTAAATTCCATGAATCAATTTTACCTTGACTTTTACGATTATCATTCATTCGACAGGATGAAAACGTTCTCGTATGTTTATCGTTGTTGTTGCGGTATACCTGTCGAACTCGTCGAACATTACCATCAGATTTCCGATACGTAGAGCTCGCAATGATACGAAAACAATACAATATCGCCGCTCTGCTCTACGTGTAGCGGCTTTGTTTTGGAATTCTATTGTAACATTGTCACACAAACCACAATGACATTTACGAGTAAAAGCAGCCAGGCAGCAACGAGCCAGTAAAATTCTGAGTGAATTTTTTCAGTAACAGAAATTCGCAAAAATGAAACGATTCGTCGTTTTGTTAAAATGAGAAATGGAAAAAAAAAAGAAATTTGACCAATGAGAGATTTTTTCAAAGTTGAAATTAAAAATTGTGTTAAAAATAATAAACTGCAGTGCGAAAAAGTTGGAATTACATGGCCTTCGAATCTGAAGTCAAGTTCGTTAATTATTTGTTTTGTATATTAAATTAATCTGCGGGGATGAATCGACGATTTTATTTAGCGAGTGCAAATATTATTAGAAGTCACGTTTGTTTGTTTGTTTTTTTTTTTAATCATCGAGACTCACCGCGTATCTTGGTTTCCTGAGGATCCAACGGCGGTGCACGTGGGTTACCGTGTTGTCCAGGTTTTTTCAACAGAACACCCACGACCTGCGGCGGTGCCATCATCATCCTGGCAAACTCTCGTTTTTACTTTTTCACTTCCAAAAAAAGAAACGGAAAGGATGTCAAAAAGGAAAAACGAGCAAATCAAGATTTATTTTAATCTCCAACGTGAATTATAATTATTGCCCATTCTTCAATTTCTCTCTTCATATTCGTATATGATGAAAACAACGCTTTGAAAAATCACTCACGTGCTTCACAAAAACACATTTTTTCACTTTAGAGAAACAATCACTGGATATCAATCACATTTAAATTCAATTTTTCGTTATTGCAAAAAAGAAAATTTCTTTTATGCACAACAATTCGCCTCCAACGTTCTCAATATTTTTATTTGTCACTATTATTCGTTTCACAAGCGATGAATTCCATGGAATATTTTTTTTTCAACACGATATTTCGAAACTTTTTTCTATTCCTGCGTCGCTTCAGATTTATTGTTTATTTTGTTGATTTCGAGTAACGAATGCTCCGGAAAAAGCAGACTCACTGCTGACTACGAAAAATCTTTTTTAACGATCGCACACTGCCGGCACTTCCGGTGTAATTTTGTTTTACTTTTCCCAGTGTAGTTGGCTGATCAATGTCGTTATATGTTTATAAATATTATTCGTATGAATATGAAAGTATTGGCTCGTGGCAAACTTTATGCACTGGACGCGAGTATAAAACTTCTCAAGTTACAATCGACGTGGTCGCGTGCACTGTGCCTGTCGAGTCGAATCCAAAGGAAAACGAATTCATCGTCGTTCAACCAGATCGATTTTTCATTATTGTTTGTTTTTTATTCCAAATTTATTCGCACCTTCGTACACAAAAAACAATGAAACTGTGTGCGGAAAATTGGTGCAGTTTTATGCTCCAAAATAATTTTCAATTGACAGCTGAATAACGTCAGTTTGACGGATGAATTTCGGCGGGGAATTCAATGATCGTGCATGAAATTATTAACGATGATTATTCAATTGCGATTCCACCTCCGATTTTGAAACTTTATTTCGATTTATTGTTCCGTAACAAAAAGTTTTCTCTTGTGTATAATTTTTTAATCTTTCACTGACGCGTCAATGTTGTCGTTTATTCGGTTTTGTTACGTTTGCTTTTATTTATTTGTTAATGACGGTGCGACGCGAGTCAAACGTCTCACTCGTTGCGCACCCGGCGTACGACTGAGTAACTACAGCAGTAAAATTTCGTTCGTGCCAGAGCTGGCTCGAATGTCGCCGCATGGGAGGGAGGAGAGAGAGAGGAGCGCAGGGCATTTGGTTCTTCCTGCTCTATTCCCTTTTTACACTGCGGCACGGACTTTACTCTTGGCGCCCCATTGCCTTCGCGTCTTCTCCTTCATTTCTTTCGTCTCTCGCTCATCCTCATTTGCTCCATACCATGTATATCATTTATGTACACAAGATTTCGCACCCACGCACTGAAATTTGTATACACGTGGAATAATTTACCAGCGAGATGGCAAAATTAATCATAATACTGCAATTACGTAGCGACGACAATGTCAGATTTTTTTTTTTAATCCTTGGCTTCCAGTCCAAGTTTCTTGGTGACATTTTTTATTCCAGACAGTTTCGACGTGGCTGGATCGTCATAATTTCTCCGTGGATTCGAACGTTACGTCAAATGGAATAGTTTCCGGTGCCGCATCGCCTAATAGGCGAGTAATCGTCGTCGAGAAAACATTATATTCTCGAAAATAAGGGATCCGACTGAATTGTTGGGAAATTCTAGAAAATTGGAGCAGAAAGAACGAAAAAGGTTGGTTTTTGATGAACAAGCGGTTAGTCAATCGGAAGGAGAGAAATGTTCCCCCATTTAAATTTGGCAATAGGAGGAAAGGTGGCCTGCCTTAAAGTCATCCACATGGGCCATGTGCCATTTCCATCTGTCGTTCGTAACCCGCACGCGAATATCTATACACCGGTGGAACGTCCATGGACACGAGCAATTTTCCCATGGAGGAAAAGAAAGAGGAGAAAAAAGAGGGTCATAGGAATAACAACCCTCGCAATTCAGATCGAAAATCTTCGTGGAAGAAACTCCATTTGTCGATTGAAAAAAATTACTTTTACGATTCATGGGAATTAGGAGAATTGAAAAGGAAGAAAAACACCTCAGAGTTCTGTTGACCAGACAAATCGTACAAGGGGTGAAGAGTTCAGATCACAGTTTGAAAATCAAGGGAATCAGCGTTTTGGGGCTTGATTTATTCCGCCCGGATCATCAACAATTTGCAGCCCGTGAAAATCCGTCCGACAACAAAAACAACCTCGATTTATCATCCTTTGCGTGTGATTTCTCGGGGATCGAAACTTGACACAGAAAAAAATGATATTTTAAATCCTAAAGTTGCCCATCACCGGGTCGAGTATTTTTCTTGCGTCTTAAGATAAATGAACAAATTACTATTTCATGCAATAAATTAACTTCATGAGTTATTGGCACACACGGTAAATAATTGAGCTCAGTCGTTATTTTTGCGATTCATATCCCGAAGGTCCCTTTTTCCGTAAGTTTGCAAAAAGAGCGCAAGTCATTGAAAAGGTTGGAAATCGATAACGGAGTAGAAATTCGATACGCAAAATACGTTTTTCTATCACGAAACGTCCATTTTGTGTCTTGGCGAATATGGCCAACGAAAGAGGCCGAGCAAAGGGGCCGTTGTCATGTATATTGGTACTAATACGTCCCGAAGTACCAAGCACGAGTGAATAAACGAACGAAGCAAGCTGCTGCCTCTAAACACCGACCAGCTAACTTTTACTTTCACTGTTAAGGAAACGCACGCGCTACGCTCTCGTTACGCCAGGCTAACTTTATGGATCAATCATAATGCTGATGGATAATTAACGATTTCGAAATGACGCCGAAGAATGAGAAATTTTGAAAATTCTTTCACACTCTTTTTCTCATTCACGCATTTCATTATTTCGTATTGTTGAATAAATGTGCGCGTTGGTGAACGTTCGAACTGTGCGGTGCACGAAAGTTGTACGTCGCGATTGCAAGTTCTCATACGAATCACGGAGTCGAAAAGAAACACATAAACTTTTACGATTTATGGAAAAATGCGGAAATGTCACATTTGCTATTTTATGTGACTATTTTTTATCGACTCTTTTTTGATGATTTTCAATTAGTCGACCAAACAAACAACTCGAATGACAACGATGTTCGCTATACGTCGATTGCAGCTTTCTAACGAGTCCGTCTCATAATTCATTCAATTTAAAGGGGTATATAGTGAGCGAAATAAACAAAATGCAATTCCTTGCCGCCAGACTGACTCCGCATGCATCAATCACAATGCGCATGGATAATTAAGGCTTTGGAAATAATGCTTTTGAATAAAATGAATAAAATTAAGTATCAAACTTTTTTTCCCACACTTTTCATTCACTCCTTTTTCATGGATGGGTAACGAGTTACGAACTTCGGTGAAATCCATGAATCTGTATGATCCGATGAATTAAACAGCCATTTTTTAATTTCAACATAAAGCCTCAAGTATTTCTATAAAAGTTGCTCGAGCTTTAGAGCAGACAAAGATCTTGGCGTTTCTAGCTTTTCAAAAGCATCTTGAAAGCACGTTAGAGAAATGAGAGGAATTTTTATGGTTTAAGGAAAGAGGGAAAGATGTGAAATTCATACAACACCGGATCCTTCGAGCACTCGCTTTTATTCGCCATTTTTGTTTCTCTTTGGGTCTGAAACTTAATGTGCATCCCGTCTCTCTGAGCAACGATTCCAAATTTAGAATCATGCGCCAGAGTCGAGACTTACGTGGCACGAGTTTGAGCCTCCCTTGATCGTTAAACTGCGTTCGTGACCCAATGACGCGAAAAACGAGAATGGCCAAATATTTATTTGTCGGAAATTTCGAAATTAATTAATCTATTTGTGTTCCTAAAACAAAAATATCCTCGAATCGATCACAAAGTCATTCGAAGATCTCCCAAGAGGAAAATAAATTACCGAGAGATGAAAAATATTTTCAAAAAACCTTCAACATTCCCCGTAAACTTCATTTTCCTCCAATTCTACTTTTTGTTATCCATTTTTTACATCCTTCTTCCTAGGAGGCTAAATAAACACAGAATGAGTTTTGAACCTCGCGAAGAGAGCGGACAATTCGCCAGAGTTTTCTCAGTAAGATAAAAAGATATTTCCGGAAGTATTGAAATAACGAAGCTGTCACTGAGTCATGGTGAAAAAACTCGTGCGACCGCTCAGCTCCAAGTGACGATAATTGCACCCAGAGAATTCATTCCTGTCGCCCGTATCTATCGGCCATAGAATTTCAAAAACTAATCGTTTTTGGGACTGACCCTCGGGAAAGTGTTTTTCAGTTGCTGCGAAAACCGAACAGTCACTGGGACGAGCAACTTAACATTTTTGTACAATGGTTTCGGAAAAAGGACAGAATTAGTGAAAATCATCGCAACGTTTATCTATGACGAAGAGGAACTTTATCTGCTACACTCGCAAGCAATATTTCTTGCTCTTTTAAAAGTCCCAAAGATCATTAGAGAATGCTTGAGAAATGATGAAGAAAATTTTCAACCCAAGCATCAAATATTTTGTTTCATTAAGAAAAAAATTAAAATTTACAAAAGATTTTATCAATCAGTTGTGTAATTCTTGAGAAGGATTTAACAGTCCATGTCGCTTACGTCAGCGAATTAATTTTTTTAGCAGTCATGACGTAAAATTTGCTCGAAGAGCTAAAACCCAATAAAAGAAATTGCCAATAATTTCGAGACCCTCAGAACTGATGAATCCGTCGGTTTTTTTTGTGGCTTTTTTACGAGGACAAGGATGATGAACCCGAGAAGCGGAATTCCCTCGTGCCTACTGTTCCCAGATTACTCGTTGCACGACGCCGAGCTGACGCCGTTAAAAACTTTTAAATGAATCGTTTATTAAGTCTGCTCGTTCACTATTTCGATGAGCTAAGCAAAAAGCTCGCATGAAAAGAGAACAACCGTCTTGTCCGAAGGGCAAGTGAATACACGAAAATGTGACATCTCACGTTTCGCGATCGTAATTTTCGAAATAACCGTAAAAAGTTATTTAGAAAATCCCGATCATAAAAATTAAAAATCCACGAAGTGTGCATTTTTGTTAATTATCGAAATAACGATCCAGTTTCGTGGTCCTGCATTAATCTCATTTATCATCCACCGATTTGTGAAGCTCTGTATTAACGATGGATGATAAAATACTCACTGGGTAAGTCAACCATGAAAAATTATTTCCTCGTCCGATAGAGAACTGTGCGCAGAGTACGAGCAAGTTTCAAAATTCACCGTAAGATCACTCTAGCACTTTTGAGCACGTCAGTATAAATAAATAATCGGGCAAATGTTCCAATTGAATTGGAAATATGACGAAATCGGTGTTTGTCATCGCCGAGTGTCAGTATCGAAAGTAATATGCTGTTGAGATGCGAAATGGATCGACGAGGCTCCGGTCTTGGGAGAATTTTAAAATTGAATCGAATATTATTTATTTATCAGCAAAATTTAAATTGTTAAAACGAGCAACTAACACAATGTGCAAGGTTCCTGACTTTCTTGGAATATAGCTCGATGAGCTTCTCAAAATTAATGACTTTTTTTTATCGCTCATTGAATTTTTCTTAATAAAGTTTTATATATCGAAAATGTGAGATTCTTGGTACTTGGGTAGCCGGTGGAATTGGGGAGGCTGGGATGACATTCGAAAGGTCTGGCCAGTTCTCTGGCGCAGTGCGGCTTCAATATACTCTTCTCTATTCGACAACGAGACGTGCGGCTTAAAACAACGTCACAGCTATTTTTCCTGGCGCAAAAAAAAATTTGCACTTGATTCGTATTTCGATATCCCGGAGAATGACGTATGTAAAAAAAAAACGACGTGTCAACGCAAATAACAGGAATGAATACAGAGTATCAGGTCAGCGTATTAACCACACTGGGTCTGGTAGACCCTCCGCCAATTTTGTGTTCCTAGTATAACTCTGGACCATGCGGACTCATGTCCCAAAGTTGAAATATCGAATTGAATCTTTCGGAAAAAACTGACGAAAGAAAATGTAAATTAAAAAACTTTTTGATAAAGTTGTTCGTGCGGTTTTTGCGGCAGATTTTGTTTTGTTCGGGCTCGATGACTAGCCGCATTGTTTGTGGCCCGGAAAATGACAAAAAGACTAAGAAAAGGAAGATAAGGGTTGAACATATACCGAGGAATGTGAATTTTATAAGCCCGCGGAAACTTAGAGATGTGAAAGGAGCTGCGGAAGATGAAAAAAGAATCTAGTTCGTGAGGTTCTCAGAGGCGCGAGCTTAGCGTCAGAAGAGGTGTGACGAGGACCAATCTCTTCACTTCTCGGCTCACTATCCACTCGACTTTTTTCCCTTCTCCTCCTCTGTGTCTCAACTTTCGTACGGGCCGCAGATTCGAACGGGAGAGGGCAAGAGAGAGAGAGGCTGTGTAGTTGAGAAACGAGACGCGTATAGCACGTACTCGACACACATACTTTGAGGCAGCTGTCGTAGCCCTTTCCCAACCCGTTAAAACATTCACCGATACACATCAGAGCCTTGGTATACACGAGGGGATTTTAGCTGGTCGAGGGAAAATTACTTTGAGCTTGAGCTTGCACTTTTAGGCTTTATCGTGACGTTGAATAAAAACAAAACGTAATCGCGCACATCTGAATACGTGTCTTACGATGAGAACGATTTTTCTTTTTTTTTTTTTCAACCAGAGTCAAAAATTTCTCCGACGTACGAGAAATCCCTGACAACGTTTTGCTGCTGGCACTCCAAACATTCTCCTATATCACCAACGTGTTTTTATCTCAGTTTCCAGCCTCCCCGCGCAAAACGAAATAATCCCCTGACTCTCCGCGACGAGGGATGGAAACGATCATCTCTTTTTTTTCTTCTCCGACATTTCTCGCAATCATTGACCCAACGAAATTAGATGGAACAAGGACACGACAAACGCGAATAAAACTCTATTTCTCAGAGCTCGCGTTTAGTAATCAAGTTGTTACGTCAGACATTGGCAGCAGGCAACCGAGACGAACGCTAACCTTAATAAATCTAAATTTCCTTGTTTCCTTATTCCCATTACACTCGGAATGAAATTAATCAAGCGGATTTGCGCGGCCTATTCTCCTCAGAATTCATCTTATTTTCCTTACTGTGACACGAACAACCCATTCTGCTGTTTAATTCAGCGAATAAAACTCCGGGGAATGAAGAAATTTCGTCATCGTTCAATTTATTTCATATTTTCATTGTTTCATCTGTACAATCCTAATCAGGGAAGCAAAACAAATACGAGATCGAGAAAAGCGCGTTCACGAGTGTGGAAGAATAAAATGCATACATTTTTTAAGGCAGCTCCACAAAAGCTTGTCTGACAGTTTATAAAATTCTTGAAATTATTTTATTATGAAAAATGATTGTGGCAAAACAAATTATTAGAACGAATGTCTTTATCGTTGGCACATAATTTAGAGTCAGAATAGGGGTAAGAAAAAAGTAATATTTGTGAGGATATAAATATTTTTGGCGAAGGTGATTCGTGTAGCAATAAAATAGACTAAAAGGTACGGAGTCTGAAATATCGAGAAAATCTTGATACGTTCAATAAAATTTGAATCTCGAAGCTGTGGGCTTGGAAATTTCCAGATTCCCGTTGTCATCCCTTCTGGGAGTTCTTTTTCACCCACTACTCGGGGGATGACGAAGAGAGCGAACCAGTGCGCAACCAACGTCGTGTATCGAACGCGCCCCCTCCCTCCTGGCTTCCTCAGTGACGTCATGGAACCTGCGCTGATGACGTCACGTGACGACGGTGCTCATTCCACGATAAATACGAGGATGGGTTGCAGCAACGAGCAAGCGGCCAAGTAATCCCAAAGCGCGAGAAGCTGCAAAATGTTGATCTATTTTTCATACCGACTTTCGATGTTTTTTTCTTCGTTCTGAGTACGGAGCTCCTTTCTATTTGCTTCGAATGAACTAACATCCTGAGAACTTTCCTCTTGAGAATGTAAAGAATTTTTTTCCAACAAAAACTCGAGATGCTCGTGAATCCGGGCGGAACACGATGATGCAATGAACAAGCTCAGGCGCGAAACGATGCTTTTTTTTCTTTCTTTCATTTTCTCCACATTCATTGGAATCGATACGTTGAAAGTTTTGGGGTCAAAGCCTGACAATGGGAAAGACAGGGACAAAGGAAAATGGAAAATAGGGGATGAGACATTTCTGAATGCGCCAGGTAATAGGACTGTGACGACAAGCGAGAGGCCTTTTATCGAACCAATCACGTGCATGGAATCCCTGCCGACAACCCTGCTGCCGGCTGGTGCATCATTCAATCGCGGGTTCGGCATACGCACAAGTTCCGTCATACTTGCAGTGTGGGTAGATACCGATTTATTTTTCCTTGGAATTACCCGTTATGCGTTTAACTTTATGAGTAATATGTCAAAGCTCGGAGCTCTTTTATGGGGTGGCTTTTAATAGAGAGATGATTGAGAAAAAAAATTCGATCTGAAAATAGCGAAGTTGGGGTTGCGTCGGAGGCCTGTCCCTCGTGATACCGAACGTGCTTTTTAAAATCCACCCACACGTAATACCATTTTTTTTGGCCTATCGACGTCATTGCACGACATGGAGAAAAAAATCGATATTTCGATGCCAGAAGATACCAAGAGTTCCAGTTGCCAGTTTGTACTAATCCAGTTCACGTTTAATCAACCAACGACAAGTCCACTCTGCTTACATAGAAAACATTGCTCAAAGGCAACGATACCAGGAGTCAGTAGCCTTATACAACTACGAGCTTTTCATCGGCTCAACGAACCATCCAACCCTTCGCAACCTTTGTCCGGAGGGTGGGTTCCATTCTTCAAGGTGTAATCTGTGCCAGGCTCCATCAGTTTTACCCTGGGAGCTCCCAGAAATCCACTGCTACTCCATTGTTGTACCTTCATTGCTGTCTGAATCCTTGGCATGACGTAAACACGAACTGAATGGCTTCGAGGAACTTGTAGCTAGCTACTGGATGATGTAAAGTTCAAAAACTCGCAATTTGATAGCCGGTTGTTGATTGGAGTTAATCGAATATTCGACAACTACGAAAATCGTCTGGATACGAATAAATTAATATGGAATTTATTTTTGTAATTGAATTGACTGAAAAACAATATTTACCAAAAATGATTATTTCGTTTAGGCTGCTGTCGAACAAGGTTATCGGCAATTGATCGAAAGCATTCCCCAATTAAGACGTCCATCGTTTGAGCTTCCTTCTAACCGAGAAACTAATTCAATTTCACTCGGCTCGAGCATTCGTCCAGCAACGCAGTGTCGCGAAGAGACTCGTCAAATTTGTTGTGTAAACCTCGTTAACTGATGTATAAATAACGTGGAATCGAGGGTGTAAATAGACGAGCATGCAGCCTTGTTTTTACGGTGGCTTCGGAAATTGTAACGTTTTTTTTTTTTGCAAGAAATATTTCGCAGGCTTTTGTTCGCTCGAGAATGTTGTCCCGAGTTCTGCAAACTCTCAATTGCTGGAAATTCAATATTCTATTTCTCTGTCTTGTACTCTGCGAAAAATTCGATATTCGAATAAATTGAAATGTCGATGGCGTGGAAAGAATTTATGAATTTTTAGCTTGCCTACCCAAGAGCAATGCATAAAGTTGAAAAATTGGTGAAAAGCTAGTGATAAACTAGTACGTGTTATAAAAATGGATGAAAAAAATAAACGAGCTTTTTGCGAGGATAAAAGGAGAGGATTGAAGTGACTCGCAAGGACGGAGACTTGCAAGCATCGTGCTAGTTCTGCTTCGATTCATTTTTAAGTATGGCTCTTTCTCAGATGAAACATTGTTGCCTGCGCACAATTTGGCTCTTTTCACAACGGGACGACTTTTCAATTTTGCTATTCGAACACAGTGCCTCGCTTTGGCTCTCTGTACCCCAGCTTTTCGTTATCTCGATGTGTGCTTTCTCTGATTATATCTAATAGGGTTTCAATGTGGAATCACAAGAGCAGAGATTGAATATGAAATCTTATTCACACTGGAAGCTCGCGATGTACTATAAACTCTGCATGTGATATTGGCTCGTGAATAAGATGTTGGAAGTAGCACGAGGTTGGATTAAAAAAGAATATTACTTCGTTTTTATTGACGTTATTTCTACGCTTCCTTGGCTACGACTATGTGCGGCGTAGTAGAAAAATTCTATTCCACTGCTGGCAACGAAAATAATTTTCTACCTCGATGGGATCAATTAGCGTGGCTGGCTTGAAAGAACTGGATAGATTTTTGAGAATTTTGCAAGGATCCTAATTGCTGCTTGCCAGGAATAAATTCGATGGATTGGAAAAGTGACACGAGTTTCTCGAAGCTACTGAATTCGATCAACGATGAATTTTCCAATAGCCTGCTGATATTTTCAGCGAATCGAGCTGGATAGAGTGTTAATAAAAAATAAAGTGACAATACGAGCGAAAAGGTGCCCTTGTACATCGAAAATCTTGGGAGAACGTAAGAACAATGTGTGTTTTGTTTGAACAACTCGGCATTGATCTCTGTGCTCCGAAAATCCAGAGCGTCTTCTATCAAGCGGAGCATGCTATTGAAAATTGGAATGGTGCCAACGTTATCGATTATAGTTAAGAAACAAAAAAACTGAAGGAACACGGACTTCATTAGAAATTGACAAGTCGTTATTTAATAGTACATGCTCATTTTTTTCGCTGCGAACTATTTTTGTATTAATAATCAAGTGCGAAACGTTGAATATTGCAAAGAAACCATTTTGTTCTGAGTTTCGAAAAAAAAAATGGATAATCCAAATTTTCGGAATTTCTGACGAAACTAAACAAAGTTTTCCGTCCAAAAGCTTCGGTAGGAAGGTACAAATGGTCGAAACACTCTTTTCAATACATCGTGGTCGACAAGCTCTCGAGAAACAGCTCCCGCTACGAAAATTGGCGTTCGTTCATCCCTCACTGTTCCGGTGTGGCTCTCCTGCAAATAATTCGTGGGATGCCAAAAAAAAGCTAGTGTACGTCTAATCCTGCTCGAAGACAAAAGCGTTGAAAAGAAAGAGAGAGGGAAGGAGAGAGAAAGGAAGGGAGATAGAGAGAAAAGAGTGGGGATTGGTTGGTTGCCTTTTTTTCTCGTTCGTATCCAACCCCTTTTGTTTCTTCCCCATTCCGTGATCCCTTTCATTCCAACTGTGCAATATAGAGCACTACTACCTCCACAATCCGGTAGTAGAAGTATACCACGACAAGCCCAGGACCACCACCATCATCATTATAACTACCACTACCACTCTATTCCAACGCGACTACTAGCAACATCAGATCAAAAGGAGAGAGGGAGAGAGAAATGTAGGATTTGTGCCTAAAGCCTTACTGAACTGGCGCTCGCTGCCTACGTCTGTTATCTCGTTCTTTCGTGGCCCCAGCTGTGTTAGTTTCATCCTTGTCACTTTATCGATCTTGAAAAGCCACCTCCACACAAGGAGGTTGCAGCAGCAGCAGCAGCAGCAGCAGCCTGGCCTGGACTGGCGCGCTTATGCCGGTGTTGGCCTCCAGCAGTGCCTGCCCGGCCACCACGCCGGCACAACTGGTTCGATCGGTCGTCGTCGTAGTAACGGGGCAACGCGAAAATTTTCGTTACTGCACCATTTCCGCAATGAATATTAAACTTGCTCTCTTTTTCTATTATTATTTATCTCAGCCTCGCAAACTCCCGACGTATTATTATTATTATTAGCAGTTGATCGATCTTAGTGAAGTTATTCGTGAGAACTGCCAGTTCAAATTCACCAAATAATTCATCCCCACAGCATTGCTCACAGTTTTAATCATCGATATCTTCATCAGAGTCGATTTATCTTGAAAGGTCATTACCGAAGATCAAAGAGGCTACAGCCGTTTTAACCCGCGCTTTTCACCAACTCCACTACTCCCTCTCATCCTCCAATCCTCGTCTAGTATTCACAGCGTGTAGTCACAACCGGCAATGTTACTGCGGTGAATCCCAGAATCCCAGTTAAGGCTTGAGGATTTATTAGACTCATTTTTTCTCCCTTACCTTCCGTTCTTCATCCTCTTTTTTCCCCAAATATCATTCAATCACCTCGTGAAAGTTTTGCGCCAAAAATATCCATTACGTTTTTTTTTTCATTTGCATTTTAACGAAAATGTGTGACAGTTCGTGATGCCGAGCGTCAAAGAGGAATCTCGAAGAAGGTGTTCGACTTCGTACAGCCAACAGTAATTTTTTTATTTTACCGAATCGACGGTTCCTCTATTTTTCATCGAAGCCTAATAGGAGCCTGAAAACGGTGAGTTTTTTCGTTCGAATTTCCATCATTTTTCCACACAAATATCATTTTCAATTTTATTAAAATATTTTCATTATTAAAAATCCGTTTCGTTAGACCGAATAAAATTCACGTTAGCCTCATAGACAGATTAAAAGATTTTTATATTGTTTATCCAAAAGTTTGAAAAAACAAACATTCTCCCACATATTTACAAGCATTTCCCGTCCTTTCAATTCTCTTTTCATAATAAAACTGACAGATGCACGGGAAGCGATCGCTCGGCAAAAATCCACGGTTCTAAAAATAAACTTATCGATAGAAATAAATACACGAGACGCGTTTGACAATACTGCACGAACAAAGATCTTGAACGTTGACACAACCGCATAGAAAAATTGCAGGGAGGGCTGAATTGTGTAACAAGCACACTAAACTAGGGAGTATCTCGTTTCATCGCATTCGAAATGAGCTCGTAATAAAAAGGGTCTCGGTGCACCTTCTATATTGGCGGAAATGAATAAAAAAAAAAAGAGTCCCAAATATCTGAATATTGGAACATTAATCAATGAATTATTTTACTAATTATTACTCAATAACGATTCAGGAAATGATGTTCAAAAAATATTTGTGAATATTTTGTCCCACCAATGGGAATTCGTGTTTAGCGATAAAGTATTATAAAAATAACGGAATTTATTATGGCGTAATTATTAATCGAGTGATTAGTATCCACGGAAGTATAATTGCGTTGGTTTGTGGAAATAGTCCTACTCCGTTGAATATCTCTGTATCAGTGCGCAGCAAATATTCACACAGTGGTCGTGTGTGAAGAAAAGAAAAAATAATTCATCGATATTATTATTTCTGTCGGGTTTCATGGCCTGATCATCGTCCTTGTTTCTCGAGCATCGTACTGTATACTTGTACTGCCGTGTCAAGGTGAATAAATGTCGGATTAACGTTCTTGATAACGTAACGCGGCTCTGACCACTTGGATTGTCACGAGTAGTGCTGCACTCTCCAGAAGGTACATTATCAATGAATGATAATAACTCATAACAAGTGTTTTATTAATAATCTGCTCTAGGTAAACTGTTTCCGCACCTGACGTCACGAGAAGACGCGAAAGATTTATTGCTCCAGGTTTATATTCGATTTTTATAGAAAAAATGATGAATCTATTGAGAGTTAATGAAATTTTTGCCTCTGGCACAAATTTCAACTTTAATCAACACGGTCACGATTCCAATAACGTCTCGGAAATCTTCAGATTCTGTGATAACCTGGATTTTAATGAATATGGAAATTAAACCGCAATCCGATCACGAGCATTCCGCAGATCGACATCGATTGCTGAGAAATTCTTCAAAATTGATAGAAATACTTTTCAACTCCCCACGTGTTTGTAGGCCCGGACGAAACAATCCTTGAAGAAAATTCACAATAAAAAAAAAAAGTAGACGAAAACTGGGGCAAAACGTAATTTACGACGAAAGCTTTCAACTTGTAGAAGTTTAAAAATAAATTATGATGATAGTATGTCGAAGAAAACAAATCGTCGACCTTATCGGAACAAATACACCACGTAAAAATGGAGCAAACGTAAAATAGTCGACAGAGCAGTCAAGTATATCGAAAATTGATGAATTAGTGAAATTGATAAGAAAATACTGAGCAAGAGCAGGAGAATTAGTTGACATATTTTTAATAACACGCGTGCTCACGTTGTTCATTTGTCGGCAAGGAAGTGGAGATACTGGTTAATAGGAGAATAAATATACAGAAGAAGGAAACTTACACAACTATTCATCGTTCACTGACACTGATAAACGAGACTCACCTGGGACGTGCACTCGAATGTGTTGCATCAGTGCTTGTTCTCGCTCAAGTGTTTATTTCTGGAACAGCCCCGGAGCGAGAATAGAATCAGCGAGTAGACGACT
Source organism: Hyposoter didymator (assembly GCA_037952995.1). NCBI lineage: Eukaryota > Metazoa > Arthropoda > Insecta > Hymenoptera > Ichneumonidae > Hyposoter > Hyposoter didymator. The sequence goes on from JBAJMU010000004.1 coordinate 9,669,754, forward strand.
GCATTAAATATAGAAGCGAAACACACGCGGTGAACGAACTGTTAGTAGATTACGAAATTCCATTCACTCGACCTGGGAATGACCCTAATGGGATTGTTTTTTTCTTTTTTCTTCACCCCAACGGAGTTTCATTCCTACGTAACATTTCGATTCGTGCCTGGCTTATGGTCACTCCGAACGTATAAATTTCCCTTAAGAAATCTTCACAAAAGACCCAAGTTCAGCTCTGATTCTGTGATCCAGTGTTATTTGTGGTCCATGCTGCACCAGGTCAGCGGATTTCTCTCTGTAAAGCTCAATAGAGCTTTACAGAGAGAAATATGGAGCTCCATCGAGCTCTTGCAAAGAAAGCCTGAAATAATGTAGGAAACGTTGGAAATCGGTTGTACGATTTTCGGAGCACGACTCCAGCATCCCGGTTGAATAAGGCTGCGACCAAAATTTACTCATTGCAGAGATGAATCGCTTTTCTGCGACCAATTTCGAGATTGGCACGAATCGGTTTTCGTCTGTTGGCAAATTATCAATGACAATAAATTAATTGACGTTTGTAATTGGAAAATAGAAGATCAATGGACTTCTGCAAAGTAGCATTGCGAATATCACGACAACACAATCTCGTGGCATTATAAATCGAATCTCTTCTGATTCCCTCCGATAAAAATTCGATGAACGTTAATTATAATTCTTCATTAATTCGAAGCCCGAAATGTTGTCAAGAAAAAATGATAGAAAATCGACTGTGTACAAAAACAAGAAAAACTATTGCTACATAACAGAATTGACCTTCTGATCTGGCATTAATTACGTAGGTAGCTGTGTACCTATTCTGCATGCAGACTCGATCCTGGCAACTGACAGAGCGCCCCTAGGAGAAGGCTATTGTCTCGGGACTCGATAATTGTCTTCTGTCTCGTTAATTGATTGCTCGTCGCAGCAAATAGCTTTGTTAAATATTCCAAGAATTCGCAGTGCTCTGCTTTTTTTTAAGTACAAATATCGTACGATGTTCGAACAAAGTTTTATAAACCTGCAGGTAATTTCATCAACATTCGCAAAATAAAGAAAATACAATCGAATTTCCAATTTTCTCAATATTCTGGCGAAATTGGCAGATTAGTTTAGCAACAGCGACGGTTGCCTCTGGCGGGTGTGGCTCAAGCGATTACCAGGATTAAGTAACCGCGAGCGAGGTCAACAATCTGTTGGGTGACCGCGCTTAGCCATGCGTCGTCCGGTGTATCAATCGCTGAGCGCCGGGCAGTGTTTTCCTGGTTTCTGATCGTGCCAGACAAGGAATAATGATTTTTTTCTAATTCTGTGCAGATTTTAAGATGCCAGCAGCGGGAGCAGCAGTTCCTGCGGTTGTAGAGGAAGTCGGTCAGCTGGAAGAGCTGGACGAGCCACCGGAGCCTCGGGGTGGAGGAGTACGTGCTGGACAGGTTCCTGGTCGCGGTGGAATTATGAAACCATTGGTCGTGCTCGCACTTCCCGGCATGTATCTTTTCTACAAGTACAGCCAGTACAGGCGTGAGCAGAGGGAATTGTCTCGTCGAAGAATAACGGAAAGGGAGCTCCAGCATCTCCATCACAAAATAGTGAGTGCAGTGACGCATTAACTCGAATTAAAAACTTTGGTAATTTATGGAACTCGTGACAGAGTGACGTTTGAATAAGGAAACTTTATTTCCACCTCGAGTCACACGATAAATTCCCTTTCCCATAGAGACACAGTCCAGAAACCATGCACCGCATTGACATTTTTACATAAACGTAAAAAAAGCTCGCGCACGAAATTGTTTACATTTGAAATCCTCTGAAAAAGGAGCTATTGAAATTTTCCGTCACCTTGATGAAGGACTAACCTAACATCAGGCTTTATAAATACATATGTATACGTGTGGACCTTTTTCATCTCCCCACACGTTTTTTCTCTGCCCTTACACTCGTGTCGCGTTAGTAACTCGAGGAACCCCTCGAGCGACGAGTGTTGGTTGGGAGACGAGAGAAGGATAGGACAGCGAAAGCAAACGAAAGATAGGAAAAAGTGAGAGAGCAGGGAAAAGGAGATAAGGGAAAAAAGGGTCCTGAGGCCGCTCGAGTAAAAAAAAAAAAAGTTTAATTGCNGGTCCTGAGGCCGCTCGAGTAAAAAAAAAAAAAAGTTTAATTGCATTTTTTTCACAATTTAATTGGAGTAGTGTGCTTTTGTACATTCAAGGGCAGCGGCTCGACGGAGAGACGTTTATCAGATTCTCTCGAGGTTCGTACAAGAGCCTCACCGGTTAAGCTCCAAAGATGTTGACTATGAAGCGTCCAAAAGTCGTTTAGGGAATCACTTTGAGATTCGACCTTACTGTTAACGCCTGCACTAAATATTTCTTACATTGAGCCTCGAGAGCTCAACTAAGAATACACCAAAACAATCTCCCACAAAACTGACGTTCTCAGGTGTGAATTAAGGGCGCAAGAGGTAAAGATGAAAGCTCAATTACCCACCGCTAATACAATCATCGACATCCAGCTCAATCCCTACGTAATTCTCTTGTCTACTTGTTTCGTTGGGCTTTCCCTTAACGAGATCACATCATCTGCTGCACTGCCTCGACGAGGGTACTTTTCACGTGAACTGCCTCTTTCTCGTTCATCAAAGTTAATCCCATTTTTTTCATTCATTTCTTAACACAGTTTTTTTCATTTTCAAGCTATTTTTTTGAAGCAGTGGATTTCGTTGAAATTCTGGTATTTAGAGCAGTTTCACCCAATTATTTCGTTTTTGTTGATAAAAATGGAAAAAAAATGGCAGAAATCTTTTTTTTTCGATTAAGAAAAAATGATTGAGAGCGATGCTGTTTTTGGCAATTTCGGGGGCATGTCCACCTTTGAGTAAAAGCCTGTGGAAACTTCGATTGAAAGATCAAATGTTAAATGTTCTAGAAAAGATTCTTCATTTTTTATTGTTATTGTTTCTTGTTTGGCAAATGTGATGCGGCTCCATTGAACGTGTTTCGGTATGAAGAAAGGAAATATGACATTATTGACTCTGCTACTGTACATTTGTCTATTCTGAGAGTCCCACTCGTCGTTTTCATCGATGATCCTCATGAAACAGCAGACGCAGCAAAAAGGGGAAATAGAAGGAGCGAGAGTTTCTTGACAATTCTTTGTACTGTCGTGTATAAACAACTTTCGTCTTATCTATCTTCCTTTTTTCATTCTTTCCGTTCAAGTTCTCTCGAGGGTTCGGTCCCGAGAAGTTGGTAACGAGTGTGTCGTCAGGGTGCACTCGAGAGGCTTTCACGAATGTCTTTCCTGCCTGTATATTTCTCCGCTTCTTACTCGGGGATGAAATTATTGTCTCGCTCTGTTAGGATTTGCAAGAGAGACTTTTCATCGTGCGGTTGGAATTTTGTTTTCGCTTTTTACGAGACAGAGGCGCACCTTAACGCGAAAAGGCTCGCTGGCACTGCACTTCACGAAGCACCTGAACGTGTGTATTGATTTCCTCTACTCTGTCGACCAAAACTCGTACAAAACCGAGAAAGACCGATACACTAAAAACGAAATTATGCTTTCTGCACCACTTGGCCGTGTATTTCGGCTCTCGATTAAATCGATGAAATATTTCGTTGGAAACTTCGAGTCTGGTGAATTTTCTCACCAAGTTTTAAGTCTGTGCGATAACATCGAATTACACAAAAAAGGAAATTTCTTTGCGTGCTAATAACGATCGTGCAGCCCTCGGATTAAGATCCCGTTATAATGGAAAACAAGCACCTCGAGACCTCGAAATAATTCGCCTTATCCTTCGCATGATTTAATCTCAAATAAATAGTCTTCATTAACTTTCTACCAAATTAGCGCGTAATCGGAGAGTTTGTTAAAGAAAAATTGTAGACGAAAATTACTAACGGTGTAACATAAATTCTTCTGCAACTCATAATCGCGTTTCAAGAACGCAAAGCATAAATTTATGGAAAACTCGAGCATATATTTATTGATATATTTAATAATAAAAAATCCGCTGGAAATTAATGTGATTGCGTGAGGCATTGATGTGCACGATCTTCAGACCTTGTGGTCGAACGATAGTCCTCAACCTTGGCAATTCTCTTATCAACGCACAGAACGTTGCTGTGTCGCGACACAACCCGTTACCTGCTCTCTATTTTTTTTTTTTTTTTTT